>CM022545.1:11671395-12004469 GCA_012273795.1 Dendrolimus punctatus | reverse complement strand
TGTGTTACGGATTATAAATACAAGCTAATTATGTCGACGGGCATATTTGCATTTGTGCAGTATAAAACGACGTCCTGATTGAGAGCGGTCAATTGAGCGACAAAGACGATCCAGGCGTGACGTGTGTACACTCGGGAATCTAATAGTGACGCACTTTGCGCGTGTTATTGAATTACGACATTCTGCATTACGTTTGGATTGGTTGTGTTCAGTTATATTTGTACCTGTGTTATACGTGTTTGTTTGGTTCTCATAAACTCTATAATAATTCCAACGGCATTTTAATTCCAGACAATATCATCCTTCAAACAATCCATCCATCTTTTTTGGTTTTTTACCTTTACATTTGTACCCATCCATCTTGTAGTTTATCATTCTTTTTGTCACGGGACTTTCATCCCTCCTCATTATATGCCCATACCAACTTAATATTCTTTCTCTCAATTTGACAGTTATGGGCGCAACCTTCAAAGATCTCCTTATGTACTTATTTCTCACCTTATCCATTCTTGTAACACCACACATACATCTCAAAATTCGCATCTCAGCTGAGTGGAGAAGTGTGGTTTATCACTTTAGTGGCTCAACATTTCGGTCCATATATTATGACTGGTCGTATGGCAGATTTACGAGTATATAAATATTTGACCTTTTAGTTTCAGTGGCATTAGTTTGTCGCACGTTACGCCGGTTACCGGTCTCCACTTTAGCCATGCTACATTTATTCTTCTCCTCTTTGTGTTATTAACTGATTTTTTATTAAATACCTTTAATTACTATTAACCTTTTGATTTCCAAAAATTTAGGAACAACTGACAATATTTGCGATTGAATTTGCTTTTTAATTTTACTTCTTGAGATATTGACTCGAGGAATGGCTGAGTTGATCATTGATTATTTCTATCTCTTGTTTTAAGTATAAGCCGCGCAATAAGGTTTGCCGACTGACTAGTTACTATTATTGTATAATATACTTTTGTAAGTATATGCAATTATAAATTAAAATAATTAATGTGCAACAATTATATAATTATGTAACCTTTTTTGTCAACCCTACTGACCATCGACGCGTGACATCATGAGGCTATCGGCAAACTTGCGCACGGTTAGTACTAATTTCACTGCCAATTAGCATTAATTAAAATAGCAAATAATTGATTTCTTTGACACTTTGATTTTCAATGGCGGCATGACTTTTAAAATAAAAGATATTTTAATATAAAGCCGCAATTAAACATTTTGTCTGCCTTTCAATTTGTATAGCAATGAGAAAATAAAATGAACTTAATGGATAGAAAAGGGTTTTATAAGAGACATTCTCAACTGCTATTTCGTTGTTTCTTTTTTCGATTTTTATTTATTGTAAAATAAAAAATTTGTAAAAATGATACTGATGATATTACAATAATTTATTTAAAAATATGTTAAGTAGGTTCGGAATTTGGCTAGTGCGCTTTATTAAACTGTTGGCGAGGGTGGGAGCGGGGATAAGAGAGAAGGAAAGGAGTTACCGGATATGGTCGCTGCACCAGATACGCTTTTTTTTTATTGCAGGAGGTCAGCAGAGAGGCAGACAACCCACTCGATGGAGAGCGGTTACCATCGCCTATGGACATTTGCAACACCAAAGATGCTACAAATGCGCTGCTGCCCTCTTAAAGGAGACTGGAACCTGGTCACTAATGCCGGAACGCAACACAAGGTTGTTATGGCGACATACTTTAAACCAGGGGTGGTAGCCATCCAGTCGGGCAAATGCCCTACCAACTGGCTGTGGGTTGTTTTGTCGCCTCTTACGACAGGCCGCCCGGCCGCAGGAAATTGTATTCTTTCTCCGTTCCTGCACGCTACAACCGATGCGGGCTTCCCAGCGGCAGGCACTTCTTCCTCGTGATCCTTCCTTCGCGTCTTGCGCTTCCTTCGACGAGTGGACTAGCTGGATATGACACAGCGTGTACCTTCAAGCACGCGGGTTAATGTAAGCGGGTGTAATAATGCGGCACAAGACACAAAACGCGGCGAGGTTTTCGTGGGAATCAGGGTCGCGATCAGTGGTCGGACGTAGACTATATCACATTACACAGTGAAAGAAAAAAAGGAAACAAAGACGCGTGAACATAAAAATTGTTTCAAAATTTGAATATTCATAAACATATAACACTTGATAGTAGTTTTGGGCGGTATATAGTTTTAAAATGAATTTGTAAGAGTAACATGATATTTTGTACTGAACCAGTATAATGTTCCACTTCAAATAAGGCGTGGACATTTGTATGGTTTGTACCGTGCCGGTAAATTTAAAGCGATGAGGCTGGTGAGGTGGTGAGCGTCATTCCCTCATTTGTCCCCTTCAAAAGTAGTTCGGAAATGTTCGTTAAGAATCGGATGTCTTCGACCTCGGTCACTTCATTTTACTAACAGTCGTAATATGCTATTATCATGTTGTCTCTCTTTGTCACGTCAATATCCGGAGACGCGTTATTGACCTGTTATAGCATAAGCGTCGATCCGTCCTTCTCTTAATTTGAGTAGTAGCGCGATAAAATTTGAAGCGGTACATTTCAAGCGAGCCGTATCAGTCAAATGTCAATGTGTTTGTTTGGGACAAATGTACTGGCTCACACGTGTACTACTCGTCGCTACTTGATAATATACGAATTGCGTAAACTGTAATATATTTCAAAATGTAGCAGTCGTTTTTGTTGTCTGTATATTTACTGCAAAGTAAGTCTCGGACCGCACCGCGGGCTTGAGATAGCACTTGAATTTTTCTGCTATAAAGTACTGGAGATTTTAACTGTTACTAATGATACGGCTTTTACGGATAGCATTACACTCGGAATTTTCGTTTGGCTAAAAGGTTTATTGCATTAAAAGCTGCGGGTTCACTTTTCATTTAATTAGTTTTGGTGCATTATTGTGCTACAAAGTCGCTGTTCTCTAAATACAGTAGAATATAATAAAATCTTGTTCAAAAATACTACAAAATGCTTTGCATTCATGATTCAATAGCATTGTATAAAAATTGAGTCAATGAATAGGCAGCCAATTTTATTGATTAATATTTCAACGTTTCTCCGCTCCACAATGGACAGGCAGCCTTTGTCTCGGTGAAAAACCTACTTAGGCACTCGGATGATTAGCCAACCCATCTCATGCCTAAATAGCTCACTTTCAGCCCACGTGTACCTAATGTACAAAAATGACAGATTACTGATATATGCCTAATACGCCATACTATCATAATTTGCCATTTTAATGGCCTGCTGCTGTACTTATTACAGACATGTTTGACCTTTAAGTTTCAGTGGTTTCAATCCATCATATGTTATCACAGTTACTTATCCCTACTTCAGCAAACTACAAAGACTTTATATTAGTATACATAGATCAATCATTCATTATATAATGTCTATTTACTTTCCACTACTGAAAGCAAAGCTGTTTGTTTAGTGTTCTCGATAACTCTAGCGGCGCTCGAGGGCAAACTGCGTAAGAAACTACATTATCATGTAAGTTTGTTTGTTGATATTATTTTAAACTATGTATTCAGCAAGTAATAGCGTATGTATATCTATGTTTAATTCTTAAATTAGTTTAATCAAAACTCATGTTCGCAATGAAAGCAGAGTGTTTACTCGGGTGAAAGATCTATTTAGGCACTCGAATTATTGACACCTCGGTATGATCGTGCGCCATCCATCTAATGCCTAAATAGACTACTTTAATCCCTCGTTTAACAATCTACTGTTTACTTCTTTTTATTGTAAAATTGACAAACAGGCAGACAGCACAGATCATGGAAAGTGGTTACCGATGTCTATAGTAATTAGCAAACTAGTGGCGAAGCCAATGTGTTCCCGTCTTCAGACTATGGTAGAATATGGATAAAATAAAGAAGATAGAAAGAGGAGGAGAATTGGACAATTGGACCAAAACTCTCAATCAAATCAGGAAACACGATCAGGTCAATGTTTTGGTATCACACCGACTGGTCCAAGCAGCTGTAATGAAGATAATGATTCCAGGTTCAAACATATATGATCAGTTTTTGATAATACTTATACCTTTTATATTGCAGAAATCTGATGCAGTAACTTGTTGAAGTCCTTTACTCTCGACTATGCATGAGCCTGTGTGTCCGTTTATCATGCCTTCTCACACTTATTTGTACTTTTAAACCTACAATAATACAAATCAGAACAGTGTTTATGTCTTATGAGTCAGCTGGTGTGTGTCACACAAGCCCAGTACAATACGTCGGGGTGACAAATTATGTTGTGACATAACGTTTCTTGTCACTTATAATATTACATTCTGCCTAATTTTATGTTGTTTGATGTTTGGTTGAGTAATTAAGGCGTGAGGCGAATAGAAACCATATCGCGATTACATATATTAATAAGTGAAGCAAAACTATGTACGCTTTTTACGAAATTGCGCTGACGGATGAGTACAAATTTCGCACTTCATAGTTTAGAGAGATATATCATAGAGAAGGAGTGCAGAATGCTATTTTTTTAATACGCTAAAATACATTAAAGCAATAAAAAACATTATACACACTACCATGTATTGACACACACACGCATGTTGAATCCTCATATTTTTCTAATGTGGGTAGTTTTATAAGTGCCGCTGGCTCTCGGTTCGTCGCCATTTCGTGGTGGCGAACAGTCTCCAACGCACGTGAGTCTGTCCGGACGTTCCGTTTTCTCCGTGCACGTGAACGTTTCACATCCCATTCTTGGAGCTTTCTATTGAACTTTATACAAGCCGTGTTTGCTATTTTGTGTGAGTGCCAATCTTACAACCCGAGTGCCATTCGAGGACTGTTCGTGCGTGCACTATCGGAGCTGTCTAGCTGCCCATTGGAGGTGAATTCGAGGTTAGTGTACTTTACCCATTGGTTTGTGCAGGATTTGGCATACCTCTCGCTATTCATATATAAACCTATACAGTCCATAATACATTAGAACCGCGAGCTGTGTATGGATCCGTGATCCAGCATGCACAACACATTATACTATTTGCTTAGTGTTGAAGTCAATTAACAGTGTAGCCCTGGCGAATCTGTGATTAGAGAATGTAGTCTTTGACAATAGACTTATAATGTTGAAACTTATAATTGAAATTAATTATGGTCGAATTTCGACTGCTGGGAGACCACTACTAATATTAATTATTATTATATGCTGAAAATAATGAATGAAGCCGCAAGGAGCGACTAGTGTACAAATAACTGTGTGGATAAAAATTCTTCTATTTTTATCCAGTGTAAGTTGCAGGAGCAGAACGGACCGTTATTTTATTGGTTTAAAGTTCGTTTCATTTTTAAGTTTTTTTTGTAATTTACTGGAGCGGAATGGGTTTGTTTTTCTACTGGAATAGAGTTTCATTTTGTTAATATAAAACTATCTTGTGGGGTTTAAGCGGAGTTTTTATATCCAACTATCCACTACTTTCCATTTGTAAATTGGTATTTTGTATTACGGCGCACACAAACATGCTGACGACTTATCTAATTGAATATGTTTTCCATATATTTTCACTAAGCAGATAGGGGGAGGAGAACTTCTCACTTCTGCAACCCCTATGACTAGGAGACATATAGTTCTTGAGATATTATTATCGTTTTGGCACTCGCCATCCACTGCTGTGGCACGCTCGCTTCGCTCGCTCGGCTCGTCGCTTTGGTTTAAAGTCTAACCTTTTTTTTTTTTTTTTTTTATAACGCAGGGGGAATGTCTTTGGACACCATCCTCGGGTCCTTCGGGGGAAGGCCAAAATGCAGGCATAAGGCCTACATCGAGGGTGTGTGGGACTCTCAGCGACCGATTCTCTACGCTCGCTTCCAAGACGAAGCTGTCGCGAGAAACGGCCGCCAAACTACCCACTAAACCTAAACCTGCGCCCCATTTGCAGCGCTTTTACGGGGCGTCACGGGATCTCGTACAGCGTAACTGCACCATGACGCCCCTACGCTCTGTAATTGGGTCACCCCGGGGAGCAGGGCGACCCACTTCGTACAGCAGGGGGGAAAGTCCACTGTCACCCCCGTAACAGCGGCCCCCTGTGACGGTATCTATGGGAGGAGAAGATGTGCGTAGCGGCGCCTACGACCGCCGGCCCGCCTCCTGCGAACGGGGTCCGCGTACGCGTCCTCCTCCCTTGCTCTTTCAGCGGCCTCCTTCTGTGACATGACGGATTCACAGAAGGAGGAAACCGCAAGCCAAGAATGTTGACCCTGGAGCATCGCTTCTACCATGCTATGAAGTGAACTCACAGGGCCAACAACGTTCTCTAGGACTGCCCTCTGGGGCCCCCAAGCGGCGCACTCCACGAGCGTGTGAAGCGCCGTGTCTTGGAGTGCCCCACACTCGTGGCAAGACGGGGAAGGTTCCCGCCCCACTATTTGGTGTAGATACTTACCAAAGCAGCCGTGCCCGGTAAGTATCTGCACCATCCTGAATGTCAGGGTCCCGTATTTCCGGGAGACCCAGCAAGCCAAATGGGGTCGGATCGCCTCCACCGTCACGATTCCAGCTTCTGGGGACCCCAGGTCCCTCTGCCAAGAGCGGATCAGGGCCTCGGTCGCCTGGGCCCTTATTATTATGGTTTCTGCCGGGCATGGCACCTCTCCTCTCGCCCGTGCATCCTGCCGGGAGCGGTACACTGCTGCGAGCACCTCCGCCTGGAGATTCCATGGCGGATCCCCGCCAGCAGTGTCGCCGCCGTCCACGACACAGTACGGTACCCCCGGATGGACCTCACCGCCAGGACCCTCTGAGCTCGCCTCAGCAGAGTCCTGTTTTGCCGGTGAAGTGCATGGATCCATACGGGGCCCCGTACAATGCCATACTTCGGAGGATGCCAGCGTACAACTTCCTTGTCGCCGCGCCCGGCCCTCCCACGTTCGGAAGGAGCCTGGCCAGGGCGGCAGCGGATTTAATTAACCTCGGGACGAGCTGGGTGAAATGGGCCCCGAAGTTCCATTTGCCATCTAGTACAAGCCCCAGATATTTCATCTGGGGCTTAACCGCTACCGCAACACCTTGGACGACGATGCGCGCGTCCCGGGTGCACGTCTATGTGGTCTATGGAACATGAGGGCCTCCGTTTTTCGGGGGAGACCCTCAAGCCAAGACGCCGGATTCGTTCGACCACCAACGCCGTTCCGGCGTCGGCAAGTGCCATAGACTCTTCATAGGTTCCGCCCCGGGCCGTGACGAGGGTGTCGTCTGCAAAGCAGAGCACCCCCATCCCGGGCAGGACTGGCTCGCGCAGGAGCCAGTCGTAGCCAATGTTCCACAGGATCGGACCCAGCACCGACCCTTGTGGAACACCGCACGCGACGCGTCGTCTTCCTATAACCTGGCCAGCTCGGCCGCCTCCAGAGGATATACCTGTCCTGGAGGTAGGCCTCCAACAGCCTCGTGAGATACGGGGGAACTCCGTGAGACAGAAGTCCCGCCCTAATTGTCTCGTGAGGGAGACTGTTGAAGGCATTCTTGATATCAAGAGAGACCGCCAGGACGGACTCCTCCATGTGATGCCCCTCTCTAGTGAGGCTCCGTAGCGCGTTTAGGGCGTCCAGTGTCGAACGTCCCACCCTAAAACCATATTGAGCCTCAGAGAGACCAGGCCCATTTGTGTCCAGATGACGAACAAGGCGGCTGGCAAGGACCTTCTCAAAGACCTTAGCCGCCTCGTTGAGCAAGATGATGGGCCTGTAGGCAGATGGATCGTCGGGTGGGCGACCCTCCTTTGGAAGCAGGCATAGCCGGCCCACCTTCCACTGCTTCGGGAACACGCCTGATCTGATACAGGAATTGAAAAGTTCCCGAAGCTGGCCGCGTAGGTGTTTAGCGGCCAGGAAGAGGACTCGGCCCGGGACCCCGTCAGGTCCCGGCGCTGTCTTTCGGCCACGGAGGCGCTCCAGGGCCACTTCTAATTCTTCTTCGGAGAGGAGGGGAGGATCCGTCTCCGAATGAACGAGTTGTGGAGGATTCATTTCCGGGGGAGTGAAGGCTCCCGGTTCCGGGAAGAGTCCGTCTATAACGGTGCTCAGGACCCCTTCTTCGAGAGATGCCGTGACTGGGATGGTGCATGCCCGCATCTTTTTACGAGCCATCCGGTACGGACGCCCCCAGGGGTCCCCGTCGAGGCTCTTTAGCATTTCTTCCCGGCACCGGGTCTTCGACTGGATGATTGCCAGTCTAAGAGCCTTTTTGGCAGCCCGATACTCCCCGATAAGACGATTTTCCTCCACATAGTCCGGAGGTAGTCGGCTCCGACGGCGTTTGAGGGACCGGCGTGCTCTGAAGGCTGCCTCCCTCAGGTCACCGATCTCAACGGTCCACCAATAGACCGCCTTACGCTGTGGAGGCCGATGCGACCGAGGCATCGCAGCATCACAGACCCTTACGAGGGTTCTGCACATGCGCTCTGCCAGTACCTCCGGATCCCCGGGACTAACTGGATTGACCCAGCTCTGGACGATTGCCATTTCCTCAGCTAGCTCTGGATCAAGCCGGCTGAGGGCCCAGCGCGGAAACCGGCCGTGCCCCTGTGGGGGAACCGAGATCGTGCTCGGAGGAGAGGAGATCTCGAATCTGATGTATCGGTGGTCAGAGAGAGACTCCACCTCCTCCACGACTCTCCATCCGCCCACCCTGTTTGCGATCGCGTGGGTGACGAACGACAGCGCTCGCACGCAGGTGTGGACCGCTCCTCGGTTTAGCAGCGATAGGCCGGATTGGAGCGCCCACGCTTCAACGGCCCGTCCCCTCGCATTGGTGGCGGCGTTTCCCCAGGAACGCGATTTGGCATTAAAATCGCCGAGGACGAATATTGACTTCGGCGACAGCCTGATCACGGCAGCCCTGACGGAGTCTAAGAAGGACTCAAACTCCGCCAGGGGACGGTTGGGGGAGAAGTACACGCCTATGATGGCGTGCTGACCCCAACCTGCCACCGCGTAACCCCGTCCCCTCTCTATGATAGATAATGGGGTGCCACAGCCCGATGTGGCGACCACCGCCACCGTTTTGTCCAGATCCCCGACCCAATTGCCTAGGTCGGGAACGTAGTAAGGCTCGCTAACTACGGCCAGGTCAATCCCCCACTCCGCCATGGTCTGCATGGCTAGGTCCTGAGCACCAGCGGAGTGGTTTACATTAATTTGGAGGAGGCTATGTCGTACGGGCATTGTTAATTAACTGACATAGCCTCCCCTCTCGTCGAGACTGTCGTCGCCCTCGCCGGAGGGGCGAACCTGCCCTTGACGATGGGAGGGAGGCAGACCCTCGCCAACGTTGGGTGCGTTGCTTGGCATCCTCCAGCCGCGCAGACTGCGCAGTGGGGGGCTGTAGCTTTGCAGTCGGGCATTGCGTGTCCGCCCTTCCCACAACGGAGACACAAGCCCGACCTATCGGGGCAGGTTTCGGGGCACATCTGTGTGCTATGGCCCAGCCCGTAGCATCGGTAACAGCGGATTGGCCGCGCTTCTATAGCTTTAACCTTCGCCGAGCTGAAGCCCACCAAAAGGTGGCCCTGCTCGGCGAGTACCTTTGCTACGGGTATTGGGCACAGCACGTATGCTGCGCCCATACCCCCCGGTCCTGAGCCAATGCGATTGGCGACTATTCTGTCTAGCTGGCAGTTGCCAGCGCGGGCGACGGCAGCTCTGAGCGACTCGGGCGTTACAGAATCGTCCAGCCCGGAAATGTAGATTTCCCCCCTCTTCATGGGCCGGATAACTTCGGCCAGTCCCTCGAGCGGCATCCGGAGGGCCTCTGCCAACCGGTCTGCTTTGTCAACACCTTCCGGCCCAGGTGGCAACTCCATGAGCCGGGAGTCGCGGACGGTCCGCGTTATCTTTAGGCCGTCTTTGAGGCCCATTGCAGTGATGTCGACTGTCGTGGCGGCTTTTTGGAACACGTCGCGGTAGGTGACGCCCTTCTTTTCTGCCTCCGGCAGTAATTTTATAATGACCGCTGCCATCTTCGGCTCCGTAAATACCACAGGCTTCTTTTTTGCCTGTGGCTGCGGTGGCTGCTTCCGCGCGGGCGGGGCAGGTGCTTGCGAGGGGGGTGGGAGGAGGGATGACGCCCCTTTCCCCTTCCCCTTGCCCTTCTTTCTACCAACAACCACCGACCATGCGGATTCACTCTCCTGCAGGAGAGCGGGCGCAGGTGCGGCGGATGTGGGGGTGGCCTGAGACTGGGGCCCGGGATTCGACCTCAATAGTGGGAACTCCGTAGGAATGGAGTCCCCGGAGGACCCGGGCACTGGCGGTGCCATTTTAGTGGGAACTGTTTTCGCCTTTTTACCTTTTTTGGAGGGAGGTGGGGGAGGGGGACCCATCACTTCCGCGGGTGGCGACACTATGTCCACGGGTACTGCGTCGTTGACGACGGCGACGGTGGCCCGTGGGGCTGGGACTATAACGGGCGGCGAGACCGCCTTTTTGATTATGTCCGCCGCGAGGGGCGGGCGGACAACCGGGGGAGGTAGGAGGCGGTCTTCAAGAACCGCGATCCGGGCGTTAATCATTTCCCCCGCCGTCACTGCGATGACTCGTTTGAGCTCATCATAGTCTAGTGGGGGACTGGAGACTATCACCGTCTCTCCCTCTTTACTGCGGTTGTCAGCCTTTGCAGCAGCCCGCATCTCCTGAAACTCCCTGCGGTAGGCTAGTCTCTCTTCCCGCAGGGCGTCAATTTCCCTTTTGAGACGGATATTCTCTAAATTGAGCTTCCGGCTCTCTATATCTAGGGACCTCGCCGACAAGTCTTCAACAATGTCGGCGAGTTTCCCGGCGGCGTCCTTGAGCTTACGTATATAGCCCCCTTTTAAATTGCCCGAGGTCTTGGCGACGTGATAGATGTCGGCCACGAGGGAGCCCGCTATAGTGCGCAACTCCTCGGATCCCATCCTACCGTAGTCGCCCTCCCTCGGGTCGACTGGATCCGTTGACATGGGCTCGGGAGTCGTATTCTCCGTTTTTTTCCGGGCGTTATATTGCCGATCAGCTTCGGCACGAAGGGCATCCGCCCGGGCCAGTAATTCCTCCGTCCTCGTCCCTGCGAGAGGGAAAGACGGATTCGGGACGTCTGTATCCATTACCGCGGCGGTCGTCACCTCCACGGTATCATTCTGTAGATGGGTCGTCGTCGCGACGCCTTTATCTACTATGTCCACATCGACGGTCGCCGCAGAAGCGTTCTGCAGGCGGGCCGACGCGACGTCTTTATCTATTGCCACATCGACGGTCGCCGCAGAAACATTCTGCAGGCGGGCCGTCGACGTGGCGGCCTTTTTGAGTGCGCCATCCGTGGCGGCCTTTAATACTGCGGCGCCTTTGGCCCCGGCGGGTGCAGAAACCTGCAGGGTGGCCTCCGGCGTCTCCCCTAACTCCGAAGCCGCATCGGAGGTATCCCCCGCGGATTCATTCCGCCAGCGAGCCCTCGTGACGGCACCTAGCGAAGCGGCTCTTGCCGTGCCTCGACCATATAGCGCGACAGTGCTCCGGCTACGTCGCGCCATGTATATTTTATTAGCCGACTCGTCGGCGCCGGGATCGTCGGGATAAGGCGCGCGGGAGCGAACGCGGGACCGTTTCCGGGCCGCACTCGCTCCCCTAGGGGGTCGGGGCTCGGGGTCCGCCATCAGCGGAACCCCATTTGAGCTTTGACTCACCTAGGACCTAACCAAAACTATAGCCTACCCAAAACAAACGCAAAACCAAGAACCAACAAACGCGCCAAGTTTATTTCGTATGGACAGAACCAGAGTACCAATATACGAAAGCCAAAGTCAATATGTAACGCAGGAACCAAACGAATAACCAAGAAATAAGCCAAGTCAATAGTAGCGGAAAAAACCAGAACAATCGAACGAAAGCAATGGAATTTTCCTATCGTAATTCGCATGAAGCGCCTAGATCGCAAAGTTGCGTGGACACGTCCACTCTCTACGAGATTGGCCGCGCCACTGTCATGGTTTTGATCTTGATTAAGCTGCTGTAACTGCCTTGACTCCTCAATTGGTTGATCTTCGTTGATGCCTGTTGAAATTTTTAATTCAACTTCTCCTTGAAATGTGACATCCCTTGATCTTTGTGTCTGATGACCATCCCATATACGATAGCCATCGTCATTTTCGTAGCCAATGAGTATGCCTTTTACAGCTTTTTTGCTTAACTTCTTTCTTTTCTGCTTCGGTACATGAAAGTAGCATTCACTTCCTATGATTCTTAGGTGACTTATCTTCGGTTTCTTTCCATACCATAACTCAAAGGGGACCTTATCCTCTACTCTTGAAGGACCTGTTCGATTGAGTATGTATGTTGCAGTATTGATCAATTCTGCCCAAAGCATCTGTGGCAACTCCTCATGTGAATGCATCATTGATCTTGCTGTTTCTACTAGAGTCCTATTTTCACGCTCGCTTACACCATTCTGTTCTGGCGTATACGGCATTGTCAATCTTTGTATGATCCCATGCTTGTGTAGAATATCGCGGAAATCCTTATTGTCAAATTCGCCTCCATTAGCTGAGAGAATGGTTCGAATCGTATGGCCAGCTGTTTTTGTTTCAGCTATGAAACGAACTAGCATGTCTTTGACATCTGATTTCTGTAGAATAAAATACACGTGCCGATAACTCGAGTAGTCATCTTTAAGTAATATAAAGTATCTGAATTTAGAGAAGCTCTCTTCGAAAGGACCGCACACATCTGTATGAATTAGTTCACCTACTCTTGTTGCTCTTTCTCTCTTACCGAACTTCAGACGATGTGCCTTGCCATATATGCAGCCTTCACATTTGAGACCATCGTGAGGTATGTCTATACCTAACTCCCGCTTCACGAGGCTTCTGACATGTCTTGGGTTCTGATGTCCAAACCTCTCGTGATAAATTTGCAATAGATCTTCCTGTGACGTTACTACATTCACTTGAATATGGTTGGCTGGGATTAACGCTTTCAAATCAAGTTTATATAATCCTCCATTACATTTTCTGTGTCCAACAAGGCATGTTTTCCCATTTACTATCAACTTACACTGTGTTGAGGTTGAAGTAAACATGCTGTTTGGAATTTTGTCCTGTGCAGCTAAAGCCGAAAACAAGTTTCTCTTCAGTGATGGCACGTACCATACATTTTCAAGTGTCATTATTTCCTTTCTGCCATTGATGGTTGATTCGACTACCACCGATCCTTTCCCTTTTGCTGGAATGGTAGTGCCGTCTGCTGTGGTCACTGTGTGGTTCAAATCAAAATCGGCAAAATCTTGAAAAATGTCACTCCTGTTTGTGATGTGTACTGTTGCTCCATTGTCAACAAACCAATTGTCTCTATCTGAAAGCCTTTCAGATGAACATGCGTTGACAACCATCAATGTTATGTTCTGAACTTGTGGCGAAGTATTTGTTCCATTTTGTGAAGGCTTCGGAGGTCTCCCGTCACCTATCCACTTAGGGCAGTCTCTTACCCAATGTCCTTGCTGAGAACAATAGTGACACTTCTTCGCTTTTGGCTTTTTCCTCTGCACAGTCTTATTTACAACTAGCGCCTCTTGACTAGTATCGCTTTTAACTTTGAGTGCCCTCTCAAAAGCGCAAAGATGGCTTGTCAGATTTTCGATGGTTCGATCAGCTTTCGGTTGTAATAGCCAACTGCTTTTAAACGGAAAGAAAGATTCCTCAAGAGTATCCAGAATTTTACATATTAGTAGCAACTCAGGTAACTCCCTATTGTTGTCCTTCTTTAACTCAATATTAAGCTGGGTCCAAATATTTTTCAATTTAGACATGTGTGTGGCTATGTCATCTCCCTGATCTTTCTTATGACTGAAAAAGCTCATACATAAATTGTATGCTTTATCTTCATCAGTTCCATCAAACAATCTATGTAACTCAAGCCATACCTCTCTAGCTGTCGTAAATCTCATTACTTTTCTCAGTGTTTCTTCATGCATATTGGTTGTTAGAAGCAGAAGCGCGGTCGCATCGGCTTTTATATACCGTTCTAAATGGGTATTAAACGTTCCAATGCCATCTCCACCTTCAACTGTTTCTCTACTGGGAGGTAGGAATGAGCCCTCTACTACCTCTAACGCTTGGGGTACAGTGCGTAACAGGCATGTGACCTTATATTTCCATGTATCCCAGTTGGACTTGCCCTCTAACAAACCAATCTGTATTTTCCCAGTGACACTCTCCATCCTTGTGCTGGGGCCCTAAACCTATTATAGGTAAACTCACCTATCTAGCAGATTGGATATGGGATGGTAGTTACGTTAGTAACTTTAGTTCACTGGTCACTATATATATATATAATAGTTTTAATTGTTTTTGTTGCACTTTAAAACACAAGTCTATGAGATTTTAACTTTTCAATGACACTGCCAAAATATGTCGTGTTATTTTGTAGTTGTAGCTAGGTAACCAATCTATTTGAATTATGAACACGAAAGTTTTTCTTTAGTGCCAGCTACAACTCCAACAAAGGCCCACGTAGGGGGACTCTCTCTCTCTCTGAAATTACGGCCGCACTATGATACCTCGGGTTTCATTCGCCAAACGGCAGCTCCGTCTCGGAACCGTTGACGAATGGAACCAGAGGTATTGTTAGGACTCAACTGGGTCCATCACCAAACACTTCCCTGATATCACGAGGGAATCGATAGGGATATCGGATATGCACCGTTTCGTCCATGCACCATCACTTGAGGAACAAATTTGAGTGTAGAACATAGAGCCCCGTTAGATAATGAATAAATGAATGAATAATTTATTGCTAAAATGTGTGTAGTACACAAGATGTTACAATATGCGTTATTTTAACGTATTAAATGTATTCGGACATTGCACGCCTAATAAGCTAAAACGTATTTTAGCTTATTAGGCGTGCAATGTCCGAAGACCTGTCACAATTATAAAGTTACTAAGTTTACATTAAAAAATATCTAAGATATAAAATATTGAAATAAAATTATATTTCTAGTTACTAAATATTGTGGTGACCGAGGGTAGAACTTTCCGGCAGCGTAAGCCGGTCTCAGATCTTTTAGAAACAGCTAGCAAATTCTGGAAGGAAAAGACAGAGATAGATAGATTTCAGAAAGGGATATATGATAAACGAAAGTTCGGGAATAGAAGGTTCGGGAAGGAAAATACAGACATAAATAGATGTTTAGAAAGGGACATATTAAATAAAAGAATAACGAAAAGAAGATAACAAAATTATGGGTTCCAAAAGATTCTTCCAGGTATAGCAGCGTAAGGCGCGCCTACCGGGCAGTTTAGATTTAAGTTCAGTTCAAGACAGCGAACCGACAAGTGCGATACAACTCTTCCAGTTGGAAGAGAATTTTATATAAGACAGTGACGAGTTAAGTGGTGAATTTAGTGACAAGTTTAGTGGACAGTTAAGTGAAGGAGGAGTGTAGCGTATTTCGAGAGACGAGCCAGAAGCGAGCTAGCTACACGCGGTCTGACGCGGTAATATCGGAGGTGAGCACTTCAGTAGCTGGAGGTTGTTCTACACAATATCGGCGACGGTATTGTGAGTGAGACACCTTATCGTCAGGACAGTGGATCGTGTTAGTCGTGCCTATAGGAGCAACTCTGTGGAGAGGTATACGTGCGGCTGTGTAAGTCAATAGAAGCGTTTAGTTAAAAACTGGTGTTTTCTACTAATTCTTATTGCGTACCCCCGCACGTAAAAATATTATTAGTCATGTTTTTGTCATTCTCATACTCATTTACGGTATAATAAACTTTTTTCAATTACATTTTCTTAAGCGACTTAAAAAAAATTATAGGCTGAACTCGTAACATTTTTGGCAGTTTATTAAATGTGATAAGCGTCATACAGTTGATACTTTAGCGAATCATGGCTGTTTTTGAAGAGCAAATACGCTGATCCCGTCTGTTCCGAACAACTACATCGGAGAGCTGGGGAAATAAGTTCGGTTCACTCTTGGCGAATACCGCAGTTTCAAAAATGTACAAACACGGTAAAGTTAAGATGTTATATTTTTTAAAGAAAGGTTTGCACGAGTCTGTTGGTTTAAAATTAAATATAAGTCCTGACACATTTTTGCTGTTTGAATACTTTGCTTACGTCTGTGAACTTATAATTCCGTATCTTAGATTTTATACAATAAGGCCGTGATAACACGTCATAGCAGATTCGAAAATATGGATGATTTGATAGACAAAACATACTATAGGGATTTCATTGAATTATGTATGGAAATGATAAAAATAGTGATAGCAATAAATAAAGATACATAAATAACGACTCTAATATATATTACATATATGTCTACCAAGAAAGTGCTGTAAAATATGAAAGAAACCAAATTAGTATACAATAGAAAATAAATAGATAAAACTAGTAATAAATTAAAGAAACAAAAGAATAAGAAAACTAAAACCTAAAATTACCCGAACGAAGAAGAAAAATGTAAGGCAGTAAAATAGGAATAGAGTATATATTGTACATGTTAGATAATAAGATCAAAAGTCTTGAAGTAAATTAGGAAAAGCAATTTGATAGTAGTTCGTAATAGATAATAAGATAACTGGAACACATTTAAGAGGTAAAAATAAATAAACCAATAAAAAGAAAAAAAGATATAAAAATATAATAAAAAGACGAAAAACCCTGACATATCGAGTTCGTCAGGATGTAAGAGATTATAAAAAAAACAGATAGAATTATTCCCCGTGGCGGTCGAGCTGAGGTCGAATCTCTCAGGAGGAGCCTCCTCGAGCGCGCTACTCCCGAACAGAACGACTCCGTCCGCACGAAGTCGAGAAGTCCACCAAGCCCGGCATCGCTGAAACAGCCATTTGCGGCTATTAAGCTGGATCCTGCACAAAAACAAAAAAAGCCGTTTACCTTATTGTGCAACAACGCGCCGTCGTGGGCGGCCCTTTGCCTGTATTTACAACAGGGCCTGCTCGTTAATAGAGTAAGCAAGGGTGCAAGCATTACTTCTGACCTTGTAGCCTGATTTCCGCAACTTTTAGAGTTCTACGCTGCGTTCTTCATACCTGTAACCCGTTCTCATTTCCATTGAGTCCCGGGTTCAAAGATGCGTTCTGCGCGCCTGTAGCCCGGTCTCACTACCATGGAGTCAAATAAAGCTCATATATAACAGTCCACTGATCATTGAAGTACCTAACCATCATCAAGAAACGAGCCTACATAATATGGTCCTTCAAGCATTTTAAGAACCAAGACCTATAAAGATTGTGAAGAGAAAACAAAGTGAATATCGCAAACTTTTCACCCACTGCGTACGTGACCGAAGACTGACGGCAAATCTTAATTTGAAAGTGAGATCTTCTAAACCTTATTCCTCAGATTATCATTCCTTCCATTCATCATGATCCGATTTATTCCTATAATAAATTCATTTAATTATGATTTTTCAATTATAATTTTTTATCGTAATACAATCGTTTAATATCTTATCTTATTGTGCTTTTGTTACTACACAGTTCACATTTACACAATGTACAACTACTGTTCATTTTAGAGTAAATTTTCAAATTTTTATAAAATAAAACTGCACAGCACATCTCCTTTCAGTTCCCGCCAAAAACTCAAGTACATGAAATAAGGTTGTATAAACCTATCTATTATAGTACTGTAATAAAATATCAAAACATTCACCGCCTGACCCAATAGATGGCAAGTAAATCAGTATTATATTTCTTTAAATACTATTAAGATGCCTTTTCAATCGATAATTCTAAAATTTTCTCTAGATGGTAATTTTAGTAGAATATAGACAAAATAGAAAGTAAAAAAGGTTCGCAGCAATGTTTTTTATATATTAAGGCTGCAGGTTCGCAGATAACTATAGATCATGAACGTTCAGAAGGTCATATTGACATTATATGTCAGTAAAGTAAACAAATGTATAAATAATGAATACAACTGACAAGGCTGTATGGACTACGTCCTTTGCCTGCCTTTGTGGCAAATTTCAACAACAACAAGTAAACAAATGTCTTTAACTATAATCTACGCTGTATGGACTACGTCCTTTGCCTGCCTTAGTGGCAAATTTCAACAACAACTATAATCTACATTTTTGGCGGGAGGCGGGAAGTAGGAAATTGTCATATAATCATATTTTATTTTAATGAATACGTGTTCAGTTCAACTTAATCATTAAATAGTAATTACTAATTAGTAAATATATCAATATACACAAGAATTGTTATAGTTTTGGCTTTTTAAATTATCTTTAAAATATGTATATTTGAGTCAGTAATAACAACCATAACAAATAATTATATTGCTGGTAATGTACATGTTTTTTGAATTGAAATAAATGGAATAATGTATTTAAAAGTTAACTGACTAACACCATGGAGTCTATTGTGATAGAAAAGCAAACCTCTACTGCAACTGATTTTGACGAATTGGTCCATGACACAATTGAAATGGCTTCACTGGTTGGATCCCCAATTAACCTCCAAATAAACAATAATACTGACTGCACTGAAGAAGATGATGATGAAGTATCTACAAAACGTATAAGAAAGCGAATACGAAAGCTTTCCGATAGTGATAGTGACCCTAACCAGGAAATGGAGCAAAGTGATAACGAACACTCTGGTAAATAACTTGTTGCATAAGTTTTACTATTCACCAGCATACTCTTATATATACTTTATTTTCTCATTGCCTTAATTTTCGTTGGTTCTAATCCGAGCAATATTGTTAGACCTTTTTAGATTATTATGTTAATATAAGCACAATATCTTTGAAGAATAAACATATCTCATTACTTTTAAAGTATCTAATATTTGGATTCTATCCAAATAAATATGCATGGATTAGGAAAACCTCGAATATATTTATAACTCAATCATATAATACAATTATTTTCAGATTCTAAAAGTGAAAATGATACTTCAAAAAGTGTTTATTACAAATCTAAAACCAGGATAACATTGCAAGATGACACAGATTCTGATACAGAGGTTCCAAAATTCTTGAAAAATGAAGAACAGCAAATTAGAATGATGAATAAAAATAATAAAATTAAAGAGAAGTTCAAAGATTTATTAAAATCCAGAAAACATGAACAGAAGGCAGAACATGAAAACCCCCATATTATAAATACAGACTCAAATTCAGCTGTGTTTGACGAAGATATGTCTTCTATTGAGAAAATTAAACAGGTAAAATACTTTCTGCTTGAGTTGTGAAAAAACTATATGTTTAGAAAGCCAAATTGAAAAACAATTTAAGTGATAGGTGTGCAAGCAATATTTATACTTGCTTACTTGCTTATAGCTCAATGTCCTTTTTAATCTGTATGTCACCTTAAACTTTCATAAGCAAAAATAGCCATTGAACCATAAACATGCATACTTGCTCACCTGTTTAACACCTGCTTTAAGTACATAGTAGATTGCCTCTGTGGTTGGGCGGGCTAAGTGTTTGCAGGCCTAGCTCACTGCAATGCAGAGGCTCCGGGTTCAATGCCTGGTATAGTATATTTCAGAAATGTCTTTTCTCCTTTATCTACTGTGGTCTGGGTTTCTGGGATCGGCCCCTGTGTAGAGTGTTGTTATATTACTCATTACACAAGAGTGTAACTAGCTTAATTTGGGGATATACAATATGTGTGTTTGTCTGCCGATATTTATTATTTATTGACATGTCTTTATTCCAGATAATTAATGAAAGAACAACATTTGTATCTTCATTATGTGACCCTGATACATCTGAGGAAGAGGACAGTCTACCAAAACAGAAACCACCACAAAAAAAGGAAAGGAAATCAGTAAAAGCTACATCTCCAAAGCCTATCAGGGTTAGTTTTTTGTTGAAGTATCAAAACTTGTTTGTGTTTTTTTAAAGAATTTTTAATCCTTTTCATATTTGCATAACTAAGCTAAAAGATAAAGTAATATTGATCTCGTTTATCATATTTGTACCAAATATCATTTATAATTATATAGTTAAATTATATTATTAATTATATAGTAAGTTTACTTAGTAGTAAAATCAAATATACAAATATCAAAATGAAGTCATTTATATAGTATTTAATATAGTAATTTACAATCTAGAGTATCAAATCAATTGATATCTTTATTTACAAAAACATAGTAGTACCTAATAAATAATATTAGTAGTTATATATATATATAAAGATTTTGGTCTTTAAGTATTGCAAAATGGTTGAAGTCTTACTAAATATCTGTCACCCCAACTGGAGCCACTTAATAGATTCTTTGTCAAGGTATACTACAAGAAGTCTCAGAGCTGAGTCGGAAATGGTTAAAGTTGTGTGCATTGTCATTATTTTATCATTGCCTACATCATAAAAAATCTTAGTCAATGTACAAATTGTTATTGAGTTCCTAATTTCACAGAGCCTTGTCCCAGTAATTAGGTTGCTCCAGTGTGAATCCTTATTAATATTATAATTTGAAAGTAACTGTTCTGTTTTAATGAAAAAACTGCTGGACCTATTTGGCTGAAACTCTGTATATATATATATATTTTTCCAATGCTGGGGATGAACATAGGAGGCTTTTTTCTGAATAATGGGATAGTTTTTGGGCTTAAAATACATTTGCCTCTTTGTTTGTTAAGCTTTTACAGAGAAACTACTGAATTGATTTTGGTGACATTTGGAAGCTATGTAACTTTAATATCCAGGGTGGACAAGGGATATGTTTTATCCCGGAAAGCAGGCTAGGTTTTTTGTGATTTACCATTTTGATCATTTTCGTAAATTTGGCGAATTTGGTCATATTGGGTGTTTTGGTCAATTTTGTCATTTTCGTCAAATTGGTCATATTGGTCATTTTTGTCACATGTAGTTTACAGATAAGATAGACGGGAGATAAGTAAATAAAACTATAACAGGTTGAAATGAGGATGAGTTTGTATGGAAGACTAATCATTTCTGAAATTTAATGTGATAGTAACTTGAGCTGTCTGTCAAGCCTTCACAGAAGAACTGCTAGGAATACTGCATTGGTTTTGCTGTAATTTTGTTTAAATATAGTTTTAATAATGTAAATATACATAAATATTTCATCCCGGGAAATGGGATAGTTTGCAATATAAAATAAGGTTAATCTTCCTGAGGCAAATTGCACTAACATAAAAATTTAACACAATGTAATCTGTATTAATGCCTGCTGTTTAAACAGGAGGCACACACCAGAGTTTGACTTGCAGCACAGCTGCAGGGTAATCTCTAATATATAATAAACCTATGTATTTAAGAAATGGCATAATAGGGATGACTTAACTTTGAAAGATTGAAAAAATATTATTGAATTTAATAAACAATTAATTTAGATGTCTGCCAAACAAGCAATGGAGAACATGCAGAAAATCAAAAGTGAGTCAAATAGGTTGCTAAGGGAAAAGGAGGTTTCCCTGCCATATCACAGGCCAAAGGCACTGAGGCTGAAAGATATAATGAGCAGAAGAAAACCTGCAGTGAATGCTGATGGAAAAGCTTTGCCTATTAAAATGAATGAAGTACAATTAAAAGAGTATGCGTAAGTATTATAATTCCTTTGGCTTTGTCAGTTGCAATAGGTAAATTCATAATGTAATATCAGTCCAATCGACCCATTACTAAGCTTGCACTTATTTGTTCTAGAGGAATCATACTTGTTCATTCCAGATTGACCGGTTTTCAGTGGTTATTGTGGTGTGTAGATTTCATTATAATGTTTTACTTTACTCTCAGTATCTGATAGTTCTAACAACCAATCAGCGAAATTGACAAAATATTGCATATTTCCTAGTCTATATTTCAATCTATTTGGAACAATATGTACCAATAAGCTAATAGCTTATATATGTTTAGTTACTGTCTTGGGAATGAATCATTTAACATTAAAGCTATATTTTATTTTAATATTTCTATAATAGATAAATTACACTTTATTGCTCACCAAAATAACATACACAGTACATTAATTACAGTATTTTAGGCAGAACAATAGGCGACCTTATCACTTAGAGTGATCTCTTCCAGGCAACCTAACCTAACAAAAGGATATTCTAAGCTAATCTGGTGATGTAGGTGGTGTATAAGTTCAGATGTTAATAAAGTATTCAAATATAGATGATGGGCATTTTGGTACACATGTCCAATCAAGATGATTCATACATCATTCAATAGCTTTTTCTAATTCAACAAAAAATACAATGAGGACAAACTGTATATATTCTCTGTTTCCAAGTATACTTTTTAGAAAATACTGGATGATTCAAAATAGAATTTAGAAAAAATCATATCTTCGGTTTAGTTTGACCACTTTTAATGCTTTTTGTGTAGAATTTATGCTATAAAACTCCTTATCAATAAAAATTAGACGAAAATCAGTTCAGTAGTTTTAAAGTTAAGTTTGATTTATCTAATTTTTATTATTATTATTACTACTTTTAACTCCTAGTGTAAGTAAGTAGATACTAGTAATGCAGGAACCAGTTAGTTCCCTTCCTCGTTTCCTGAAGCAGCCCGGCGGCTAGCACGGGGTGCGGGTATGCTGAGGCACATTATTAATAAATAATAATATTCCAAACACAGAAAAACCTCACAGACTGAAACACTTTAATAAAAAGTGACAAAAAAACTCGTAAAATAATTAAATAACTTTCATGGTAGGATTACTCCGATCGGACAGTGAACCAGGACAAGCGCCGCGGTTTTTCTTATTCTACACAAAAATACCTTCCCATTGATATATCATGCATTTCGATTGGTGCTGGTACCAGGTTCCATACAATGGTGCCATCATCCTTTTTAAGATAAATGTATACTCATAAGATATATTCACTGATAAGCAATTTTATAATATTACAATTAAATAGTTGAATATAGATAATGCAGACATAGTTGCTTAAGCAAAGGTAGTGCTTCCTGAATAGATTCTTAAACATCAGTAATGTTCGGTAATACATGAATTATCATAGAAGGATGATATGTGTGCAGGTGTCACAAGTTTACAGTTTGTATCAGTGCGCAAATTGGGGGCAGTCGAGAGGTGACGCAACGCAAATAGTTTCTTAAGGTAATGAGGCCTACTTGGGATCAGAAAATAAATAGGAAGCCATTTGAGTCTTTTATGAAGTTTGGAATTGTGGTCATATTTTTGCAACCCAAATATGGACCTGATACAGAAATTCTGGAGCTTCTTTAACTGCTCAACATTTAATCCAGATAGCATGCGTCGGCGCAATCGAGAATGGGGAATAATATACATACTCCATCTTTAAATTGAATTGAAATAAATCAACTGTGGTTATGTCTTTGTTTATAATCAATGATTTTGATGTGAATTCCATAGGAATTATTTAAAATATAAATAATGAAAGTATGTTACAAATTTTGATTGAAAACTATATTTTATTTTCAGTTCATTACTAGAACAGAGGCAAAAAGAAATGATAGAATTGTGTAAAAGTGACTCAGATGATGAAAATGACAAAGATGAACCATCAATAGACACAGAATCAACTAATAGCAATAACCTTGAAGAATCTATAGATAATAAAACATCAAAATCTCAAAATACCATTTGTATGAATGATCAATGTACAGAAAAAGATCAATCCATCAATAGCGAAGAAAATCAAAGTTTATTGGGAAAAAACCATGAAACTGATGTTCAAAATTCTGTATCTAATAATGAAGATAATTGTAATGAAATTTGTAATATTGATGTAGCTAATAGTGATAATTTTAATTCTCATATTGACAATATGAAAAATAGTACAGACAATTTAGAAAATATGTGCATAGATAGAGGTAGCAAAGAAAATAATGCTGTACAAGAAGCAGACAACAGTTCTGTGGTACCAGAAAATTTAGAACAGCCAAAAGCTAAATCTGAAACTGAAAGTCAGTTGATTCATTTACATTATGATTCAGAGACAATGAAAGATACTCTTATAGGTTTAGAAGAAATAAATAAACCTCCTAATTCTGTAAATATGCAGGATTCTTCTGAAAATGAAGATAATAAAAAATCGCAAGGAACTGGAGTAAATGATTTCACATTTTCTGATGACGATCTTGACATGGATGATATAGACAAGTTAATTGAAACTGCACATATTATAAGAGGTAATACATTTTATTCTTTTTGTTGTTTAAAATTGTTTATTTATTTAGTCAGTGTGGGTATTATATTGCAATATTTGAAAATACAAATTGTTAGAGCAATACCTTACTATAGTAGAATTATTTTCTCCGTGCAGTTTGGGTCATAAATCAAAGCTCTGCCTCAGCCCGGCTAAGGCGGTGAGCATGTTGCGCGAGCGCAACGCCATTATCGATAAAAAATCATTCTATTCAAAGAAAGATTATCATTCTTATAAAAGTCATTATTGTCTTTTTGCTGTTAATTTTAAACTTAGATATAAGTATTTTTAAATATAACTTGTTACACTATAAACTTTTGTTCTTATAGTTTTTTAATACATATACCTAATTAATTAATTATTTTAAATCATAATTATTCTTATTTTTATAAATACGTTGTTTTATCTATTATTTTCTTTCATTTATATCAGTAACCCACAAAAGGACAAAACTAAATACACTATCGATAACGCTTATCGACAACAATAATGTGTATCACTATGCCTGCCCATAAGGCCCGTGAGTGGAAGAGAGAGCGAAATACTCGCTTCACTGCTCCGATTATTTATGACCCAAACTGCACGGAGAAAAGAATTCTACTATAGTAGACTGTGTAGGTATAGGTCGGTCCTTGCTCGTCGGCTATATATGTATCCTTAGTAAATTGCACCCGGAATGAAAGTATATCGACTCACCGTTGATTCGTCCTTGAGGACCTTGGTTTTTACCAGCCGGCTGCAGTTCACACTAAGAGGATACCACACGTATTCACGATAATATCGTATGTCTTATTATTATCACCGCCTAAATGATACACACGTCCTTCTTTGTTCAAGGCCGCGAAAGTCTGGGGGCGCGGTGCTGTCGCCGCGTGGATATGTAAATATTGCCAATGTCCGAATAATAATATTGCAGGAACAATTAATGATATAACATTCCTGTACTGTGTAGAACGATAATTCTCGGTTAATATTAAATCTATGATTTAATACTAACCTATGTCTCAGGGCCCTATGCGAATTTCTTAAAACTCCGTGATATTATCTGCGATTTGACTTAAGGGTTATAGATTGTCAAAAATCATATTCCATGGAAACCATGAAAAGTTCATGTACGAAATTTAAGTTACTTGTAATCAAAACTATAACATGTCATATAAAGAAAGTAATTCCTAATGTATTTCTTATTTAACTGTCATCTTAATTTTCAGACACCCAGAGTAAAATACACTCTCCACACCTTATTAGGGATCACCAATCCTTGAATATAAGACCGAAATTAACAGGAGCCCCGGGAACAATAATTGATCTTGATAGAACTGATCCAATAACTTCGAAAAAACTCACAGGTGTAGAGTTACTAAAGGAGAGGTTTTCGTATTTCGCAAGAATAAAAACACCTGAAGAGCTAGAAAGGGAAAAGGAAAAAAAATTAAAGCCTGGATCTTTACATTCAATATTAAAACAGAAGTTGGAAGACCAAATAGCTGAACAAAGATCTTTGGAATGGGCTAAAAGACTGGAAGAGGAAAAACAACAGCAATTAGAAATGAAAGCATTAAGAGGTAATATGCATTTGTATTTAATAGTGGTAGTTGTTATTGCAGTTTTACAATCCAACATACAGTTACTATTAGTATGTGTGAATATACTTTTGTTAATAATTAATTATTATTTAAAAATTCAGAAGTTAAATCTTACAGCATTTACACTTTGTACATGAATGTATATTGCACTCCCTTTGATACAGAAACTTTTTCAAAATGAAATGTATGTGAAGTTATCTTTCAACATATATTTCATATATACATCACAAAAATAGAAAAGGACACAAACTTAATTTGTATTTATTAATATGATTATATAACTAGTAATGATTAATCAATTTTTGATTTCTTCCGTCTTTTACTCAATTTCTTTCAGTTTCCACCCACCTCGCTCGAACATAAAGGTTCCAGAATCGATTCCCAGCAGATCAATCTCAAAATTGTCCTTATATATTTCCGTAATACAAGTGTAATATGCCTATCTTGGGATTCAATGTGTATTAGTTTATGTGGTATTTGTTTTGATTTAATATTCATTGTGATATGTTCCAGGCGAGGAATCTGACGTGGAAGATGATATAGAAAAAATAGAAGCAAAGTTAGAAGAGCAAAAAGATTCTAAAGACATAGAAGACGAAAATAGTTCTTCATGTGAAGAAGTAATTGAAGATGATATTGTCTTAAAAGACAAACCGAGGGTTAAAAATGCTATGATAGATAATGAAGCAGAAGAATCGGACTGTGATGATGATAAAACAAATGATGATAGTGTTCATGAAAAAGACAAGAGTGATGATTCTGAAGAAACTGATGGTGTTTCTGAAAATGATAATCATGACGATTCTGATAATGATGACACTGATGATGAATCGTCAGAGGATGAAGAAACTACTTCTTGTAAGAAGGGCAGAATTCTTAAGGCTTTTGAAGATTCAGATGATGAAGATAACAAAGCTCTTAATATAGACGAGAAGTATTCAGTGGAATCTGATGTCAATAAAAAAAATATAAATATGAGTACTGCAGAAAGTGAAACACATACACAAGGTAAGTTATTTTTAGTTAGAATATAGATTCCAGATAATATTATTATTTATTTTAATTATAATTATTTGAAGTTACTTAAAAATCATACAGTTTACCTTACTACCTTGGTATTTATCATTTGTAACTCATCAGAAATAAGGTATTTTTGGTTCGAAAGTAATTTAACCATATTGGTACACCCCTTTTATTAGAGACTACATATTAGCAGCATGTAGATGACTTTTCAAAGATAAATCTTTTGTGTGTGGTGCTGTGCCATGCAAAGTTTCTTACATTGAAAAAACTAAATAATTAGGGGTGGCCACCACACATGTGACTGAGACATGTAAAAAGTCTGTGCACAAAGGCCTGTGAAGCATTGTTAAATTATTATGGTGATAAATATATAATTGGAGAGAAAGAGAGAGAGTAAAGTTATAAGTCCCATCGAATATTGATGAAATATAAAGATATTTTTAGTCCTTTTGCAGTCACATGGCAAAAACTGCGACTACAGTTTTTCCCCATTAGGGAACTTTGTATGTATACTCACACAGTTTGATCTAATATATTACTAGGACTGTCAATATTATTTTAGTGCTAGTGTTGATACAGTATTTTTTTTGTCTTATTTCCTTTTAGATGATGAAATTCAGTTGGCTCAGAATTATAAATCAGATGATTTATTTACAAGCCAAGAAAGTGGTAAAGGGATTATTCTTAATAGTTCTAAAGAAAGTGATGCAAAAGATGATAGTTTTAATAAAGATAAACAGTTGGGTGTTTTCTCAATTGCTGGTAGTAAGTTAAGTGATGATACAGTATTACAACCTGCAGGAGAAATACATGGCATTACTGATACACAGCCATTTGTTGATGTGAGTACAATAAGGTTTAATAATTATGTTTATAATACATACACCAACACAGCAGAACACAAAAAAAAACACTTACTCGACAAGTTTGTCTTGGTGGGGAACAAAACAAATTGGTTTAAAAATGCCTGTTAGCTTTTTTCTTATTTCAAATGAGAGCTAACTAAAAAAATATTTACTAGCATTCCACTAATTTTACCAGTGTGTTTATAAGCACATAAGCATTCCCTTCCTATTTATAAGAGATTAAAAGGTATACTCGTCACGCTTGTCCAAAATGGATTTTAGTGTTTCTTATATCACTAATCTCAATATTTTCCTTCACTGATCAGCTCATCACTCATTACCACATGTAATTGTAAAATATTCACGGTAGCTCAAAAAATAGCCTGAATGACGATTTTTGATTCGAATGTAATGTGTATTATAGTACAGGAAAAGGCCTTATCTTTTAAAATATTTTATTTTATAATTTTACATATTATTATTCCAATTTTAAATACTATTGAAATAAGTAAATTTTAAATATTTTAGGACAACTTCACTCGAATTTGTGAAGCACCTTTGGGTACAAACACACAAAGTATCCTCCCATCTCAATTATCAACTCAAGACTCACAATCGCAGCCAATAGGCGAGGATATATTAGCACTTTGTACTGGAAAGTTTTATGATAATGAGTTCATCTCACAACCGATACAAAACTACACACAGTCTCAAGAAACTATTGTTTGCGAGAGTCAAGAACTAACTTCTGGGGAATTATATAATTTGAAAGAATGTAATGGATCTGTTATGAATAAAACAGACATATTTTCTAATATAGATATAAATAAAGAAACACCTAAAATTAATAAAAATATTGTACAAAATGATAATAATTTAAAAAATAGTGTTGCTGATAAATCAATGAAAGACATTACAGAAGATAATTTAAATATAAATGGAAACATTAATGAATGTTCTAAAGTAGAAAGTCTTAATGCTATTAAAAATGATAAACCAAAGGCAGAAGATGGCAACATTCTCAAATCAATATTAGATGAATTGTATGATCCTGAATTTGATGCTCGAAAACCTAATACATTTTTCGTTGGTAACACTAATAAAGTTGAAAATCCGTTGAAGAAAAAGTTTGTTATTGATTCTGATGATGACGACATGAATGAAGGGATTGCTTCTTTTGATAGCAAGAAGAAGAAAAAAATTAAGAAAAAGAAGCCCGAAAAGCGTGCTCTGCAGATTTCTGGTAATATTTGATTTTTCTTTTCAACCGATGCATTATTGTAATCGGCAAGTAAAAGATGTATCTCAAAAAACAGCTAAATTCTACATTTCTACTCTTGAGCAGAGGTGCGGCTACAAATCGTTTTTGCCCCACTTCTTCATATATATCTTTCTAAATCATTTTTTCGGCAATAAATCGGTTAAAAATTGAAAATAGTCAGTTGCTTTTCAAATTTCATTATCAAGCAGGAAAGTTTAGGATTATATTTAAATATGCACATAATTACACATAGTACGTAAAATTGCAATACACTGATTGTAGTGTAATTTAGCAAACAAAGTAAAAACCAATAAAGCAATGCATTAAATTATAGGATTGGTATTTCTTTCTACCATATATCCTTATGTATTCTTCTTTAGTATTTAACAACTGACAATAAACTAATTTAAAATCAACTTATAATTCCTATTTTTTTTTTACAATTTTACGTTATTCTAAATTGAAGTTTCCAATGAAATCTCAAGTTTCCTGAGATAAGAAATACCCTAAATTGTTTTCACGTCCTTGAAGTACCTGTATACCAGGTTTCATTATAAATCATTTCAAATACAGGTCCATTAATAGAAACAAACTAATATGCTAAAAATCTGACTTTCCCATTGATTATTTAATTTACAAAGCCCCTTTTATACAGATAATATTAGTCATAATAACAAGCTTTAAGTTATTTGACAGAAGAAAGTTCCTTTTAGGTCCGATTTATCATTAATCATAAATGATAACACGACTGAATAGAAAAGTGAAAGAATTGACAAATCAATATTCATACAATTATTATTTATATTTTTTGAATGATGTATTTTATTCTTTGAATAATTGTAGTGATTGAAACATCAGTAGGGTTATTCATAAACGTCGGAAATGATTCCGTGTAAGAAAAAGGTTCCAAAATGATTCAATGTGCAATCCTACGAAGTGTGAAATGAACACATCTGAGAATGTGTTTCCGACAGGATTTGTTGGTAGTGTTTCACATTCCATCAGGTTGCAAATTGATGCGTTACTAAGATTTCCATTCTTACACAGAAACATCGCCAACATTTGTGAATAGCTCTACAATTCTCTCAATGAAATATTGGGTATATAACACATTCTATATTGAAATCTAAAACATGTAGACATATAAAAAGCTGATGTTCATTCCCGTTTATTTCAGATGATGAAGAAGAAGATAATGATGATGACGAAGAAGAATATGATTCAGAGATAGAAGAGGACAGTGAACAAGTTGTTGAATATGACTCAGAGGAGAATGAGGTAATAAATGCAAGGGCATATTTTTTAAAGTAACTCTATTGTAACCTCAAGAAAATCGTCTTTAAAGCCGGAGAAACTACAACACTAATAAAAAGTGCATTTTACTATAATAATAATGTTTCTTTCAGGTCCTAGTTAATCTGGAACAACCAAAGAAAAAGAAACGTAAAGTGGCCGATTTCTTCGAGCAAGAAGCAGAATTAACTTCGGAAGACGAATGGGTAGGATCTGGTGACGAAGACGAAGCAGGTCTTGACAGGATGGAGCGAGAGGAAGGCGATGACGAGAAATTCAACCAGAGGCTACTGCAAAGAGAACTGGAACAGATACACATGTAAGTCAAATCACACTTTTCTATGCATTAATTATAAATTAATAAAAGCACTTACAAACCAGGTTCTCACAAATAAATAGATATGGACAGGTTAGCTAAAGCATTTCCAGTTTTTTTCGCATGATAGTGTTACAATTCGGTAGTTGACAATTTTTGAGAAACAGGTTTATTTTGAGCCTTATGGTCTATTTTAGCCAAAATATTAATATTTAAGCAAAAAAATAACATTAACATAATTAATTTAGCAATTTTATGAATATTTTGATATTTCGTCACAAAAACGCGTCAAGCTGTCATGGTGTCTCGCATGACGTCACAGTGTGCAAAACAAACATCTGTTTCATTCCAGTATTATCTGAAAAGTCATTGATAACTTCTTGTGTTTTGCACACTATGACGTCACGCGCTCTGATCGGCGTTCATTGTCACGTGGCTAATGGCTGCAATATAATAATTTTATTTTTCAAAAATATCAATTAATGTTTAATATTTTAGTTCAAACAATTTATTTTTATCATACTTAGATCGTAATCTACGATATGTATTAAAATCAGCCTATACTTTTCATACTGTCAACTACCGACATTAAAAATAATTACACCACCAGGTCGAAGCGCTTAGCTCTGCCGAAAACTGCAATAACTTGCCAGAGTCGTTTTTTCCTGATAAGTACAATCTTCTTCAAATCACAAATGAAAAGGTATCTTCTAGGTATGCATGCTTCATCCTAGACCGTGTCGTCACTCAACATCAGGTAAGACAGTGGTCATAGGCAAACCTATACACGCATTAAAAAAAGAAATGTAATTACTGTTTAAGCAATAATGATTGTGCTGCTTGACTTTTATTTTTTAACCGACTTCGAAAAAAAGAGGAGGTCCTCAATTCGTCGGGATCTTTTTTTTATGCTTTTTTTTAAAAGGATCCAACGCACAAAATGTTCCGCATCGATGCAGTTAAACTTATTTGTATAAAAAATCATACATTTACGCTTATATTTTCCTAAAAACCCATAGACACAAACAAGTACATCAATGCGGAAATACAGCTAAAACTTTAATCTTTATAGTTCAAAAGTAATATTTTGTGGGTTGGATCCTTTTTGCGTAATTACGTCCAATTGAGTCAGTCATGTTGTTAAAAATGGCCATAAAGATTAGCGCACACAAAAATTATCAAATTTGAAATTTTTAACCGACTTCGAAAAAAGGAGGAGGTTCTCAATTCGTCGGAATCTTTTTTTTGTTGTTGCTTTTTTTATGTATGTTCGCCGATAACTCCGTGATTTATGATCCGATTTACGTGATTCTTTTTTTGTTCGACGCGGAATAGCTTCCAATTGGTCCCCTAAAAAATTTACATAGTTTGGCCCAGTAGTTTTCATTTTATGAACAAAATTTCCTTTTCGTTCCATATATACACCGATTACTTTGAGATTTATGATTCGATTTACGTCATTCTGTTTTTGTTCGATGCGGAATAGTTGCCATGTGGTCCCCTAAAAATTTGACATAGTTTGGCTCAGTAGTTTTTATTTTACGAACTTGTTTTTGTTCCCGTTTCCTATATACCTACCTATATTTTTTAAGAAGCGCGGCACCATTCGTTGGTCCACCCATACATAGCTAGACACTAAAAAATAAAAATAAAAACTTCGTTTAAAAAACCGACTTCAAAAACTAAAATGAATTAAATAACTTACTTCTAAAGCTATTATTATTAATATATATTATCTAAAACATCTTGAAGTCGGTGCAAAGTAAAACATAAAAATTACTATATTTTGAAAATTACTAAGCACCGACTTTAAGATGTTTTAGATAATATATATTAATAATAATAGCTTTAGAAATAAGTTATTTTATTCATTTTAGTTTTTTAGTTTTTGAAGTCGGTTTTTTAAACGAAGTTTTTATTTTTATCCATGTAGGAATGGAGAAAGAATACAACTTCTAATAATGTAAAATACAAGTTTTAAATAAACCACAGCCAGGTGGTAGGGCATTTGCCCGACTGGATGGCTACCACCCCTGGTCTAAAGTATGTTGCCATAATAACAACCATGAGTTGTGTTCCGGCATTAGTGACCAGGTTCCAGTCTCCCTTAAGAGTGCCGCAGCGCATTTGTAGCACCTTTGGTGTTACAAATGCCCATAGGCGATGGTAACCGCTTTCCATCAAGTGGGCCATCTGCCTACTTAACTCCTTCAATAAAAAATTGACTCTACTTCTATCTTGTATAAAATTGTTCGGTCATAATTTTGTACTCTCGCATAAAATCTTTGAGGCCGTGGACATATTTCACTGGGTTTGACTGTCTTCTATTGGCTTATTACAGGCGTGACGTATTAGATCAAGACAAACGTGAAGTGCGGATAATCCAAGAGTTGCTATTCGAAGATGGAGATTTGGGTGCTGGCAGCCGTCAAAGGAAATTCAGATGGAAAGATTCTGGTAAGATAAAGAGCTAGTGCTATTCTAGAATATTGCTAAGAATTATTGTGACTTTTCTCATTAAGTCCTTTAGGTCTTACCACTCTTCCCACTTTATGAAGTCTCATTTTCTTTTTTTAGATAAAAATTTTTTCAATATGCTCGATGGCGGTTCAATTAGTAGTATGTCCTAATGCGTTACCGACTCGATTTGTTATAAAAATAGACTCCATCCATAGATAGGTTTAATCAATTTATTTTTGTCTATATATTTTTGCTTAAATTACGATATCGTGAAATAGATATACCCACATTTCAATTGACATAATTTACCTATATTAAATAACCCATTTTTATAATAAAATTTAAAAAGTTTTTATTTTCAAATTGATTACTCTCGATGTATATATGTATATGTCAATGGTTTAATAGTCCGTGCGTTACACGACTCATAGAACATCACTATTACGTCACCCACAACGATAAAGTACGAAAAGTATGTCACTTGTTTCATGTGTACTTTACTGTCAAGAAATATGTAACTTGATAGACATGAAACCGTCAAAGGTAAAATAAATCCTTTGAAACGGAACTCGAAACCAAAAAAAATGTAAGCTTATTTGACGTGGTAAGCATTTTAGTTTCTTTTTTAATCGACACCTCTTCCCTTATATGTTAAGGCAGAGGTCTTACTTTTCGTTTTCTTCTATACATTTTCTTAACGCTATATTAGACTAAAGGAGAATTGGGTGGTTCTTTACTTTTCTTCTTTTTTACCACCAATAAATACGAGGGCTTCATAAAAAATGGGCTTACAGACAAAAGTGCAATTTTACACAAGGGACAATTGTGAATAAAATAAAGCTAGTTGATTGTATAAAGCTGAAATTTGGAATACCGTTCTTTTTAGGTACACTTGCATATTGTTAAGATTTTCTTAATTGTAACATGCACAGTTTTTAGTAAACAACAAAAAGACGGGATTTTTGCGTATTGCATTTGTTATGAAGCGCCCTCTATAATATTCTTTTTTAATACATTTCTGACACTATAAAATGTTTACTATATATGAACATCATGTCTCTCTTTGTCACTTTACATACAGTTATTATCTATTCACACACCATTTATTTATTACCTTTATTTACAAGCTTATATTAGGACTATGCTCTAAAAAAGCAGTGGAGTTTACAGTATACATGTTTTCATGCATTCAGATGGCGGGGAAGAGACTGGTATGATAAACGACGATATTACTGATACTCAAGAGGAAGAATTTGAATCCGAGGAACAATGGAGAAAGCAGAGACACGAGCGGGAAGTGTTCCTAAGGCAAATGGTAATATTTATCATAAGTCATTTATATTGTTACAAATTGGGCCACCTGCATGCCTATTGTTACATACCGACAAAGAAATGCAGCGCACCGGGTTTATTGCCCCTTCCGCATTTGGAATTCTTTTTGTTTACTTGGTATTTAAACTATTGTTATTGTTTTCGACTTTGTTGGCCGTTCGCAGGAATAGATAACAACGTGTGCAAATTACTTTTTCTCGGAAACTCCAATCCACGCGGTCGATTTTTTAGTACTGTATAGTTGGTATAAAACAATGCCCGAACGGAGGGGTGGGCAGTCAATTGACGACTACGATACGATCAAGACGTGTAGTACTTTCGATTAGCGACATAGTGACGGACTTTGCGCGTGAATTGTGCAGTGTGAACTGGTTACATCCAGTTTAATTTTGTACTTGTTTTATACGTTTTTGTAATTCCAACGGCATTTATTTTAATTCGAGTCCTGTAGCTCGTAACAATATATACTAAAAATTGGGCCTGAAAAACTTATACAGTTTTACATAACCAGCGCAGTAGACCAATTTTTGTGGCGCGTGATAGTGCGCGAATTGAGTAAGCGGAATCTAAGAATGTATAGTAAGCTGCTGCGATTTCCGCTTACGAATAAAGTTCAATGTGGACTATTTACATGTCTATCACACCAGTCTGTACTTTTCTGAGCAAACGAAAACTGCTGATCCGAATTATAAACTTTATAAGACTACCCCGTTATTCATAATAGTTATATACGAGAATTAGAAGCCCATTAAAAAGAAGCAAAAAAGTATTATTCTTAATTGCATTCTCAATTAACATTTAGTTTGACTCTTTTATTAATAAAAGCTACAAACCTCATATAACTATTACGAACAACAGAGGTAATCTTTATTAGTACTAATACCTCTGCTCTACTTGTGTTAATGTTAATGTATGAGACCAAATGCGACTTAATTCATTAAAAAATAACGCTATTGATGATTCGCTTGGTAACGCTGCCAGTCTTTTGGGAACGTTCCCGGTAAGTGACAGTGGTTTGGGGCCAATATTTTATCTATAATTCTGCTCTCTTTATTTATTTAGTTATAATTTTTAATTTTAGGTTTCTTTTCCATACTGTTGTTTAATTTATGTATTATATAAAACCTTTTCAGTGAATAAATGATTAGCCACATTAATGTATTATATTTGATTTATCTGTAAATGATTAACTTCATTAACATTGTAGAATCCTAAATAACGCACTAAACCCTTGGCTACATCTGCGTGACTCAGTCACCAACACTAACATTGACCCGAGTGTAGCAGGGGCATTATGGAACCGTCATTATCCGTGGAATGATAAACACTTGGTTGATTTTTTAATTTAGAATTTTTTTGTTTCCAGAAAAACGAGCATGAGTCAAGTTTAAATATAAGCGTTAATAGGACATCGATAATAAAAGCTAATTTGTCATCGAAATCCATTTCTAACGTACTTCTAGAAGCTACCACCGAAAATGTTGAAAAGACTGAAAAAGCTGTTCCTACCGAAAAGAAGACTTCAAAAGATATACCTAGTCCCAAGAAACCATTCACTATATTTCAGGTAAGGATTTCTATTAGATAAGTACTATAATTTCCTTAGAATTAAATCTATAAACTGAAGACCGAACGCTTTCGCAGATTAATATTATGAAGTGGAATTTCTTAAACCTATCATGTGTAGACACGTGTCAATTCTAGCTAGAGGAATTCTCAATTTATTTTCAACAAATACAAACCGACTTAAGACTAAAAAACAAAAACTTATTTTTGTCTACAACATGTTGAAGTTGGCGCATTTTGTATCTTGTTATTTTTTGTTTTATTTGGCACTGACTTTATGATGCTGTATAAAATATTAATTTTTTGCTTTTTAGTTTAAAGACTTGTTGAATAGTTTGAGAAATAACTATAGTTAGTCCCGCGGCCAGGCTGCGTGTCAACCCCTGGGCAGAAACTCTATTTTACTTACACAAAAACTTAATTCGGTTTTTTACATTTAATTTAATTTAATAACAAAGAAATTATAATATAAATATACAGTGTAGTCAACCGCCCAGCTTAACATAGAGGTGAGGCGAAGCCAACCTGATTTGAAGTAATACAACTAATGACATCTTGTTTATGACCATGAAAGTATTTGTTAGTGAACTGAAACAACACGATTGAGGCGCCATCTATTTTGCTAATCCATCTAATATAAAGAAACGACGTCATTTGTCGGGATAAAATGTATCCTAAGTGTTACTCGTTTTATAAGCTAGTACTATGTCGAGTTGCATTTATATACATTCAGTAGTTACCAAAAAAGGTGCGATCGCATTGCGATCTTATTCGCTATTTTCTTCTATCCCATATAAACGACGTCATCTATCGGGATAAAAAGTATCCTAAGTTACGCCCCGGGATATAAACTAGCTCTATGTTGAGTTTCATTTAAATCTGTTTAGTAGTTTTCACGTGATGCTCTAACAGACAGACAAAGATTTTAAAAGTTGCATTTTCGGACTCTGCTGGTCCGAATTAGATCCCGTTACTTTTTTAATGTTTTTAAACGCATTTTACAATTCGAACTATTTACAGATTTACCGCCGTACTTGTAATAATCTCGTTAAGAAACGATTAGGCATGTCCTAAGCAAGAGAATCAGACCCTAGTCAATGAATATTTTTTATTCACTTTTAAACGTGTATTACCTGTTGTTTGAAATTTGTATGATTAACGTAGGTTGTACCCAAAATATTCGACCAACAGGAATTTATGGGTAAGATTTTCACTACTCAGTTGCTGAGCAGTTTCTTTAAATTTAAGAAACGATTATAAGTAAGGCCCTTATAGTATAGATTATTAAGCACCTGTTAAATTTTACCACTTACACTTTGCACACGTGTATAACTTTGCCTTCGGCGAATGTAGGCGTACATTAACAAGGGTTGCCTTTGATTTCCCTAGGATCCACTCATTAGATCAGTACTTGGTGACAGTGGGACCACCAGCCCAAGAGTGTGCTCTTTAAATGAAAGCAACATTTCTCATAAACGTGGAGTTGGAAACATTTTTGAAGTTTTTCGTTAATATTATTTTCATTTCATTAATAGTATAAATATGACAATTCAAAAGTTTTTATTCAAAATAAGTTCCACTGGAGAACACTTTTGATGTTCAGGTTAAAATTTAATTTTACTGTCTAGTCTATGTACACCGCTTCGCAAACGTGTTATTGCTGTTAAGGAGAGGAAGCGCAAGAAACTCCCCAGCAACGCGTCTAGCTAAAAAATGATTTCTTTATATTTGTTATTCTATTTATATTTAATGTTCGTGCCTAACCCGCAAGGGACCTGGCGTGAAGTTATGTATGTATGTATTTATATTTAAGAATAATAATGGATGGCACTTAATTAATTTATAGCAAATTACCACGGGTCTTTACTAACCCGGGGTCGCGGCGCGCTTGCGCGTCTGGCGGCCTTGGCCACGCCGCTGGCGGTTGACGACGACGCGCCCAAAGTAGGCTCCCTCGCGCCATCTAGTCGACGGAACTTTGTCTTCGCTGCCTTGTCTCAGGACGAAAGTAAGGTAAGAGAAATACAGTCCGCGTCCGAGTTTAGAGATTTTAGAGACAGGTCTCATTAGCGCATTGCGCCGCGTCGCCGCAGCGTCAACGCTGCGTCGTTTTACATATACAGTTAAAAGTAGTTCAGTCAAGTCTCTTGAGTGTTAGTTATTTAAATAATAAAGAACAACAACAACAAAATCAAGTAAACAAAGTCTGGTAAAATTAAAATTCGTGATTTATCATCTATGCTAATCTTATTAAGCTGAAGAGTTTGTTTGAACGCGCTAATCTCAGGAACCGCTGGTCCGATTTGAAAAATTCTTTCAGTGTTGGATAGCACATTTATCGAGGAAGGCTGGGATAGGCTATATATCATCAAGCTAAGACCACAGGAGCGGAGCACCAAGAACGTTTCAAAATCGGGAGGTTTTTTAACTTATTTTTTTTTAAACTTTTCCACACGGACGAAGTCGTGGGCAGAAGCTAGTATTAATATAAGTTGACAGAAATTACTTACGACAAACCGGTATTAGGGCGCGTGCCCACTATGTCGTGACGATTAATTTATCGTTGGACGACTGTCGTCTCTAACTGTTCCCATTATAACGATTGTTTGTCGTCAAAATTTTTAACGTTTAGCGACTATCACATCTAGCTGTTCCCATTGGATCGCGACGACATTTTATCGTTTCACGACAGTCGTTTTGACGTTTACACATCATTAGCAAGCTACATATCTACAGTCGCGAGGGTTAAGGGAAACACGTGTAAACGACGAGACGATGTTTCTATCGTGGCTACGATAGATTTGCTGTCAGACTTAGCCGTAACCATTTTTTTGTTTTACAACTGTCGTGCTAGCCGTTCCCACTGTCATGACAATGTGTCGTCACTGCCAAAAATGTCGTAGACTACAGTAAATCGTGTCGTTCTATATGTGAACACCTTCATTTAAACATATAAGCCACGACACTTAAAACTACATGATTATCTGTCGTCACGATAAAGTGGGATAGCGCCCTTACACTTAAAATTGAAAATTGGAATGTTAAATTTTAAAATAAACTTTTAAAATTGTGAATTGAATGTTCTAACTCTACATTTGCAGCAAATATTAAGGCTCGATCTTTGACTTATTTGTTATTTTTTCAGGCAACAAAGAGGAAAGCTGAGACTGTGGAAGTCACGCCGAAATTAGTGAAGAAAATGAAATTAGAAGACAAACAGAAATATCTTAAAAGCAGTTTGTTAGATCACTTGAAAGTATAATGTTTTTTATATTATGCCGGAATAAATTGTTGACGAATTAAAATAAAATTTCAAATAAATAAATACAAAACGAAATAATGAAGTAATACCAATAAATAAGTATGTTAATGTCGAAACGACTGAGCAAAAAAGTTTAATATTTTTATTGATTGATTCTTGGATGACGCTCAACTAGACAAAAATAAAATTTCAAATTTGATAATTCTTGTGTGCGCTAATCTTTATGGCCACTTTTAACAACATGACTGACTCAATTGGACGTAATTACGCAAAAAGGATCCAACCCACAAAATATTACTTTTGAACTATTAAAGATTAAAGTTTTAGCTGTATTTCCGCATTGATGTACTTGTTTGTGTCTATGGGTTTTTAGGAAAATATAAGCGTAAATGTATGATTTTTTTTATTCAAATAAGTTAACTGCATCGATGCGAAACATTTTGTGCGTTGGATCCTTTTTGCGTAACTACGTCCGATTAAACTTTTTTAAGTTAATGGACCATTACATGACCGTAGGTGCGCCAGCAAATAGGCTAAAGTCGCCAAATTAGGACTACATTTTAACGGATTTAGGCGTGGCATTTTATTTGATATTTATTTCGACATTTTGGACGCTTCAGTAGCCATGGGATCACGGAAGACAGATGTCAGGTGTCAAGTTTGTCTTGTGTCATCACTGCTACTGAAAAGTGGCCGAAACGTCGAAATAAAAATCAAATAAAATGCCGCATTTAAAACTGTTAAAATTAATTTTGTGTATTGGTCACAAAAACTTAAGAAAATACTGTTGCTTACAGGTCTTTTAAGTATTCTTTTAGTTATACTTATCTTAATTTTTGACATTGTTATTGTAAGTACATTGTTATAAGGAAACATAGCTGAATGTAAATAAAGTATTATTCATAAGTTTCGTTTTATTTTTAACTATAATATACTCAGATTTTTTATCTGAGGCTATAATATATACCAAAACAAATATAATAGGCAAGAATTCAGGAATTATTATGTAGTTTGCGCATATTTTTGTGGGTCCACTATTATGCTGGGGCCGCACCTGCTATAATATTAAAGATATTATATTATTTTGTATATTGACTGTGGCCAAATAAGTCTAATTTATAGTGTTTAAATACATACGTTATCTGTCATTATTTTACGTCGTCAAGAATAAATAAAAATAACGCATTAAACCTATCGCTACATGTGCGTGGTTTAGTCAATAACTACAAGATTGTTCTAAGTGGAGCGGTGGACATAAATAACACGTAATTTTAACTTTATCTAGCGTTGTAGGTGCTGCTGATTATTAGACAGAACTTAAACACAGATACTTAAGCTACATATTTTATAACCTAAATACACGAAGAGCGGTAGGGTTAGCAATAAGAAGATCGTTTTGCAAGTTTTTTACGGCAGCTAATCTAAACATGCCGGGTATCTTTATCTATGCATTCATTTGGCTTGCTACTTGTTAAAATTTTACAAACTACATATTTGTCAATTTTCTACTTATGGGAAGGTAATCAAAGAGTATATTGAATATATAGAGAGTAAACATATATAGAACTTAAAACTATAAGTACTATATAGTGACGTTTTTAACATATGAGTTTAGGAGAATGATCCAACTTTAGTTATTCTGAACATAGAAAACTTGGTCCCTGCAACCAAATGAAAAAAGCTATGAGATGCCATAAGTTCCTCCTAGTAATTATAAGAATGTACTTAAAAATTCAGATTTGAAATTAATTTCCTAATAATAGAATAAATATATTATTGATAATATTCAATACAATTAGAATTTAACTACAGAAAAATACTCTATTAAAAGAATTTCCAGAAACTTAGAATTAAGAAATTGTGAATGGGTTGCAATAAATAGAATGAAAATATATATAAGATTTGAGATGTAATTAAATAGACATGGAATGACAATTACATAATTTATAAATAATAAATATAACATAAAATAATTAAGAATGTAAAATATGGAGAATGAAGATTTATATAACTAGACTATTAGAGGAGTATGTTTTAGGTGTGAACGCTGAAATGATGCCTGATTTTCAAGTAGCGCATTCATAGCTCACTGCATTACTGTAAAATTTATTTAATGCGATGATTCGTGTTTCAAACGTTGTTTATAATTTTTTATTAGGAATCACATAATATTAATATTCATATGAAAGTATTAGGAAATAAATAGACATTTAGTATTAAGCAATTGTGAATTTTTAATTAACTTTAAGTCAAGATAATTGGTGACTGACTAATAAAAATTGTTTTACATATTTTAATTTTTCGTAATCCCCGCCTGCTTACACGAAAAGCTGGAGTCTGCCAACATGTTTTTTTCTCAGCTATGTTGCCAATGTTAACATAATATTATTGCCAGCATGACAGAAATAATACTAATTCATTTCAATATTAACGGTAGCATTAAAGCTTGACAATATTGTCTTAAATGGACTATTTTTTCTCCACAAGCAACATTTTAAAAATGAATATTCTGCTTTGACGTATAGTGTACACAAAGGTGTTAGTAATATTTCTTTTTGATAAAATCAATTCTAGACGCCTTGAAGCGTTAGGACTATAATCACAAACAAAGAAAAAGTAGATTTCTTTTTTTCTTGTTTAAAACATGTAAACAATCATTAAAGTACGTAAAAAGTATAAAAATTGAGTCACGTGACTGAGATAAACATCAATATTGAAAATAAAAAAAAAATATTGAAAAAAATATTCATAATATAAAATGTAAATATGTGAGTATACAATATTGAGTCATGTAATAATACGTATAATATAATCGTATAGCTGCGACGCGTCGCCACGCATGCGTCGCAGCAGAATCGGTTACGTGCGCTATAGATGTTCACATCAAAAAATGGATAATCTATTCAATTTTTGGCAATAAAAATAATTTATAAGGTTTACAGCCGATAACTTGTGGAAGAAAAAGAAGCAAGAGGTATTTTTTCGAACCTCAATGATGTTTACCGCAGAATATTTAAGGTACATTTAAGTGTTATTTAACAGAATTAAAAAAAGATGAGATTTTCAATTACTTTTTTTGTTATTTTTTTATGTTTGTTACTTGATTTCTCCGTCAATTGCTAACCGATTTTCATTTTTTCTCCTTTAAGTCTATATTTTCTTCCTTATAGGTATATTTTCGAGATGGTGCCATGTTCACCAAGCCCGGATCAGGTGAGTGGATTCCAAGGAAATCAAGAGCAAAGATTACTTTTTAAAGCCTTAATTTTGGCAAAACAGCTTGTACATATGCAGCATGTAATGGGATTTTCCCATCTGTTGCGCACCGATTTCCGTTTTTTTTCTTTATTCGTAAAAACATGCATCCGTTGATCCATCTCATGATTTCCAAGTCAGGGTCTGATTAGCGCATCGCAAGGTAATCGAGAAAAACCCTTGTTGACGAACGTCAGCATCAAAGAGGGAGATAGTAACCTTGTAAACATCTGTCAGTAGTACGATTTCTACAAGTGCTTAATACATAATTTTTTTATTGATTTTCTAGTGCTTCCGCAATTAAAAAGTAAATAATAAATTGAATTTGACAAAGAACATAATAGCAAAGAAACATTGAACCGCCTTCTTTTTACAATATCTTGAAGTCAGTGCCAAGTAAAATAAAGCAATTGCTATATTTTGAACATTTATTGTTGTTTTTATTAATCATGTCAACACTATACAGTGTATCTCAATATTATTGTCTACGATGATCTAACGATGACTTGGTCCAACTTTCGGTCGCGTATAACATGCCTAGCCTTAATTCGTTTACCAATAAAGCTATGTAATAGAAACATTATATTAACTTTACTGTGGAATCATTTTAAGTACCTATATTACTTTTTTTTAGTAAAGTTGTAATAAATATTTTTAGTAGAATTTTTATATCACATAAGGTAATACATTATTATTCCTGTGAGTTTGGATGCATTGTCTTCAAAGGTATCCTTCCGTTTTCTCATCTCCCTTCCTCTTTCATAAAAATGGTCCATCTCTTTCGCTCTTCTTGTAACCATCGATACGACTGCGCATCTATCTCCGTCAGTCTTTCGCTTTCGCCCCGTGCGGCGTTTCGTTCTTGCAATCGATGCTTTTTCTGTGGCTGTGTGAGAAGTAAAGCGTGGAAGAGTTTCTTTCAAGAAAAATTAGAATTTAAACGAAAGTGCTTCTATAAAGTTGTCATTATTACATAGAAATGGCGAATGAGACCAATGAAATCAGCGATATCGTAAAGAAATGCAAAATACTCCTTTTAGATATCGAAGGAACAACAACATCGATCAGCTTTGTTAAGGTAGGTCTGTCGATTGGCCGGCCGGTGTTTTATTCTATCGCTGTGTTTATATGAAACTAAAGTTTAATTATTGGATTAATGACTTATTCCCTTTCTTCCAAATACGTAAAATAAAATTTGTACGCTGAACGGTTACACATTTAGGATTCGCAACATGGAGGACGAAATCAAAATGGTACCCCCCTTTCATGCCGCTTTCATTGTCTAGTTTATCCACGTGTAACAAATAGAAATATTGTTAAAAAATACTCATTAATAATAAAAAATACCACGAGGACGCCCTATTGAATTAATTTAATATTTCACAGAAAAATCATGAATATTTATGCCGCCCCTAAGAAAGTCCCTACTACGTACTATCACTTCTCATCACATTCAGTCTATTAGATGTACGTGTATGATTTTTTGGTAATTCAACGTGATAGTAATTAAATTTCATCAGCTGAATTCGTGCAAGCATACCTACCGGCGTTAACAGCTGTTCGAAGCAGCTGTCTGTTAAAAAAATGTGGATCAGCTAACTGTCCTTTTTCAATAGCCATCAAGGTGAACGTGTTGTCTCCTTTACTCACATGTCACGCAAATCAATTTGTGAAAGAGATAAAAAACGGGCATGAACATTCCGTAGTAATAGCCGCGTATCGAGTCTGGGATTTTATCATGTTTTTTGTGATAATAGCATGACGCTGTTGTTAAAATATACGAAATATGTTTTCACTCTCTAGGATCACTGACCGTAATAAGTTTTATCAAACTTATGTACGCCGGATTTATATTTACATAAACAAAACCTTTGTTCATCGTGGGGTGGGCCGAGTTGTTTCGCCGTCATACTTTCATACATCCTTGTTAGTGACCCACAGTTCGATTGGGGCACTGGGGCCTTGGGGTCACGCGTTCCTATGGTAAGGGCCACTTTACCCTCTAGATGTTTTTTTCTCCGATTCGATTAATATAAATACTTAAAGAAGCAAAGTTACGCACTCACTCAATTTAATCATATATACATACGTACGTAATTGTTTTTATATTATTTACCGTTGTATTATAGTTAACGAAATAACTGCTTCATTACTAATCGTTTATAGTTAATAGTAATATTTTAATTTCTTATTTCAATTCCTTATTTGAGTCTATTTTTCGTTAGACTAGGTAAATAAACATTAATTGCAGCACTCGTAGAGCTTTAATGGTGATCATCTCAAATAAAATTAAATTGATAATTAAGAAAAGGATTTCTTTCATTAACTGAAATGGTTGGCGTGCATAACGTTTATTCTTAGTGTTCTATTCTACAATTAAGGGGAAATTAATCGTGGTATCTTAGTCGTTAAACCACTCACGTCATATTCCAATGAGGTGAGTGCGAATACTACTGACCAAGAAGGACACTGCTTACGGAGTTTATCTGGACTATGCAGTCTTTTTGTACTGCGGGGGAAACGCTGTGTGGGTTTCACCACTTTGGGATTTGGAGTGATATTGCCACTTGAGTCGGGGATATTCACTAAAACACTTCGACCATCCGTCCTTCGTCCTAATGCCAAGGCTTCGGGTATATATATGGCCTCACCAATCCGCGAGGCTCTGACAGACGTTAGCCCAACGGCCTCATCCGTTGTCGTAGAACTGCGCCCCCTACGTCTTGGGACTCATTGCGTGGGGTGGTATGTAACGCGCCTCACGGGAGTAGAAGCGACCGCGTGCGAAACACCGAACACCGGCGCGTTCCCATTTCAACGACATTAACTGCGGGTGAAAAACCCTTCCCCAGGAACCCACCTGCGTTGTCCGTTCGTAGCGGCCGAGTTCTAGTGACACGCCCCGGCGTTGTCGCCTCCTCGTTTGGCGGGATCGGTGCAGGAAAATGCGCTCACGCTCCAGCTTCACCTCCTCCTTAGCAAACATAAGCCCTTCGCGAAAGGATAAGACGGGGTCCCTTTTGAGAGGGTTCCCGACCAACGTGCGAACTATTGCCGGGAGCGAAAGGTCGAATCTGGTATAGCCTACGCGACCGTGGCACTGCTTTGCTCAAGCGGTGCCCCGCTTGGACCTGGAGAATAAACATCTTTATCCCAGTCGCCTGTCTAGAAGTGCAACACGGGTACCTATAAAAGCAGCCATGCTCCGAGAGGATCTGTTTCAGCCGAAATGTCAAGTGCCGTTCCGTCTATTATGCCAGGGTTGCAGGACCGGCCTCAATGATGGTAAGACCCGCGCTGGGGTGCCGGCGGTCTTCCAATGCCACCATAGCCACCCCGAGGATTTCCGACCGGCAATCCTCGGTTCCCTGAGGCGCCGCTAATCTCGTGCCCCACGCCAGGGCATCTGCGCCACTGGAACAGCAAGGAATCGAATCAGTAGATTTTGGAAAAAATAACAATCTATATTATTACAACAACCTAGTTACAAAATACCTATGTACTTTCGACAACGAATATAAACAATTATTAACGTAAGCAAATCTTTACCCCGGAATACCCCGCGGGGTCGCCGCGTTTCCGCGAAAAATAGATACCTATCTAAAGTTCTCACAGGAGTAGCGCAGAAAAACCATATTAATGTAAAATGTAAAAAACTGACATTTAAATAGATAACAATTTATTATACACCAATACAAAAATGTACTTAAAGACTAAAAATGTATCTAGTTATGCACAAAGGGCGGTTTATATTATATATGATATATGTATATGCAGAAATTTTTTATATTAATTAATATTTATATGGAGACGACCAAACTTCTCTAGCGTGAATACGCTATATATACACACCTCACATAGAATTCAATATCTATAGGAAAATTAGGGTATTTTCAGCAACTTCACCTACCTACTTTATCTAGATTTCATATTGCTGAAGTGGTCGAGCCGTGTTTGAATAATTTATCTTGATTACAACTCTTAGGACTAGGTCGATCGGTGTCATACCACTCTGTACAAAATATCGGCAAGAAACAGTTAACCTTTATTTATCCCGATTTGTACTACAAGCGCGGATGATCCACTTCCCCCTTGCTGTATCCTACCCTAAAGACTGCCAAGCGTTAGGTTCGCTCCTGCTGTAGCACACTTCTATACAGGCGATGGTAGCCACTTTCTATTAGATGAGCCCTCTGCCTTGTTGTATGCAATGAAAAAAATCTTTTGGAAAGTAGCATAAATAAATAATAGATTAGGAAACTCTAGAACCCCACATATTTTCGAGATAAAATTATCACTATCCACAAATCTATGTTCATCTCTATTTCGCAAATTATTCTTAAAAGCCAAAGCCAAGGCTGTAAGGAACCGACAAACAATAAATGCCCAATAACTCACTTTCTAATTTCTGCTGCTAGTATTCCCAACTTATTATTTTACGAGCTTCGATTTAGAACATAACTGTATACTTAATTATGCACGTCAGCCCGTCAGGTAATATAATAAGGGCAGGTAGATTCACGGCATTCTTCGAAATTCGTCTTACTATATCGACATTTCTCAGAATGTTGACCTTTTTTGTCATCATTCTTTCCGGCTTTCATTCAGTCTTAAATTTTTTGTCGTCTAACTGCACTCCGGAGGTGTTTAAAGACTTTAAAGAACAATTTAAATATTGAAATATCAGTGTCTTCTATTTCTCAGGATGTTTGTCTGTGTTTCAATTTATGGGTCCATTTGATTGCGGTTTTCACTTCTGAATAGCTAGAATCTTAGAATCTGTGGTGGAATACCAGGAATGGTAATCGCACATTAAAAACGTAACTGTGGCTTGAAACGCTTTACGCCCTACATACTAGATATTACTAGAAATCATTGTTCTCTAGCTCTTTCATGTTTTGTTATTTAAAACATTTTTTTTAATCGCCGCGAGCTTGAAATGATGTAAGGTTTTAAATTTAGCATTGTTTCGTCCTAAAAAGTGGATATGCTTTCTATTATAACGCGGGGAAAATGATCTGTGGTACGTTCTACGCGTAATGCTTAAGGAGCTCTTTAGATTCTGTCTAGATTTTTACTGGGTAGTTGAAATTTTTTATATTCTTCTCCTAGGATTGACTTTGCTATTTTCAAATCACTAAATGATTTTAAATAATCTGTGCCGACCGATAGCTGGTTTTACTGCTCCTTCACTTTTATTGCTAGAAAATCTTGGAATTCTTCCGGGGAATTGAAATTATTATGAATATTGTCATGTTACTCCAATAGGAAATATGAATGTATTATTTTTAATAAAATTGAATTAATGTCGTAGTCATCTTGGCACAAACGAATCCCGTATGATATCTACATGTCCGTCCATCTGTCTGTATTTGTGTTCATTACTGTACTCTGTCTATATGGATAAAGTTTAGTATGAATAATTATGTATTTTATATGCTACTGTACTTGGTTGTGAACATGTAGTGTCGTTGGTTAGATCTTGAAAAATCGTAAACGAGTTGTGTTTCATAATTATCTTTTTTCTGTAACCATTCGGGTAAAAACGAAACCATATGAGATCGTCTTGTCTGTCATAAAAATTGTGTGACCCTCTAAACTTTTGATCCATGAAGTGAAAATTTCTGATTCTGAAAATCTTAAATGGGTAGTGCTTTACTGTACTTTCAACGAAAATTACTTTAAACAAGTACCCATTGAGTGTTTTTTGAAGTATGGGGTATTTTCAATTTAATGCTTTTTATAAGAATCTCATAGCCAAATGACAAAAACGTTTGTCACCTCCATGGACATAATGTCGAAGTGATGGAAAACGCACTTAACAATTTTTATTATTCGTTAGGTCCGCATTAGGTGCAACATAATGTTTGCAAAATGTGTATGTTTCTTGTATAATTAGTATTTAGCCGTCTGTAACTAAGATGCTATAAAATTTGGCGTTAAATATTTTAGAACACTTTCTGCAATTTTGGTCTTTGAAATTTTTTATCGTTTCTTGTCCTTAAGGCCCTAAAAATAGATAAAAGATCATTGATTGGACTGTGATTCTGTTTTTAATTCTTCTGATACAAAGTTAAGAAAATTCTGGTCGCAAGCCACGACCAGTCTTTTAGAAAAAGACGAGTGTTAAATGGGGAGCATGTTTTAGAGGTACAACGAGTCTATGTCAGTGTTGCATTCATGCAGCGACTTTTGGTTGGGTGTCGGCTCGCTCGTCTAGGTTGGCTCCGCTATCCGGTTTGGACACCGGCAACTCGCACAGTTCGTTCACCCATCGGCTTGCCGCATCGTAGACTATGCAGTTTCACCAAGATATCACGTTGTACCTGCTGAATTTATAAGTTTAGCTTTTCCCGACGATTGAGAAAAGTAGTTTTTACTTGCTGCCTTTAGCAGTATAATAATGAACTACTCCCTCCGCTTAAAATTCTGGGCATTGTCTATAGAAATAGATAAAATTGAAGTGGAAGAAGACATTACAGGATGTCAAAATACAGCTTTGTACTAAATGCATATGAAAGTATATATGGTATATCAAAAGATCAATTTTTTAAATGTTTGTCTGTCTGTCTGTTCCGGTTAATCTCTGAAACGGTTGGACCTATTTTGACGGGACTTTCATTGGAACTACTTTCAGATAGCTGATGTTATAAGGCGTAACATAGGCAGGCTACTTTTACGGACGAAGTCGCTTGTAACAGCTAGTTAGCACTATTATTTGACGTAGTTGTCAGTTATGAAACTGGATAATTCGACTTACAATACCCTCATTTCATTACTAGGGTATGGTTAAAAGGTTTTTTAGCCCTCTTGATTCTGAATATCCATACAGTGGAAATAGATTACTAAAACTATTAGTACGTAGAGTTTATTTATCCTATATGTATGTATAATGAGTTTTTTGACACACCAAAATCGTCGATGCTTACTATTATTATCATCGATTATAACCTTACTCTACTACTACGAGTATTTGGCACAAACCATATGCAATCAGTCTGTTCCTTTGTCAGTTCTTATATGTTAGTCATTTTCTGGAATACTTACTACTACTAGGTTTAAAATTTGACTGAAAGGAGTATCAATATGTCACTACACAATATACTGCAACTATGAAAAATAAATTGACTGTGATTGATTTTTTTAAATTCCAATTTTATGTAAGAGCATCTTCTCGTAGAGTTATTCAACTAATACCGGTATTCTATAATGACTGTTAATGCAAGTAAGTGGGTACTGGACATATATTAGCTTCCAAAGTCAAAAGTTTTGGGATTATGGTAGAAAATTTTAAATAAATTTGAGTTTATAGAGCTTAAAAAGTACTTTCAACGATTGTCAGTTTGAACAAGATCCATTGAGTAATTTTTGGATTCCTGAACAAAATGAGATACTGAGACTCCAATTTTTTGTTGACTACTCTTAACTACCTCCTGCAACCTTTTCAATTTTCATCTTCATCCAGTCTTCAAAGTTCAAATTGTTGATTCTTTGTGTCAAGCTAATTAACACATATAAAAACTACAAAATGACGTTTCATAAATGATCCGTGTGTTTTGTGTCTTACGTATTTAAATTCTTCTACCAGACGTTGAATAGTTAAGAGTTGTCTTCTATTGTAATTCAAAATATGCGATCATGTCACGGAATCGACGGTTGAGATAGCTTTACCTTGACTTACAAAACCTGAATAATTACGCAATTAATTGTTGAAATATAATGATTAAATGCGTCGATCGAAATTTTTGGTTCTAATATTAATTAAACCGCAATTAATGCGGTTTCTATATCTTAAACCGATATAGACTGTTGTTGCTTCAATCTTTGAATTTGGATATATCAACTTGAATCATTCGATTTCGTTGAATACTATCGTGTCCCTTCAGTTTATGTGTTTCAACCAGATTGATTTAGTATGGATGCCCCGGATAAAATTATTATCCTTTATTTTACATTACAGTTTGCAGAAAATTAACAGCACTAAACTTGTGTGGACTACATCAAATTGTAAGCAGTAGTAAGACGAATGATTGCATAGAAAACTTCAGGAAGCTGGCATTCATTTATATGTAATTATTTACTATATACTGTTCTTACATCTCAAAATATTGTTACAGGATAAGTTATTCCCATATGCTGAAGAAAACGTAAAGGAGTTCCTTGATACGCAGTGGGACAATGAGGATGTAAAGGAAGCAGTAACTGGTCTTCGTAAGTTAGCACTTGAAGATCAGGAGAAAAGCGTCGAGGGTGTAGTTACAATTCCTGGAGAGGTGAGCTATTACAAATCATATTTATATCAATAGACTGGGATATACTTGCGACTTCGTCCACGTTTGACTTTAAATTTCCGCGGGATTCCCGGACACAAACTACCGCAGTATGTAAAAAAGAATGTAAGCTATAGTATTAGTAAAAACTGCAGGAATGAGCTGATTTTTATGCACCTGAACAATTACAAACAGATCCCGGGAAACTTCGCTCGCGATCCCGGGATAAAAAAAATCATGCATCCTGTTATAAAATTTCGGTTTAAAGAACTTATTTGTCATAAAAGAATGTACACAATTCGTTTAAACTATGAGAACATTTATAATTATTGAAATAAGTTGTAATTTGTCGAGATAGAAAGCACAAATACTAAAGTTGCAGGTAGTTTAGATATTTTTTGTACATGAAAGTTACAAGTTCCTTGCGAACCAAAAGAAACAAGGATCTAAATTTCGTGGAATAATTAAAAAAAATTATTAATCATATCCTGGACTGAAATTTGTTGGCAACCCATATGCAATATATTTATTGAGACATTAAATATAAAATATGTTTCATCAAATAAACATCTCGGCGAAGGTCGTTGTATAGCGAGATCCTATACTATATAGATTTATGTGTTTATCTCTTTTTAGTTTCCGTTTTTCGTTTTATCGACTTTCAAAATAATGATTCTAAAGAGGTTTCACTTCAAGAATATACAGACTAAAGAACTTTACTTGCGTTGTATAACTATACTGAACGTAGATAATGACCAAAAATGATCAACGTCATTCTTTGTGTATCGTCCCCAAGCCAAAGTTCAATTGTATCCATAATTCCGTTCAATTGAACGGTTCAATTTGTCGATATATTGTTCGTATCACTGAAATTAAAACTTGTTTTATTGTAGAGGTTGTATTGCTGGTGGAGAGCTGATGGAGAGCGGTTACCGTTGCCTATGGACATTTTGATGTCAATTGAGACTGTAAATCTTTAACGATGTCTCAGTATTATTTTCCGTTAACCGTTTTCATTATAAAAATTAACCGTAATCAAAATGGTTGAAACACAAGACGAACATGATTTTTTTTAGTTTTGTTTAAGTTGATAATTAAAATATATTTGAAATAGGATGAGAAATGAAATAACGCAAATATAGAAATAAACATCACGATAAGTATAAGATTATTCTTAAATAGTAACAGGATTAAATATCTATATCTACAATATTATATAATTCAAAAATGCCGACTCTGTACATTAAGGCTATTTAAAGAAAACTACTGCAATACACTAGATCAGTATATTGCAGTAGTTCTATCTATTATATCTATTTTTCAACCGGTGGGTTGCGACCCCTACGGGGATCGCAGTCTTGCTCAGGGGATCGCCGGGAAAAGGCAATTGAAGTTTATACCTCATACTTAGGTGCTTTCTAAGCTCAGCAGCTTTTCGCAGCGTAATAATGAATATAGGTAACAAAATAGAGAAAGACATAAACGTATTCATTTAAATTACTAACTTTGTCTGTCTATGGCCCAAAGGGGTCGCCAAAATTTTTCAACCTGTAAAAACCTACGCTACGCAACGGTTCTCTAGAACATTTATTCCGCGTACAACAATGATCTGGAGGGAACTTCCCGCCGCGGTTTACCCTTTGCGCTATGACATGGGGTTCTTTAAGAAGGGCGTTATAAAATTTCTTAAAGGTCGGCAACGCGTTGGCGACACCCCTGGTGTTGCAAACGTCCATAGGCGACGGTAACCACTTTTCATCAGGTGGGCCGTCTGCCTGTTTGCCTACTTAAGGCAATATATAAAAAAATATCCAAATAATCCAAAAAAATTGTATCCAAAAAATTGAAAAGCACTGCACTATATAAAATAGACGATTGAGGAGACCACGGTGCAATTTTTTTCAGATTTCTTGTCTATTTGTTCGGAATTCACGTGAAAACTTCTGTGCTGATTTCGATGCGGTTTTCGCTGATGGACAACAAATTCCGACTTAAAATCTGTGCTACTTTTAAACCTGGGAATCTCGCGGGCTTTGTTCTGGGAATGATTTATATGGCCAGATTAAAAAAATCTTAATCGCATTGTGATTTTTTCACTGATCGATAGCAAAATTTATTAAATAAAATATGTAATATTTTATTATATAACAGCTCCCAGAAAAATTTCCGGAATATTTTATATCCCGAGCTGTTTGTGTCCATATAAATTAATGAAAATAAATGTATTTATTTCAAAATGGAATTTTACAGACTACTTTTCGAAAGTTATGAGTCTCCTACCGCTTCCAAAGCAATTTTAGTTACTGTTAAAAGACAAGAAGCGGTGCAACAAACTCCCCAACAACATTATTTTTATTTTATAATAATTAATTATTATCCGAGCAGGAACGGAGAAAGAATATAATTTCCTGCGGCCGGGCGGCCTGTCGTAAGGGGCGACAAAAGAACCCACAGCCAGGTGGTAGGGTATTTACCAGACTGGATGGCTACCACCCCCTCGTCTATACTATTCAGCCATAACAAACTTGAGTTGTGTGTGGCCGGCACCGGCATTAGTGACGGGGTTCCCCTCCCCCTTAAGAGAGCAGCAGCGCATTTGTAGCACCTTTAGTGTTACAATAACGGCTTTCCATCAAGTGGGCAGTTTGCCTATCTGCTGAACTCCTACAATAAAAAAAATATATATTCGTTTTTTTAAATGTTATAGTTATACTAGTACAAGGTTTAACAAAGTAATTTATATAGATAAAAATATAAATAATTACTGAAAAAGCTTGGCGGCGATCGCATTATACCCATTCGGTGTGGTCATCTAAAAAAATCTTTCGTCGTTAAATAGCCTATTTTTTATTTTGTTTATTGAAAGCTGTTAAACGTTTCCTGGGATTTTGTTGAAGAGCATTATACTTTGGTTGCCTGGATGAGCGAAAGTTAACGATAACGCTGTACCGTCCTATTTGAAATAGGTATTATTTATCACTAATATTTTCGCTGTTAATAAATAACGTGCCAGGGAAGGTATTATGATATTACTCTTTTTGTGACCAATGTGATTCTGGTTACATATTGGTAATTCGATTTAATCTTTCCTACTTTATTACCTCTGGTATAATAAGGGCTCATAACGCCTCACTGCAGGGCTTGCGCCTCGCCATTTTTACAAGAAAACGTATGGTATTACCGCCATGTCTAAAGCGGTCTGGCTGCTTTGATCATCGGTTATCTCGATGTGCAGCTTTCGTTGCGATTTATTTCCTTCACCGTCAGAACATGATAATTGCAAAAATATTCACAAGGCTACCTAAGTGGTGCATGCTTTCCAGCCTAGATTTGAATCGACACTTTATATGTCAGTTTCTGACGCGTGCACTTCAACCACTTAGCTACGAAGGCTCTACTTGCGGGGTATATGTTAAATTAATTTATCATAAACGGGAGTAACATCTATTGTATTGTGTTAGTTTTACTTCAAAGAAAGGTATGAAGAAAAATGGCTAAGAAGTTTATGCCAATAAAAATCTTCTTCCAAGTGACCTAGCAGGACTGCTGACCAGTATTTAGTATTTCGGTGGAGTATAGTTTATTTTAACGGTAAGTGATGACTTGCGCTCGTGCTCTTAGATAAATTAATAACAGGGTCCGCAGTGTATTGCGCACCTAATATTGAAATAACCGCTTTTTACTACATGTATATGAATATATATACGCTAATGGCTGGACCGATTTTGACGGGACTTATTGGCAGGTAGCTGATGTAATAAGGAGTAACTTAGGCCCTACTTTTATTTTGGCATTATGACGATTTTCAATCACCACTCGGCGCAGCTAGTTTAAAGTATAGACGTTATTAAAAACCTTGTGATTAAATATTCTATTGTTAAAATATATTAAATATGTAACAATGTTTTTCATAATTTATTTAAACATTGGAACATTTATATTCGCCAAATTTCTTGCATTAGCAATTAATTTTGTATTCATTACAAATCGAAATGCATGGAATTTTTATATCCATATTTTGTTTTATAGAGGAAGGTACCTTCGAAATATATACGTGCACAACTCGCACTTTTTTTTACTAATATCTTACATGAAAATTTAACTAAAGAATGAAATAAAATACAAGTACTTTTATCTTATTCAGTTGAAGACCCATAGAGATTGCCATAGTAATTTTACAGAATCGGGTACATTTTATTGCATTTCATCTTCAATGCATTTTATTTGAACGATTTAGAAGAAGTGTGGTACTTTAAGCATTTTTTAAACACCCGAGAGGAGCATTTGATACAATTTATCTGCCAAAAATTTGGAATTTTTCGCATGATACCGCCCGAAAATACACGGGTAGTGCCGCCAGGATACTGTTCGAAGCTTATGTAGCCAAACAATTAAAATGAGTCATTATTTCACCATTTCCGGCTACAGGCCTTTCTATTTATAAGGGAACTAGCTGTCCCAGCAGACGTTGTCCTGCCCGGAAAAGCTTCAATGGATATGCTGACAGCAGCGCCACCTACCGGGTCCAATTATGAACCAACTCAGAAACCTTCTCTGGCTCATGCACAACAACTTTGGCTAAAGATCATCACATGATCAAATGTATGTTTACGATTCTATAAAGGGCATACAGACAAACATTCATTTTTAATATACTAGCTGTCCCGGCAGACGTTGTCCTGCCTGATTTAGGACCTGACTGCAGCGCCATCTGACGGGTTTATTTGTGAATCTAAACCATCCTCGAATCCACTTGAACACACGCAGAAAATTCATTTAAATCGGTCCAGCCGTAGGAGGAGTTCACTGTCAACGCACGTGCAGGAGAATTATATATATATATATATATATATATATATATATATATATATATATATATATATTATATATATATATTATATATATATATATATATATAAGAGAAGATGGGTAGTATACCCGCCATACCTGTCCAATTTTAATTGGCGGGTTTGATTGTCTCGATGTGCAAGTTTCATCGTAATATTGTAATTCATGGTCACCATGTGGTATTTGTTAAAAGGGGCACATAACACATTATTAGTTAAGAAATACTGCTTAGGCGTTGCAGACTGCCCGGCTACGATCGAATTCACATCATTAAAATGAATCTAGTTCTTTAGCCACTAAGCTACCGGAACTATTTTAACGCTAATAGCTAATGGAAACCACCAATAAGTCATGATATAGTACGAGTAAGACTTCAATGCATTCTTGAAGTTCGTACATACATCATGGCGTAGTAAATTTCACGAAGTGGTGCATCTGTCAATCGGTTTAAAATTAACCGGTTTATTCCGCAAGAAGAAGTATCATTGTCTCTCAAAATATATTTGTGTGCGACTGATACTTGCTGTACCATGTGATTGCGCTTTTAAGGTGTGCGACTAAAGCCGTTCGGAACTAGTTTATAACCGGTTTATTCAACAAAAACTGTTTAACGAACTTTTAGTTACCAAAAAACCGGTTGATTAAGCTTATTGTGAGAACGAAAGCGAAAAGAAAAATCCCTATGTATTTAGGCTGTAAGTGGTTCGATTTTTTCACCGGTTTCCAAGCCTTACATTCGGAAACGACTGGAAACAAGGTTGCCTCTTTTGGCTTAAAGGCCTAGTTGCCAAGCCATAAATATTAAAAAAAAGGTTGCCTCTAGCTTGGCTGCATATTTTTACACTACACAGTGTTATAAACATTAACAGTTATAGTTCAGTTGAGCCGTTCTAAGAAGCCCCGTTTTTTTTTTTTTTTTGCAGGAGTTCAGCAGACAGGCAGACGGCCCACTTGATGGAAAGCGGTTACCATCTATCTCCTATGGACATTTGCAACACCAAAGGTGCTACAAATGTGCTGCTGTTCTCTTAAGGGAGCCTGAAACCTGGTCACTGATGCCGGAACACAACTCAGAGTAGTTATGGCGACATACTTTAGACCAGGGGTGGTAGCCATCCAGTCGGGCAAATACCCTTCCACCAGGCTGTGGGTTGTTTTGTCGCCTCTTACGACAGGCTGCCTGGCCACAGGAAATTGTATTCTTTCTCCATTCCTGCACGGATAACGTTTGTAGTTTCATATAATTGTTATAATTATAGAATATATGTTTTAATTTACAGGATGCATCCAAAGAGGATCAAATTAAAGGATTGGTCGAGAGTGTGAAGTGGCAAATGTCACAGGATCGCAAAGTCGGCGCCCTGAAGCAGTTGCAAGGACTCATTTGGAAGCAGGGTTATGACAAGGGTGACATTAAAGGCCAGTGAGTAACGTTTAATTAAATTTTTGCGAATCACAACTAGGCCTGATCCAAATCAGCTTTACTAACACTTCATGATTTATAGGATATTGACATGTGTTCTCTAAATGATAAGATAGATGATAACAAACATCACATAAATGCACATACAAAGAACACAGGTCCAAAATAAACTTCATGCAGCTCCTTCAAGTATTTTGAACTGAATGTGATTCAAACCCTAGGCATTCAGATGCAATGCCATTATCGTGATGGTCACGTCTCTTCTATCATTAGTTAAAAATGTGTATCATTATAACATTTTTAACTAACTTATCAATCGAGAACATTGGTAAGGGTAGTATTTACTTGAGATAAGCAATTTCCAGTTTTCTTATGAGTACAACAGACAACTATGGAGTTGATAGCTGCTATAATCAATTAGGTTGAAATGCACAGAACTGAAAGGAGAGGATTGTATTCAATGATGTTGAATGATTCAAGTTTATGTTTACATGGAGCATATCTCCTGAGAAAGTATGTACCTGTTAAATACAGCTTCGAAAATGTGAGCTAATGTAAATGCAATAGTAGTTACCATGAAATTGATGAGTATCCACAGAATAATTTCATCCCGTAAATTAGGTTTTAATTAAATTCAAAACAAGAATAAGGCTCCAATAATCATATTTTCGTTTTATTCTTTCTCATCTGGTAGAGCCATGTTGGAATCTTGAATGAATGAATGACTGTAAACTCTTTGTGGTTCACCATAAACTTAAATCTAGATAATTGATATGGATATATTTGCATTAGAACAATAGGCGATTATGATTGACTAACTTTTGCACGCGATTTCGTACGCGTGGAATAGTTAAAGAAAAAGTAAGTTAAAAACAACCGTGATTTTAAAACATTCTTGATTGGTGGTCTGCTTGTATTGGTCTTAGCGTGATATATAGCCTATAGGCTTCCTCTATAACACTGAAATTATAGTACAAATCAGACTAGTTGTACCTGAGATTAGCGCATTCAAGCAAGCAAACAAACAAACAAACCCTTCAGCTTTATATATTAGTATAAGATTACAGCTCTTTGGCCAGCTCGATCAGTGTAACACCACGCGTTCGTAGAATATCAGCGTAAAACGGTTAGCTGTGAGCTAATAGTGTTTCGTGCGACGAGTGAGAGTTCCTTCCCCTCCCTTTATCCCATATCCCTAATACATCTTCTATCCCATCCTAAAAGTTGGCAACACGTTGGCTACACCTTGTGTTGCATTTGTCTATAGGTGATAGTGACCACTTTCAATTAGTTTGCCCGATAGCAAGTTTGTCAACTTTGCAATGAAAAAAGTTAAAAAGAAGCAGTCTTAAAAATCTTTGTATTATTGGTTAGTTAAGTAATTTTTGCCCACTTCCAGTGTGTACGAGGACGTTTCGCCAGCTCTGCAGCTGTGGCGGTCAGTGGATGGGCAGAAAGTGTACATCTATTCGTCTGGGTCTGTACAAGCTCAAAAACTACTCTTTGGCCAATCACTATCTGGCGACATGTTGCCTCTCATTGACGGCCATTTCGACACCGCCGTTGGTGCCAAACAAGAAGCCGCGAGCTATACTTCTATTGCTGAGAAAATTGGTTGCACGCCTGAAGAGATACTCTTCCTTACTGATATTGTTAAAGGTGAGCACTATTCTGTTTACTAAGGTATCTTTGCAATTTTTCCTGTATAAATATTACACGCCAATTGTGTGAATTTTTAATATAAGCAAGTTGCATATTTATGTTATGAGTATGCGACAATTCTGTCATCGATCAGAACAACCAGACTTGTGAAGTTCAAATAGCCAAATATCACTGTGTTCCTTTAAGGTAGTAATTTTCTTAGAGAAATTAATCCTTATTACTAGTCCTTTGATTGGCATCATTAAAATACTCCCAGTGATTTCTTTACATTTAGTCAATTTGATCCAAGATAGGCAACTTTTAAAATATTTTGTATGGAGTTTAGTCATTTTAAAAATATAACAAAATTTCAATTGAGCAAATCTACAATATTTATAGTTATACAGAACTTATAGTTCTGATTAGCTGTTTTTGGTTGTGTAGAAAACTGCAGACAGGTGTTCGACTAAATGACAGTGTAATTGCTATGCATTGCTCCGCTTCACAATTTGTACACTGTATTGCGTTATTAAAATTGGTGTACTGTGCAGCTACATTGGGACGAATTACTAGTCTGTCTGGATGGCTACCACCCCTGGTCTAGAGTATGGCACCGTAACAACCTTGAGTTGTGTTCCGGCATTAGTAATCAGGATCCAGTCTCCCTTGAGAGAGCAGCAGCGCATAGCACCTTTGGTGTTGCAAATGCGTCTGTCTGCTGAAGTCCTGCAGTAAAGAAAAAAATGTGGCATAGCTTCGGGACGTTCAGTATATATAATTTTCTATGCGTCTACGCTTTATGAATATAACAGCTCTTGTTTTCCAACACCAGAGGGTGAAGCGGCGCGTTCGTCAGGCGTGCAGGTGGCGCTGGTGAGCCGCGAGGGCAACGCGCCGCTGCCCCCGGAGGCGACCTCCGCCTTCCCCGTGCTGCACTCGTTCGCCCAACTCGCCAACACCAACAAGCGCAAGCCGCCGTCACAGGTGCCAACCGATGTATAACATGCCCAGTAGCGATTGAATGATTGCAGTACAGCCATGCATGCCCTATATATTATATGCCTTTTGTATGCCACGTAGACAGACATAGACAGGTGAGTTGGGTTTACAACTTTTGTTTGAAGCGGTGGTTAAAAACTGATAGTTTATTCATTCATTCATTAATTTCTATTTATTCATATATGATTAATGGAATCTTAAAAGTAAATATCTTCTTCTTTCTTATATATGTCGGAGAAAGCCTTGTTCTCGTGACATCTTCTCTAGTTATTGCAAGTTTAGTGGGCGTCATCAGGATAAAATGCGAGCATAAAACACAACGGCCACGGTTTATACACTTTTAATTTAGATTCGATCAACATTTTGACATAGTTTATTTAGACCAAGCAGCGGGTTCAGGGCACCGCTCATACTTCCAACTTCAATACTTTCTTTAAAATTCTCAAAGGTCCAACTCGACCTGTTGCCACCAACCAAATGTGCCATAAAAACTCCTCCGTCTACCGAAGTAGATACTACTAAAGTATAGAGGGCGTCTTGACCCCGCTCAAGACATTAGAACGTTAGAACGATCTTTAAGTTATAGAAACATTTAACAAATCAAATAAAATAGAATTAAGAATTTTAAAAGTAGTTAAAATGCAAACAAATAATATTGTGCATTATAAATCCAATCAACAATTATCCGATTTATATCTTCCCTCCGACATATATAAAAAAAATGTTTGTCTGTATGTCCTTTATAGAATCATAAAGTATACATTTGATCATGTGATGATCTTTAACAAAGTGGAATTCTTAAGACTGAAGTTATTATTATTAATTATTTATGTGATTAATATTGGTGGAAAATTGGTCGGCATTACCTGTTTCCAGTTATTTTTACTAACTGGTTGTCGTTTTGGTTTGCTCACATTAGGTATGTTTTCTTGTAACTTGCAAGTGGCATCAAACATCAATGAAGATTTAAGTCTTTAACTTTGTGAGCTAAAATATTTCTACCTGAACTATTAGTTTTTGGTCACCGCTTTTACCTAGTAACTATATGTGATGGGAGTTCAATAATTGTATCTGTAATATAATAGAATTCTGATCATGTGTTTGTATGTTGAAGCTATTTAAAAAAAAGCAACTGGAATAGACTGTATAAAGACATAGACCACAATACACTTTTATTAGATTTATTGTCTGTTTGTTTGGGGTTCACGTAAAAACTACTGGGCCGATTATGATGCGATTTTTGCTGATCGACAGCGATCTCTTAGACTTAAATCTGTGCTGCTTTTTAAAGAATTATTAAAATAGGCTAGGTTTTAAGAAAACTCGAATTCAAATGTGAATTTTTTACTGATCAACAGCAAATTTAATGTCATGAAATGTGTGATATTTTTTATCGTGGGCATCCTACGGGAATTTTCCCGGAAGCTGTTTGTAATTGTTCGGGTGTGTAAAAGTTAGCTTATTCCAGATATAGTATTCACTAAAACTATACCTGCGGTACTTTGTGTCCCGGGAATCCCGTGGAATTGCAAGTCAAGCGTGGATGAAGTTGTGGGCTTATCGTTGCTATAAATATAAATAAAAAAGCTTTAGACTGTAAAACACATGATTATAGAATTTGTAAGTAAAATCTGCCACAGACTATATTGTTTTCTGAATATATTATAATAAATTTCAAATAAAACTGTTTAAAAAAGTTTCCTTCTTTTATTAATATCAGGATAAAATATGGTATTTTAGTTAAACCAATGCTTCTATGTAGATATTCATGTATTGAACCTTTGTAGAGGTGTATGCTTCTTGTATAATTTGGTGGAGGTTTAATGTTTTTTGAAGTTATACTTCTTTAGGCGCGTTAGGGAAAAATGATCACAAAAAACCGACACCCTGAAGTTGGCTATAGTCAACCAACACCTTGAAGTTAGCTATAGTCAACATCTTAATTTTTTTATTGTTAGTGTCGTTTTTTCTACAACATAGAATAAGGCAAAAGATAAAATTTTTGAAATTTTTTTTATCTTGATACGCCAAAGAAGTATAACTTCTAACGTGTGTACATAAGTACACACACACACATTTTTTTTCTTTACATAAATTTATCTTGATTGTTTTTATTAGGAAAAAATACTTTTTAACACAAAACAATACAATACAATAAACTAAATGGTTTGTCTCAATTAAATAAGGAACTTGTTCCTATTATCAAGTAATTAATTCCAAAACATATATTTATATAATTCAATAATTGTATTTACTGTTTGAGTATCATCATTAAGTGATTTTTCAAGAATAGTGTTACAACAAATCTTATTATTCTTAGATTGCTCAACTTTTGCAAATTCCACCTAAGACATGGCCCATATCACAGCTGCTCAAAGTGGCGTCTAGTATAAATTTCACGCTAGATGCCGTCTCCGGCGTTAGATCTACGTTGTACTGATGGTCACTTTGTAAACGCCTAAACGCCCGTCAGTTTTTCCAGCCATTCTCTATGACTGGGCAACTTTCTAGGCAGATTAATTGATATCACAAAAGTTAGGTTTCTACGCTTGAATGCTCAAAAATTACAAGACAAGTTATAAGTTATGGATCCCGTACACAGCTTTTGTGCACTGATTCAGACGTTTGAAAGGAACAACTATACTTCATTTTTTATATTAAACGTTAATCGGTCACGTACAGTGTCTCGCCGTACACAGCTCAAGTTGTTTATATTAAACCGCCTTAGAGTAATGCCGGGTTCAGTGTATATAAAACAATTTTTAATTTCTTTAAGTATATGACGGTCTAAAGTCAATTAAGGAAACTAAACAATCGGTTATTTGATGGATATTTTATTAAACCTAGATTTTAATTTTTATTTCAGGATGAGCAACCAGCTAAAGTTCTGAAAACCGACACTGAAGATACTGTAAAGACAGCTGCTGAAAACGTAACCACTACAGAAGTACTTCAAAAACCAGAAGAAACCGAGAAAATGGATGTGGAAGAACCAGTTAATGACATGGTTGACCAAAAGGTGTCAGAAGCGGCAACTCGTCCTGAAACTATTGTGGAAGATGTGACAGACACAAAAGAAATAGCAGACACACCCACCTGTGAAACTACACCTATTGTCGAAGAAAGCACTGAAAAGACTGAAGAAAAAGTGACTGAAATGGAAACTGAAACTACTGAGGTAATTAATAGTACAGTATTACCAGAGGACAAATCTAAACCGGAAGCCACACAGGAAGAAAATAAAGCTCCTGTTGCAGAAGAAACTCCACCAACAGTTATTACAGAAATTGAAGAATTACCAGATGACAAACAGTCTCTGAGTGAAGTGGCGGAAATAATAGAGGATCTCGAACCCATTGTTGAAGAACCCCCAGCTATCGAAGAGATGGATGATTTGCAAAATGTTGGTGAAGTCCTTGAAAAAGAATGTGACGAAATCTTGTCCAAAGTTCAAGATGTCACGAACTTGGATAATATACCTATTAAGCCGTTACTGAATACTATTGCTGAAGAAACCATTGAATCTGAGAATACTGATTCCAATGATATTGTAGACAGGATCTTGGATACCGAAATGGAACTTGCAATGAAGCCCTGTGAGGATATTGAAGTAAGTAAACCAGAAGAAATATCAGACACTAAAACGCAAATGGAACATATAGAAACTGCTAAACAAGAAGAGAACATCCCAGAAAAAGTCCCTGATGACAAACCAACAGAATCTATCACAGAAGAGCCCAAAAATACTGCCAATAAAACTGAAAAGAGTAGTCCTAAGGAAAAAAATGTAGATGATATTCAAGTAGATGTAAAAGATACAAATGTAGAATCATTACAAAACAATATGCAAACTGAAGAGAGTAAAGAACAAACTGTTGAAAAACCTGTAGAGAAAAATCTTAAGGAAACAGTAGTTAACATAGAAAATAAAGACAGCAACAATGTAGTAGAACAAAATAAAATTGAAACTGAAAAAAGTAAAACAGAGCCTATTGTAGATAAAACAGAGGAAACTGAAATCACACCACAGGTTGTCAAAAATAAAATAGAAGTTGTGAAAAATAAAACGGAAGTTGTGGAAAATAAAACTGAAGTTGTGGAAGAGAAAACAGAAGTTGTGGAAAACAAAACCGACGTAGTTGAAAATAAAATGGAAGTAGTTGAAAACAAAATGGATGTTGTTGAAAATAAAAGTGAATTAGTCGAAAAAAATCCAGAAGCAGTTGGAAACATAATGGAATTAGTCGAAAACAAAACCGAAGTAGTCGAAAACAAAACTGAAGTAATCGAAAACAAAACTGAAGTAGTCGAAAACAAAACTGAAGTAGTCGAAAACAAAACACAAGTAGTCGAAAACAAAACTGAAGTTGTCGAAAACAATACCGAAGTAGTCGAAAATAAAACACAAGTAGGCGAAGCCAAAAAAGAGGCTGGCGAAAATACAACAGATAACGAAGACAATAAAACAGAAGTTACAGAAAGCAAAGAAGTAAAAGAAAGTGTAATGGAAGTTGATGACAAAGTTGTAGATATGAAAGATGAAACAGATGCACCAATGGCTGAAAGTCAAGAAGAACCTAAAGAAAGTGCTCTAATAGAAGAATCAATGGAAACAAAAGAAAGTGTAAGTGTTCCTGAAGAAGTTAAATCAGAAAGCGAAGTCACAACAGAAACACAGATGAATGGTAATACGACAAACGGCGATTCTGAAACAGCAAACTTGAATGGTGATGCGAGTCAAGCTGAGGAATTAAGTTCTAGATTATCGGTCGAGAATGGGAAAGAGGAAGTGAATGGTTCAAATGGTGACTCAAATGATGTTGAACAAGGACAAGGGGACAATAAAATGGAAACTGAAGTTGCTGATATTAAAGTTAAGTCCGTCGCCACCGACGAGCCCCGCAGTGATCCAATAGACCAGCCTACGGAAGCATAAGATCATTTGGTGAGTTTCAAGCCTTAATTCTTAGCTTTTTTAATTCCTAACAGTATTAGACTCTATAATTATGTTTATTATACATGTTTTTTATTGGTTCGGTAGTCATCAAATACTCAGGATTTTTTGTGCGAAGCACTTGAAAGTTGGTATCTTTAATTGACAAACCAATGAACTCTTGTATATTTATATAGGAAAAGATAAATAAATAACTACAAAAAAAGGCATTATTATCATAATTTCTACTAGAAAAATATGTTTAAGTACCTGTCATAATTTGTTCAAATGGTGTTACCTGGTTTGCTTTTAAAGGTATTATTAATTGTATAAAATATCCTCTGTAAATTCATTTGGCAGTGAGTATCTGATAATTCTGATTTTTGAACAGCTTGAGTCATGTTTTACTAATTACTTGTCTATTAGTTTCATTGGTACTTAGGAACTGCCTAAATTTAAATTAGCTGTCTCGCTCGCTGATTACTACATATATGAAGACATATTGACAAAATTTACTTACATCAAAATTGTATTCAGTAAAAAACAAATTGATTCAAATCAAGTTTGATACAAAAGAAATGGATATTTATTACACAAGGAGTGACTTTTACGTATTGAAATCTAGATGAATCAAAATCAAATTTCTGTGATACACAATATTGTTGAGACTCCAAAATACACATTTGTCGTAAGTAATTTCAGTCAATTTATATCTTTCTAAATATGGTAATGTGCGAGCGAGATAGCATCATTTTAATTTGAACAATCACTGATCGAAAGATTTGTCTACTTTGATGATCCAAACTAGATTGGGAATAATTTTTCAAGTATATATAAAATTATATATATACAAGAAGAGACCCTAGGCACATATGCTTCAATTCGGTAGTTGTCAATTTTTGAGAAACAGGTTTATTTTGAGCCTCATGGTCTATTTTAGCCAAAATATTAATATTTCAGCAAAAAAACAACATTAACATATTTAATTTAGTAATTTTATAAATATTTTGACATTTCGTCACAAGAACGCGTCAAGCTGTCATGGCTTCTCGCATGACGTCACAGTGTGCAAAACAAACATCTGTTTCGTTTTCTGAGAAGTCATTGATAACTTCTTGTGTTTTGCACACTATGACGTCACGCGCTCGACCGGCGTTCATTATCACGTGGCTAATGGTTGCAATATAACAATTTTGTTTCTCAAAAATATCAATTAATATTTAATATTTTAGTTAAAACAATTTATTTTTGTCATATTTAGATCGTAATGTACGATATATATTAAAATCAGCCTATATTTTTCATACTGTCAACTACCGAATTAGACAGATAATTGAAGCAAATATTGGCCGGATATCTTTAAGGTCTCTTCTACACAACACTGGAGCCGAAGAGGCGCCGGATTGCAATACTGTCTATTCTAATACGATAATAATTTCATGACTGTATTGGATATTAAAACAGTCACAATCCAGTGTAACTTATACCTGTCAGTTGTCTCGATTTTAATTTTAATCACATTTGTTCGATAATGTTAACTTTAAATACAAAAAGGAAAGTTGTACTTAATTATTTCACAAATCCGTGAATCAAATAATCCAAGTTAAAAAAAAATGTATTAGCACATATGCGAGAACGTTTTTTTAAGATCAATGCCATCTAGATAACATAATGTACATGGCACGTAAGGTCTCCTAATTAATGCGATTAGCCAAAGTTCAAGTAGCATTCTAGCTGATTGCATTGTTCGGTTGAATATTCAGCTAGCTGGACAGTCAACCTTAATCCCAGCCAAGCGAAAGCAGCAGCAAACTGGACCACATAGTGTGTGGATAGCAACCGTGCCTCAATTTGGTGTGTGTAGGAATACATATTTTTGCTTGCGGTCAACCAGACAACACATGGACTATGCCTAGCCGCATTGTGTGTATGAGACCTTACCGTGCACTCATGCACGATATGGACAAACTTGCGATCCGGCATTTTAGCGGCTCCAACCATGTATATATGAAGGCTTTAATGATGTATTGAATTGAAGCTGCAGTATGGTTTAATACCTATTCCAGGGGGGTGTGGCGAACAGAGCGGTGGTACGTTGCGGCGTTGTTGGGTCACATCAGACGATTGACAAGACTGAGGTGGCTTCCACGCTAATAACATCACTTCCTAGTTTATACGTGTATTGTAATTTCACTGTGTAATGTGCGAGAGTAAACTGGGTACACTACACACGATACAAGCAATAATTGTTCCACACTTGTGGTACATTTACTTCCATTATTACAACTTCCATAGAATATAATGTTGGTAGTCATATTAAATTTTTGTGTGCTTTTATGTAAAAAAACTGATTCATGCTTAGGATTATAAAACGAATGTTTTGTATTTGTATCAGTGTTTTGTTAGTTTTGAGCGGTCTTATATGAAATTTCATCGAATAATCATTGTGAAGTTTGTTTCAGGGCTTGGCTTTCACTCTTTTAAAGCCGTTAAAAATGTTATTGAACTTAAAACATGATTTGCTATTATTATTTTTATATTTATTGTACGTAATAAAAATCAGGATTCATTAATAAAATTAATTTCTATATGAAATTAAATTATTTTTATTATGTACACATAAATAAATACAAATATTCAAGAATGTTAAATATGATTATGTGAATTATTAAAAAAAACTTATATACAATACAGTAATTGGGTTTATTCAATCTATACAATCATTTATTTTGAGGCATTTATTTCAAGGTATGGTGCCTATTTAATACTACATTACGAGCAAAATTTAAATACGTCTCTGAAGTTGCAGCACGTCACGCGACTCAATTATAAGATTCACGAAATGGGACAGACAGAGCTGAAAGCGTAATACGTTCTCGCTCGCACGCCTATCCGGACTCGTATGGCATCTCTTTCGCATTACAGTTACAGGATTAATAGGCGTATTTATGTTTTGCCTGTAGGGGAATCTATGCCATGTTGGCACCTTATTATTTTAGTCAAAACTTAAGTAAAATAAGTGGTTGCCAATCATTGAGTGGGGCGCCAACAATAGTATAGCTTACCCTATTCTAAAAGAATTGCATTTATACTCATTGATTTAATTTTGTATTACTGTAATATTATAGTATGCAGTAGTGCTTATACTTTTTTGTAATTATATGAAATTATTTAGGTGATGTAATGTAAGACCATGTTTTCCGAAACACTAGTCAACAAATATCGCGACCCGACTTTTCTTTTTAGTTTTGAAATTGTACAATATGTCAATTTTTATTTTGTATGCACAAGATACTATGGTTTTAATATATATTTTTTATGTGTATGATACTTTAACCATTTAAGTCGTGAGATACGGAAGTCCCATGAACGCATATTATTGCTGACTAGTGCGATTTGACATTCCTCTATTATTGTCATAGAAATATTGTCGGCGCCAAACATTATGGCGTCTCCAGATTACCACAATAATTGATTTTATAAGAGAAACGTGTCAAAGGTCGTAATGTTTGGCGCGACTATATTTTTAGTTTTCTATGACTGAATACAACTCTTGGGCATGGTGCTTGACGGGTGCCTGTCTATTATCCTATGTCAATACTTTTTAAAATAATTTGCGAATGTTAAAGTGCTTAGCTTCTTTTATTGTATAATAATTAATCGTATTTTTACCACCGTTTATTTAACTTGCAATGGAGGTATGTATATGTATGTAAGTTCGGGAGGAATCTTGCAAGTTAAATTTGACCAACTCCCCGATTTCCGATTGAGCTGAAATTTTGCACTCATATGTATATCGCGTGACAATGCAATAATATGGTACCATGGAGCTGATCTGATGATGGAGTCGGAAGGTGGCCATAGAACTCCTGTACTAAACAAACTCGTGTTTGGGCTCGTTTTATTTGTCTTGGCTACCACTCTGCTGCTACATGATATCCAGGATCTCAAAAGCTTAATATCTGGCGTATCGGCGGTTTACTGCAAAATTCATTAACTAACATAAATGTGTACGACAGAGTTCTTACAGTAAACAGACAGTATGTTGCATTGCCATTCTCATTTTTTATTCGATACAACTCTAGCGCCACCTGTTGTGCGTTAATGTTACTATATTAGAATTGGGCATAGTCTCAACTCAATCTCAAACGGTGCACGAATGAATAGGTAACGATAAAAAGAAAGATTAAACTTCATATACTAGATTACATGGCCTTCTGTAGCCAATGTAGGAAGAGAGAACTAAATTTGGTTTATTTATTTTATTGCACTAGAACCTTCATTACTTATAGTTTTCTTATAACACTTCTATCGGTAAAGACAAGAGCTACAATATTGTGTATTAATAAAGATGACAATTTAAAGTGTTAATATTTTTTCTATTCTATTAATAATTAGTCTTTTCTAATTATTTATTTTAATAAAATTAATTTTAGACTTTTATTTTACGAGACGATTCTGGCACCGGTATGTCTTTTTATTCATTATGTTTCGTTTTTGATTTTTAATTTTAATCTGATGATATTTATCCTATAATATTGTTTTGTCCCATCAAGGCGATGCCAGTCCCCGTTTTCATACTATATCGCATCGCCTTAAGTATTAAACGAAACAATATCAACTTTACAATCATATTTGATTGAATTTAATATAAAACTGCCATTTCAAATTAAAATACATTTCCAACTAATGTTCATTCAGGTTTCCATATATTTATTAAAAATAAAATGTATATGTCTTGTTTATATTTTAATAGTTTGAAAATCTTTAATGTTTATTAAGTTTCATAATTAATGTCATATGATCTGAAACTGACATATAACCCTTATGCCTGGTCCTTACATGGGCCTATTAGACGTTTCATTTTTAATTTGGATGATTCAACCAAAGTGATGCATATAAAAAGTATACTTGAATCATGCAAAGTTATTAAATAATGTCGCGTCCATCCTTTTTAATGCCTTCAACCATATCGATTCAATTGATCCTTCAATTATCAGTATTATAATTTGACAAACAAGCAATATTAGTTATGCTTTTATTACATGGGTCAACCAAATGGAATCGATTTGGTCGAAAGGCACAGAATTGAAAGGACACGACCTTAGTCAATGACATTGAATGGACAGAAATGAATCGTCTAATAACGGCTCAAGTTAAAGGAATGGGTAATAAGGATATATGGAAATCCGACCATAACTGAAATACTAGCACTTTAACAATCGACAGTTGAAATTAATGAATATGTAAATTATTGTGTAGTGTACACAGTTTGCGATCAGCTTTATCGTATTTTACTTAGGTAAGTTTTATTCGTAAGTATTAACTGTATTGTGATTTTTAATTATCGTATTATAATTATGCTAATCGAGTTTTCTTGAATTTCCCACTGCCAAAAAATTTGTACTGGCGTTGGAGAAGTCGTAAGAATCACAAAAGTAAATCCTTCACGAATATTACGGGGCATTTTTCTGTCCATTTTGACGTTTGAAAAACTGGGTCTTGCAAATTTTTTTTTGCTAATTTAACATAAATAATTATTTTAAATAAGCAAACGTTTTAAAACGAGAGAAGAATAACGTTATGACCAAAAATTTCTTAAACGCAAACGTCTAAAGCACTTCATCGTCTCTCTTGTGCTCTTGTGTTATGAAAAACCTAAGCGCCACCTGTTTGTCTGGAATTTAGGATATTTCAAGCCATAAATATTATTAAAAAAATAAGATATTACAGAGCTCCAATGTTTTCACTGTGCGTTTGTGATTTTTATGATACTCTCCTATGGTACTGACTGGTTTTTGGTATTGGTTCGCGGCCTGCACTGTTATTTATGTGATATAGTCATGACAAGACTGGGTTATAAGTGATTGAAACTGTCTAAGGCTGTGGTTATATGATTTATGCAGTGGTTATTTGCATTTTTGTACATATATATATCTACGCTAAACTTTTTGTCTCATACGAACATACAACATTGCACAATATATGTGGCTTACGGTTTTTCTTTGAAAATTGTGACTGGCATGTCTCAAGATATGTTCGGGACAGGTGTAAGTGGGAGATATAAGTTTCTGCTATACTAAAAGTCTCTAGATTCACTAGTAGTTGCACAATATTTCATAGATTTAGGTATGTGATTCTGATAAGTATCGAGAAAAGATTATCAGTACAATTAATATGAGAACCAAGGGGGTTATTCCTCTGAAGTGCCGTGTATACCAATAGGGTGCACAATTAAAATAAATATAATGAAGAATTCATCAAAAAAAATATTTCTTATTGTTTACCTCATTTTCCAAAAAAGGTTTTTGGCTCGCCAAGGGATACACTGGGGTAGGCTAGAAGCAGACATACAAGCCTCTAGAGTTATATGTCATAGAGTTCTATTATTATGACACGTCTCTAGATAACTAGTAGATGCAAAAAAAATCGTAAGATTATATGACTAATTATGTCTCGAGATATACTGTGTTAGGCGCAGGATATTACTTTGTTTGTGTCATTTTGGGGTTGCAAATATTTTAATCGGTTAATCTTATAAGAAAAAGTGTTATGCCAGTAATTGCGCAGCTGTCTATTGTTAACTAAGAGCAGACACAAAGTTTGGCGCAGACTAATAAAATTGTACGACTTCACTGGTGTAAACTTTGAATGTCCCACATCCCGCGGTCACTATTGTATTTACTGTACTTGATTATTAATGTTCTTGATTTTATGTATATATTTGTACAATAAAGTACAAAGATTCTATTCCATTACAATTAGAGTTGAAGATTTTATCGAAATTTTGTATAGATATATGAAATTTCAGTTGACAGGAATCTCAAAGCCGTATAGAATAACTCAAACAGCCACTTTGACATTTATATAGTATAGTTTGTTTAATAATATTGATTTTTGAATTTAAATTTGGCAGCTTTTTGGGGGCATTATTCAAAGCCCCCATATGAATGTGTGATGATGTTTTATGATTTAATAACGTGTGAAGAGGTAATGACATTGTTTTTACTATTACAAAAATTTGATTTATTTCTGAAGGCAAATGATTGGTATTTATGAGTAGGTTTTCTTTAGTTGTTTGTATAGTAATGTGAAGGAGTATATTTTAAAAGTTAGAAAATGCAACCGAATTTCTGTAGACATAGTTATCCGTAATTGGATCGATAGTAGATTGAGCGATTAGAAGCTTGTGGTTATGTCGCGAATCAACCGTACATATAGACTGGCCAAACTCGACGACATAAGTTATTACTCAGTCTTCTGTATATAGAGATTTTGTTGAGTTTGGCGCAAAGTTTGCGCCGCAAACTTTATGATAGGTTCATCATGCTGAAATTAGGTGCGAGTGGATAAACGAGATGAGGGGTTTAATAAGACATATGCATTAATAAGGAATATGCATGTATTTACATTTTTATTAACATCAATTAATAGCCGTAAATTTTTAATCTTTATTCTATGAGTAAATAAGATATAGTAATTTAAATCAATATTTGAAAGCTGTAATCGGATTCGGGCGATTTAGGCGCCGCCATTTTGTAATGTAACATAGTGGTCGCTGACGTCACGCGACAAAGTTGGCATTTAGAGAGCTATAAAATACCCAGTAAATACACATTTGTCGTCAATCTGAACGCGTGCTTTAACGTTACGATTCAATAATTCCTCGTATATTATTAACACTTGAGTTAAAATAAAAACATAGGGTTATATGTGTTACGACTATAGTAAATAATTCAAAAAGACTGTAGTTAATTTGACTGAAAATAGACTTCCATGCATGTTCCTTATTATTGTACATTCATAGCGTTCATTAATGATTTTATCGAACTTTTTTAAAAATTTGATACTGATTTAGACTAAATTTTGTCCAGTATTTGTTTGTGCTTCAAGAAGGTGGTATAGGAGGGTATGTGCTTTTAAAACTTTGCCATAGTGATTAAACCTTTATATGTATTTATACTAGTCTACGTGGATTTGGAATCTCTAACTGGATATGGTTATTGATTTGCTGACTGATTGATTTCACGTATTCCGAAGACTTGTGAGCCATATTTTTATCAAATATCGAAATAGGTAGTCCAATTAATTTATTTTTTTGGTTATTGTTGGGTATTTCTCACAAACACAAGTTGTCATGTTAGAAAGAAACACTATTGTAATTTCTGATATTGGTGTTCTATTTCACATAAGTAGTTTGCTTTTTCATATGTATATATATATATATATACGTTCGCCGTTCTCGCCCACTTCGCCCGGCGAATGACAAACAAACAAACAAATTGAGAAAACAGGGAAAAAATATATAGCCTATAACCATCTACGATTAATTCCGCGTCGAATGGTTGTGGTTTCATGCTGATCGGTCCAGTAGTTTTCGAGTTTACCTCTGACAAAGAAAACAAACTTTGCTTATATATATATATATATATGCATTTTTTGCGCGCAATGAAGTTTACTAATGTTTGTATTTTAAAACGAAGTACTGGCAGCATAGAAGCAAAGTGTAGTGTACTTCCATTAGTGAGGTTTTTAATTATTAAGAATTTGCATAGCTGTTACTGTTATCTCAGTGTGCTTAATCGGGTTTATTAGTAGTTGTATTTACGCCAGATTTAAAGAGTAAGTTAGCACAAAAATAATAAATACATACTAAGGTAATTTTTTAATTATGAATTTCCATACATACATTTTTGTTGTTAACGGTACCTGCGCTCACACTTCAATGTGCGTAATGGGAACGTCACTACTACAACTGCTGTAACTTTCTAAGGGGCCGAGCAGTCTTTGTGAAATGATCTTTTTTTCAATTCGGTGTTATATGTTTTAGACGTGATTTTAAAAGATTAATTTGGCACTACCTGTCTCGATAGTTGATGAATTAGCTCTAAACATTGTTCCTGTATTAATTAGTTATAAGGCCAAACTTGATGAAACGGTGTATATATTTAGAATACCGCGAACCAATCCAAAATGGAGGTACGAGTCTCTTCATTTAGACTGATTTTTTGATATTCAAAATCCTGAAACTCGACTATTATCTTTGTTGTATAAGAGAGAAAGCTATAAATGTAGAAAGCGCTTGTTTCGTATGAAATAAAATACTTCATATTTTTGGTTATCTATGATGTATTTCGCGGAGTACGAATAAGATGAACATGTTTCTAATGTATGAAATTTTTTCCATTGCAAAAATTATTACTTTATCATATAGCAATTCATTAATTTATAAACAAGCACCTCTCTTAAGACTATAAGCGGAATACTGAGCTTAGGTTATTGAAGTCAACGACTTTTCCATTCGTTCCCAGAAGGCTGTGTATGTTACCTCGGTGGAGTACTGATCCGTTGTCAAATAATGAATTAATTACAATTATGTATTAACTACAAACTTTATATTATCTCTGGGATCGGTTCGAGTGATGTTCGCTATATATTATCCCACATAACGAGCAGAAATTGCTCGGCTTGGAAATATAAAATGTGTGTTTTGTGTGCCGAATATTATTATTATTTAACAAAATTCAATATACTATAAATTTTAACTCAGACCCAAAGTATAATTCACCCCGGATAACCGTATATTATGGGTATTATATTCAGAAAGCCGACACTGCAAAATCGCCAATAGATTGTCAGATGTAAGCGTCAGACCTCTGAACATCTTGAAGAGTCGATCAGATGTTTTGAAAAGCCTTCAGGCTCTTTATAAAAGGTTCAGAACCCCATGATCCAAGCCTTCGGTAAGTTATGAATAAGTTCGGCCAAAATGAAGGTGAATAATTTATGAAAACCAATGTATCTCTATACGCTGGAAATGTGTTACATCTTTGAAAATCCTCTTATGTACTTATATCCCTTACTCTAATGCGTGAAAGATTCTAGTATTTCGTATTAAAAAACGGAGATAATAAACTATATGAAGTAAAGTATTTTTTTTTACTAGTCTTGTGGTCCTAAAAATGTTAAGATAATGGTTGAGTCGATTAAGATTACAATTAAGAAATTCAAACAATATTTTGGTTGTTACAACTTATTGTAAAAATGGAGAAGACATCTTGAAAACAATTGAAATTTCGTAATTTTAATTGTCACCACTAACGACTATAAATATAATGGATGTAGAATTTTTTATTGGTTTTTTATTTTTATTATACCTTTCATTAATTCAAAAATAATTTTGTGTTTTTTTTAAAATAAAACTGCATGATGCTGCGTCTACATTTGTAACATGGTTACATCCTCTGAAGTCTAGATCACTGAAAAACGTATAACTTTCAAAGTCCGGTCTAGTCACCCATATTTATTGGTGTACAGAATCCAAGGAACTAAATAATTATTTACTACATACTTTACAATAAGATATTTAGAATGTGGTTTGATACTCCAAATACTTGCACCGAGCTCATATTTATATATTGATTTATTGTAATTTTACAAGACATTTAAAAACAACAGCATTTATAGTGTTCTGAGTCAATTTTCAGATCGGAGGTTCTTTATATTATGAATTAAGGTAACAGATAAATACGGGTATCACCTTAAGACTGGTGTGCACCGACTTAACCAACGGTTAACCAAAAATAATCTCTGTTTTTTCATACATTTTTGGCGATTATTTTATTTTAACCATCGGTTAAATATTGGTGCACACCAGACAATTGTTCAGATTAGTGTCTATAAACTATATTTCTTGGGCTAACACATTACGTTATAGAGGCGATATAAATTTGAAACAACTTTACACAAGTTAAAACTGGCGGGTACGAATTCAGCAATAGAAGGTCACCCGACGGGCATATTCGGCACAGCGAGCGCCGAGCGAGGTTATGTGGAGGTTATGAATACAAAGGCGCTGCGCTCAACATTGCGGTCGGGGAACGGAACATGGCGAGCGGGCATAAAACGCGCGGACTCACTGCGGACGGCTATTCTCAAAGTATATCTCTAGAAATATTCCTAATACAATACAAGTTGCTTATGGCCAGATCCTATATCTTAATATATATTCACTTACGTTATAATCGGTTCGATTTTGACATTATTTGTGTGGAGCTTATGCGAAATTTTAAACGATAGGCACATTAACAGTCCGTATGATATAAGAACCAGTCAGTAGACATGGTACACATTAAAGATTTTAAAGTATATTCATTGTTTTTTTTTCTTTCCTTATAAGATCATTTTTGTATATAAAAAGGATTTTTACAATGGATTCTATGGATGCACAAGAGCTTCAGAATGAAGGGATGTATGGATCAAGTTTCTCGCTCGCATATGTGAGAGCAGCTGCTACGGAGTTCTCTGCGGTTTGTGATCTAGAAAGCATTTGACAGGTTGTGCGGGACTCTGGACATATGCCGATATGATGATGGCCATTTGCTGCGTGCTGTACAGTCACTTACGAACTGTATGGCATGCGTGCGGTGACGCAGCCTGTCGCCCTGGTTTGACGTCAATATTGGCGTCCGGCAGGGCTGCGTGCTGTCGGCTTTGCTGTTTGTCCTATATCTGGACAATTGTCTCCAGAGATTAAGATTGATGGATGTTGGGGTGCGGATGGGTGATCTAGTTGTTAGCAGCTTGCTTTATGCGGATGATGCCGTGCTTTTAGCCGAATCGCCATCAGAACTGCAAACACTAGTCACAATGATGAAAGATGACTGTCAGGCGAGAGGCTTACGTTTGAATGCGAAGAAAACAAAGGTGATGGTGTTTGAAAGAGAAACAACCAGAACGAATGCAAGGATAATGGTCGATGATGTTATGCTGGAACAAGTGAATGAGTTTGTATATCTCGGATGTGCTTTTAGCAGGGATGGAAGGTACACCGCTGATATAGAAAGAAGAGTGAATTTGGGGAATAGTGTGAATGGAGCGTTAGGTAAACTTTTAGGCGCTAAGAACCTCAGCCAGAAGGCCCAGCTTGCCATACACAACGCGGTGCTGGTACCTACGCTAACGTATGGAAGCGAGAGTTGGGTATGGAATAGAGAGCACGAAAGTAGAGTAAACGCGGTCGAGATGCGAGCACTGCGCAAAATCTGCGGAGTGACGCTCGCGGACCGTGTTCGTAATACCGAAGTAAGAAAGAGAGTTGGTCTGAAAGAGAGTGTCGGGGTGAAGGTAAGGAAAGGAATGCTCCGGTGGTTCGGGCATGTGGAAAGAATGTATGATGAAAGAATGACTAAACAGATATACAATGCAAAAGTGGATGGATGCAGAAGTCGCGGAAGGCCACGACACACCTTCCATGATCAAATTGATCGTGTACTAGCAGAAGGTGATGTCAGGAGCCTTAAGAACAGACGAGCGTGCATGACAAGAACTATGAATGTCAAAGAAGCAAGTGAGGTGTGTAAGAATAAGCCTAAATGGCGCTCTGTTGTTCGTGCCTACCCCGCAAGGGACCTGGCGTGAAGTTATGTATGTATGTATGATTATACTATTTAATGATGCTTAAATGTTTTGGACAACTTAAGCCACATTTAAAGTTGATAGGTAGAATTTTTTATGGTAATCTAGACAAAATTCAACTAAAATGTTTTACAAAAATGTATCTAGTAAATAAAAACAAGGTACACATACGAGGTTTCACATGTTTGCCTATTAGGAACACAACTTCAATAGCAATATCAAGTGCCTTATACAGTACCTACGCGAAACACTAGCACGCGTATCACGTTTGTAACAGACGGTTGGGTATTTACGGTTGTTCATACAAAATATTGTAACAGCAAACGTAATAAAAGCCGAATGATTAAGTCTAAAATTGGTCCAGTTTCCCTCAGCTCTCCACTCCACCACTCGTCTCAGAAAACGTATTGTAAGTACCTACCCTTCAGCCAAGTGAACCGCGGACTATGGTAAGGGGGTGAATCTCCTGAGAGGCATTATTGGCCGTATCACGTTTTCGTTAAACTCGTGCTAGATTATTGAATTTTTGTTACAATATCACTGATTAATGTTCATTGTTGTTACCAACAAGGCACTTGTCACAGAAAAATTCTTAAGGTACAAAAAGCCTAATTGCGGCCAATGATACGCGTAAATGGATACGGGATATTCACCCAAGGGCGTCAGTAAATGCGGAAAGAGGAAGACCGGGATATGTGGCGCCAACATGGGGAGGCCTGCGTCTAGCAGTGGACAACTACGGCTCTCAGGTTCGAAGGTAGATATTAAAGTACTCATCAAAGTAGTGATATCAATAGATTAGTTCCAAAAGTCTTTGAAGTTATTGATTTTTTACAGAAATTCGTCTAATATTATATACAGATATTCTAGCCTCGATCTCTATCCCATTTCCATCCTAAAGGCTGGCAACGCATTTGTCTATAGGCGACAGTAACTACTTCCCATTACGTGTGCCATCTGCATGTTTGCCAGCCTCGAATAAAAAAAACCAATAGTTTGACACTATACTAAACATATAGAAATTAAGATCAAAATAATAAAGTACAGCGAAACCAGTTTTATTGTAAATTTCAGGCGAATGTTAAACCATTCGATATACATGTAATTTTCCTCATGGCTTCGATAATAGGCACCGGACGCCGGGTGACGTCAGAGATTCTTGTGCACGCGCAGTTCGACGCGAGTGAATCACGCGCGATGTGTCACCAGCGCCACCGAGGCACCGACTCCGACGCTCGACCGCCTTGTTTATCATACATACACTACTAACTGGATATAATGAACACTTCTAAGAATATTGTGCAAATAGCTATTCTCTTGATATGAGGAATTTAGTATTTCTAGGGAGTAAGCGGGTTATTCTTTAATTAAATAATCATTATAGGCTTGAGAGTAAGGTAATCCAAATCTTATTTATTCCTGCCAGGTATTGTGTGGAAGAGATAACTTTTTAGCGATACGATAGCCCGTCATTGCTCAGTTAGAATAGTACTACTAGTCAAGTTTTTCTGTAATGGCGTACAATAAAGACTTATCTTTCTACTAGTATTTTTAAAATTTGTCAATTTCACTAAGCTATTCTCCGGACGCAGCTGATTTGAAGTGTGAATATTTTATTCAAATTCAATCCGGCTCGAAGGACCATAGCAAAATTTGTAACAGTAGTTATTCGATGAATTAGTCAAGGAAACTACAGATTTTACTTTAGTTTATTTAATTAGGTAATTTTACAAAATTTCAAGGAGTGTATTACTTTCAATTCTCGCATTAACAATAAATAATGACTTTTTTTAATAAAACTTCATAGCAAAACATAGTTCATTTGTTTCTGATTTATTTTATTTAAGTTCATTAATATGGTTGATGAGACGCAATCTAAATTGACCTGTTTTTCGCTAAATGCATTCAGTTGCTCCACGTTGCTTGTAACATTGTTCCAGGCCTGATCTAGGTCATTGTCACTGCTATAGACGTCACTAGGCATTCCCGATCGTTGCCTATAAAATGCATTGGCGTAATTGTACATATGTCAATGACAGCTCACAATGAGTATGGCCGTTTCAAATTTCAGTGGTTTTACATATTATGTAATTTGTGCTGATATTATCTTCCATATATAAAAATTCCCTATCACAGTGTTTGACCGCGATAAACTCCGAAACTACTCAACCAATTTTGATATTTTTTCATTTTACTGGATTTGTTTGACTTAGGACACTGGTTTCCTTTTAATTTATAATAAAGAATTTTGTATTGCCATTTTTTTTAGAAATGTATGTACGCGCATAGCTTGAGAACAACTTTCCTGAGTTTGATAACATTTTTTGTGTGTATTTAAGTGAGTCCCCGGATAGTTTAGGTTTACAATTGGAACCGGTAGGTGGCACTAGGATCCTCCTAATCCCCTGAACTAATTTTAATGTTTTTTTGTATGTTTGAGTGGGTCCCAGGATGGTTAAGATTCACAAATGATACGGGTAGCTGGCGCTGGGATCGGGTTAGATTCCCGAACGCTCCGAATCTCCTGGACCGATTTTGATGATTTTTTGTGTGTGCTTGAGTGGGTACTTGGATAGTTTAGAGATTCACAGTGAGAATCGGTAGAGGCACTAAAGTCGGGTCCTAGAATTTTATTTTTTTCAGCACAGGACAACGTCTGCCAGGACTCTAGTAAGTTATAAAGGAAGGCTTTGCAATATAGAAGGGAAAAGATAGGGAAATTGATATCAGATGTCGAAGCACACGGACAACTAGATTAATCTGGTCATAGTTAATAAATATTTTTACATAAGGCTCGTAACTTGTGACGTCCTCGAGGATTTTTCGGACTATAGCGGGGATTGCACAGACGCGATCGACTTTCAGATGCATTATTTTATTGTAAAAAGTGGTATTAAAACAAAACCAAATTATTTTATCTCTCTTAAATAAAGATGTAGATTTCTTATCCTATTTTGATAAAAATTGAAGGAGCAAACTTGTTTCATGCAGGAACGGAAAAGAACACTACTTACGGTCTGTCGTAAGAGGCGACAAAACTACTCACAGCCAAGTGGTAGGGCATTCGTCGACTGGATGGCTACCGCCGCTGGTCTAAAGTATGCCGTCATAACAACTTTGAGCTGTGTTCCGGCATCAGTGGCCAGGTTTCACCTTCAAGGCCAACAAGACATTGGCAGCGCCTCTGATATTGCTAATGAAGCAAGGAGGGATAACCGCACTCAAGCTTTTCAGCCTGTATATTAACGGCTGCTTGAGGAGCTCAGTAGCACCATGGTAGGTTGTTTTATTAATAGTACATTGTAAATAATTAAGTTACGGCGATGACATAGTGCTGACATGTCAACATGCTGATCCGCAAGTTTGCAAGGAATACGCCCTTTGCGTTAAAAGAAATCTGTTTGGTTCATACTACCAGATGTTTTACACATGCAGCTTGTGCGTTAGCTGTACTTAAACGGCACAGCGTTCAGCGCATAATAGCGCGTTGAAGATGTTGATGGGGCTGCTGCGCTACTGTAGTGCCTCAGGGATGTTTGCTCAAGAAGGCATGGATGATTGCTATGCTATAATGCGTAAGCGGGTCGCATCCCTGTGGTAGCGGATGCGCGCCATCTCCAACATCATGCTCCGGACTGTGGCGTAGCGGATTGTCGAACAGTACTGCAAGCACCGGGTTAAGTAGCATGTGCTGGCGTCAAACTATGCCGCCAATGTTACTTTTACTTCTTTTATTTTATTAACAATATTTTTTTAAGTCTTTGTGTAACTAATATAAATTATGGATGCAAGTATGACTGAAATAAAATTACTATTTGTTTATAGGCGACGGTAGCCATTTTCCATTACAATTGGGCCGTCAGCCTGTCTGCAGTGCAATAAAAAATAAAGTAAATTTGGAGGTGATTTGATGATTTTTTTTTTACTTAATTTGTTATAACTGTAGCAAACGTTACGTCTCATATCGTGAAGATTTGTGATAATTTTTTTGGTAAATTATTGAGTAGTAAATGCCACTTTGGACTTTCTACGGCGACGGAGTCCTTAATTTCCCAAAAACCGTTGGTAACACCAGAAGGCTACCCTCGTATGATTTTATATACAGATGTGGTTACGGTGAAAAAATATCTACGCCACTCATAGTTAGCTAATTATTCATTAAATCTGAATAGTGATAAATTGATCTCTTTATTTACTCCATTAGTTGAATCATTATTTACCGAAAATAGTTTTACTGTGAATTTCACATTAATTATTTCACTTATTTTATTGCAAAGCTGGCAAGCAGCAGACGACCCAGCTCATGGAAAGTGCTAACCATCGCATATAGGCGATGGCAACACCAATAGCAAAGGCCACTCCCAGCCTTTAGAATGAGATTTGGGGATGAGATAGAGAGATTAGATAGGAGGAATGCGATAGAAGGGATGGTATGTGGAATTGGAATAGGGGAATGGGATAGGAAAGGTTGGATAGGGAGGGGGGGGGGGGGGTAGTGGGCCATCAGAACTCTCAGTCGTCGCAGGAAACACAAATAGCTAACCGTTTGACGTCGATATTCTTTGAGAGCGTGGTATCACACCGATCGAGATCGCCCCCTAAGAGCTGTAAACAAGATAGTGATTTCAGCATGGCATTACGACGTCAGAATACTGTAATTGAAGTACTCTACATAGTATAAGATAATCTGTGGTCTTTGATCGTGGTAGTATAAACTCAAAGCATATTTCATTTAAAAATCGAACGTGAATTTAAAAATGAGGCAGCTTCAACGAACGGTGCGTTCTCGCCGGTGTGGAGCAACCGGTACTCGGCCGTCTTGCTCACTTGTATTTTTATGTAACTTGTTAGGTAGTGGTAGTTGCGCCACGATCGCCGCTCGCCACTTGATACTGCCAACTGCTGTACTCTGAGAAGTCTACAACAAACTTACGAAAACGATACATGGAAATTATTCGTTGCGAAGACTGGTATAATATAAAGCAGTTCTGTTTAATTCTTTAATATTCAAGTTTCTAGCTAGAAGTATGGAGTCATCCTGATAAACGCCGGGAAGCCCAAAAGGAAACCAAAGTATTTGCGTAATACAATACACTATATTCCACTTAGGGTTCCGTAACAATTTTGGCAAAACGTAACACTTAATATAATCATCATGTCCGACCATCCGTCTGTTTATGTCACAGCTATTTTTATTTAAAACTACTTAATTTAATAACAATAGCCCAAAAAGGTGGGATTGGGGCTAAGCTCCCAATTTTTAGGGGAGTGAACAGTATATGGGTATTCGCCGCGCTTATTCAAGGTGGCTTGGTGGGTTAGACCCATTGGTTATCTCGATGTAGAGGTTTCTTCATCATGTTTACATCAGATGAACACGCAGCCGATGGCGGTGCCGTGGTAGAAAGAAGATGAAGGGACCATTCTGAACAGTTCCACCTGAATACGCAGATAGACGCGAAGTCTCTGCGAAAGACAAGCGTATCTAGACCGTAAGTATGGGATTGTCGAACGCGAATACCTCAACGTTGAATACACTCCAGGGGCTTAAGCTGGTAGGTTCTCCAGCCCACAGATGTGAACAGTACTCCATACATGGCCCGCCTCATCTGGGCTCTATAAAGCACAAACCGTTACCGCAGAGTGAATGAAGTACTTCTTGAACTGTTTTAGAATTCCTCTCTTCTTGAAACCCCTAAACTCATCGCCCGCCAAGTCAGCACCATGGATCCTGATGCCACTCTAGTTTCAATTAAAAATCAATATACTCCAATATTCATGTAAATTACTTAAACAAAATCCTGAAAGCGCCAAAATTAATTACTGAAAACAAACTAAACCGTTTCAAAGTTAACAAAGTATTGAAGCAACATCATCTGATTCTTCCCATTCGCTTATAGTAATTATCTTTCTTCATGAATGCTATATAGTCCTTTTGGGACCCAATGTCTGTTGACAAAAGAATTCCAGCTTATTGATGGTCCATTTGAATGGTTATGTATTGAGGTGATTGAGGTAAGAAAAAAACACATTTTAATATACAATTTGTATTTTACTTAATTTATTTACATAGGTGATAGGTATTTGAACTACACTAACGATACTAATATTATAAATGCTAATGTTTGGATGGATGTTTGTTAGTCAATAACACCAGAACGGCTGAACGCATCTAGTTGAAATTTAGTATAGTTATAGATTATACTGTGGAATCAGCACATAGGCTACTTTTTATCCCGGTACGACATTACCGCGAGCGAAGCCGCCGGCAAAAACTAGTGTGTAATAAAAAAATAGGTAGAATTTTCGCCTGTTTCATTTCAATTCGCATGGGTCAGAAGACATGAATATAAACTCCAAGTTCAAGTTTCGTTACAACGTAATGGTGAGCAGAGGTTTTTGTGTAAACATCAGTCGTAGCATATAACAGCATATACATAGTTCTGAGTTCAGTATTGTTAAAATTGATAGAGGTACAATAGGTAGATGTAGAGGGTGGGTGTGTAAGGGCGTAAGGACGCCGTAGGACGCAGGGTCGCCGCGGAGGGCGCCGGGGCACTCTCGGCCAAGGGTACGGCGCATCGCCCCTAAGCCGTTAAGAGCTGCATTATTATGCTACCCCTGCATGCTACGCTCAACATCTACTGTTAACTGACAAGTAAATTTTGTGACAGCCTTTTAAATTCTAAGACTTGTTTCCCAGGTCATTTTATAGTTATATTTTGCACTAGCTGAGCCCGCGACTTCGTCCGCATCGACTTTTTTTGCAATACCTTTAAAAATAGCCGCAGTTCTTCCATATAACATCAACTATCTGCCAGTGAAAGTCCTGTCAAAATCGCTCCAGCCGTTCCAGAGATTAGCTGGTACAAATAGACAGACAGACACAAGTTTTTATATATAAATACCGTATATACTTTTATACGCGTTTAGTAAATAGCTGTTATTTTGACATTACAATCAGAATAGGTATGTTATAATGTATTAGATAATGAAAAAAATAATTCTTATTTACATACATTAAATTCCATATCTACTATGGTCTTTATACAATGGGTATATACTTAAAAAATAATAACTATTCATTAGTCTAGCTAAAACTCAAAAACAGTTTGACGGATTTTGATGAAATTTTGAGTCGGTCTCAGCATGGTTTAGATTCACAATTGGAACCAGTAGGTGGCGCTGAAATCGGTTACTAATAACATTTTTGTCTGTGTTTGAGTAAGTGGTCCCTGAATGGTTTAGATTCCCAACTGAACCCGATACGTGGTGCTACAATCGGGTTCTGGATTTTTATTTTTTCAAGGCTGAACAGCGTCTTCTAGCTAGCTAGACCCTAGTGTTTTTGACTGTTTGACTACTTAAATTCAAATGGGAACTGTATTTTGGTGCCAACGTCACATTTCCCTACTATCATGATATTTTCACCCTGATGTCCTTGAGCTACCAAGTTCAATTACGCAAAGGTTCTCTAGAACAACTAGTTATTCCGTGTACAATAACGAGTTTGAGGAAACTTCCTGCCGCGGTTTTCCCTCTGCGCTAAGACAAGGGGTAATTTAAGAAGGGCGATGTAAACATTTTTAGAGGGTAAATAACACGGTTTTTTAATATAAAAAAAATAATTAAGTATTTTTTTCTTGTAATATTTATTTTATTATATTACATTATATAGCAATGTGTATAACTAATTATACTGTATGTATAAGTATAGAATCTATCAAGGATCTACCTTCTGGGCACCTTATCCGTAGGAGACGATGACCAAGGTACAATATTGTACTTATACTCTTGAGAGATTATGGGTAAAATACAATATAACTAAGTTGAGTATTCTTTTATTATATTTTATAACGTCTTAGTTAAGTATAAATAATTTTTATTATAAATTAAACTATACCATAAATAAAACAAAAAATTCTAAGTAAAAAATCCTCTTTAAATCGCTGCCGGCACAAACACCGTTCACAAAATGTTGACAACATTGTGACGTTGGATGGCAACGTTGATGCATTTCTCAACTGCAAGCCAGCCTTTTGGTAACGCGAGAGCACAAGGAGACGTAATGAGAGGTCTCGATAGAGGTGATGAGCCTCAAGTCCACATGGCCCCAGGGTCCACAACCCAGAAAGCAAATTTATCTTAAATTAGCTGTTGACCATAGTTTTTTTATTGTACAACTGGCAAACAGTGATGGTCCAGCTCATGGAAAGTGGTTACCGTCGCTTATAGACGTTCGTAACACCGAGAGTTAGGCCACCGTGTTGTCAGCCTTTAGGATGTAATAAAGAGGATGAAATATGGGAACGAGATAGAGGGATCAGAAAACAGAGATGAGATTGAAACAGGAGGTCAGGATAGGAGTAACTGAATAAGAGCAGGGAAGGTGGGCCAATCAAAGAAACAAAGAAAGAATCCAATTGACTGTGCCCGGCGGCCTGTCGTACGAAGCAACAGAACAACCAACAGCCAGGTGGCAGGGTATTTCCCCGTCTGGACGGCTACCACGCCTGGTATAGCGTATGCCACCATAACAACCTTGCGTGGTGTTCCGGCATTAGTGGACAGGTTCTAGTCTCCCTTTGGAGAACGATAGCTCATTAGTAAAGCCTTTGGTGTTACAAATATCCATAGGCAATGGTCACCGCTTCCCATCAGGTGGGCCCTCTGCCTGTCTGCTGAAGTAATGAAATTTAAAAAAAGAGAAGCAGTTGTTTGCTTCATGCTTCTTACATTGGAAATGATGGATTTTCATACAAACTTTAATCCAGTTTTTCAATCTTTCAGGGGTTATATTTTCGAAAATTCCTTATTAATGCACACCTGCATTAACAAAGAAACCGCATGTAAATTGTCACGGGTCTTGGCTTCAGTGGTTTGAGCTGTGTGTTGACATGTCAGTCAGTGAGGTTAAGTAATTATATATTGTTACATACCGACAAAGAAATGCGCACACCTGGCTGTCGTAAAACGCAGTTTATTACCTTTCCTGCATTCAGAGTCCTTTGGTTTACTTCGTGATTAAAATTTGCTATTAAGAAAAATATCCTATTGTTATCGTACTTGTTTTATGGCCGTCATTAGTGTCGAATTAACCTTTGTTGTTATTGCATTGCGTCGAAGCTTGCCCGATGTGCGGATTAAGTCAGTGAAAGCGGTCCTTTGTTCTATTATACAGTTTAGTATAAAACAAGTCCGAACGGAGGGGTGGGGCAATCAAGCAACGATAACGATACTAGCAAGACGTGTGTAGTACATTCGAAAAGCGATATAGTGGCGGACTTTGCGCGTGTTATAGAATCGTTCAGTTTATACAGTGTCTAGTTATATTTGTCCCTGTTTTATACGTGTTTGTACAGTTCTAATAAACTCTATAGTAATTCCAACGGCATTTTAATTCGATTGCATTTCTTATTTTATTTTGCATGATTTTTGATAACGTCTTAAAACGATACGAATATAAATGTTAGATGAGCGAAACGACATCGCGGGCAGAGCTAGTCTAGAATATACAAATAGCATACCTAATTTGCCAAGCTGTTTTCGGTGCACTTTTTTATCTCTTAACAAGTTTTTTTACGAACGCCATTCAAAATGCTCGGCTTCAGTCCACCTTTCTCTTCCTCTAATAAATTCGTAGCGACGACGGGTTCCGCTTATTCCCACGCAGCTTTCTAATTTTTTCGTTCGTGTGACCTGATTCTTAAATCCAAGTCTCCTAATCATTTGTGGTTTTTCTATTTTGATCGAGCCTTAGAGGAATTAAATAAGACAATAGTATAATTAATTACGAATTTGTTTTATGTTTACTATAGTAGCAATTAGTTAGTAGGAGTTGTTGTATTTATTCATTCATCATTATTTATTAACTGCACCACCGTCAGTATTAAAAATCTTTCAATCTTTACACAGGGTTGCCTGCGATAAGGCCGCCTGTTGTATTATCCATCTTTTTCTACTTCTGTTTATCTTACTTTACTAATATAAGAGTTAGAATAATAAAAAAAATAACATTTTCAGAAGTACCTAGTTGTTGCTCTAAGACCATTATAATAATAATAAGTAAAGCTATAGAAACCCGCTAAAATACAAGCCGAGGTAAGATTATTTTACTCATTTATAAAGTAATACAGTACACACGAGTGTAAGTGAAACAAAAAATAACTTTGATTTCTATTGTATCCAATGAGTCATAAGTATAATAAATTGATGTTTTTCATAAAATTTTCTTCTAATTACGTGAAAATACGTATTGACGACAAACCTCCACTTTTCTGAAGGACCAAAAACAAAATCATCCGAGATGGAACAGGGACATTAGTGTTAGTGTCTACAACCAAATACGTCTCGTTTATAACATTAAAAATAACGTCATTAATGATTAGATACATTAGTGCATATAGATACGTTATGTGTCAATGTTCAACGGCATTAACAATTAGGTAATAATAATGTCGCATCATAAATAACGCATGAATCCCATCGCTACATCTAAAAGAAACGGTCAATAACACTAACATTATCCCAGATGGAGCAGGGATGTAGTTCACCTAATTTATTCCTGGGATAATCACCTGGACAGGATGTTCTTTTTATCTCATCATTTTTGTCTTATCCCCATTGATTCTTCCAAATTAATTCCTATGGAAGAATCTTGAAATTTAGAAACCAAGCTGAATCGCTCACCTGGTCTACTATTTAATGTGAGAGTATATTATGGCGCATATAAAATTCGCAGCGTTATATAAAATTTTGACATCGAATTTGTGGCGCTCTCTACAGTCTCGCATATCGGCCATCCTCTACCACGACGTTCATATATCACTTTCTATTATTTTCCAAAACATGTTACCATGTCTGGTTTAACCAGCGTGAGCTACAAGATAGAAGACAGAGGACCGCAATGGATGCATGAAACGGTTTTATTCAGTTTCATTTTATTAATAAACGCCCAATAACATATGTACTCAAATGAAAAAGCCATAGAGGTCTCCACAGACCATTGTTATTTGGCTTTGGATATAAAAAACACCACAAAGACAAGGAGCGTTCTCTTATTTAAAACATATTTTTCTGGACTAAAAATCCTAAATAAGCATTTAGCTTCATCATTTTTTTTACAAATTTAACACAGATGTTGGGTACATAAAATTGCGATAAACGAATCTAAAAAACAGATTTTGAACATGGTCGAGATAACCATCTAGATAATCCATTAAAATATAGGAATCAGCATTTTTAAGTCAAGCTTTCTCCTATGCTAACTAAGTTCCTAAGTACTGACAGAAATTTGATACATACTTATTATTTTAATGTCAAATAAATCATTGCATGCAAAAGAACGGTAGGCAGCAGAAGCCTAAGGCAGATAGTCAGTGCTCACAATTCTTAACAGTCGCTGTAACAGGAATTAGTTTACAAAGTACCTATTAAATAAAATTTTACAGAATCGTGTTGGTAATTTTGTAACAAATCCATATTGCTTCTAAATTTACTTGCTTCATTCTGTATTCAAATTTCAATACATCTTCAACAATGCCACGGGATTCTACGGAAGGGAATAATATTAGTCTATGGAAAGAGTAACTGTTCTATCATAGAAAGACCATAGAGAATGACAACAGCTTTTCGTAGTTACGAAATGACGACAAGGTCTTTGAGATTAGTGGTACTTGACCAATATGGATTGTTAAATATATATTATGTACTTAAAACTGCAAAGAAATATGGGGTCGTTTCTAACTTGCCCGTTCGCTGGCTCTGAGAAATTGCCTTCATAGATAATAATATTATACTTGCCACCGAATCCAGCGACAACGTCGAGTCTTGACGAGTGTCTTGGTAGAGAGGTAGCTGTTTTTCTGATGCGATCACAAACCGGTTGACCATCGATATAATGACGAGCGCGCGACCGTGGTCGGGCAACTAACAAAATCGGTGTAGGTAAATGTCGAATACCTACTTTGCATTATTAGAAATAGTTTGTCTATTAATTTTTCTTAGACCAAGCCCGATCTGCTAGTATTTTATTAAATTTATTGTTGTTCAATTAGCTATAATGGCAGAAGTTCTGCTATTATAGCGTAGAAGACTATACTTACTAGACTATAGTCTAGTAAGATGTATTAATTATTAATATAGGGCCCTTCCTCGGGTTCCGGAAGAGGTTACATATTTGTGCTGTATGGAGTTGATATTTTGGGTCCGTGCGGAAGCGGCTCTAGCGCCCATGTGCAATCAATAACCTAGCACCCCCTAGTAGGCGTGCGGCTAAAATATAATAATTATAGTTATATGTTCACTATTGAACAGAAATTCAGGTGCAAATGGTGCAATTTTAGATGATGTCGAAAATCAATGGCTACACGTTCAGAACAAGAACTCTCATACAATGCTAAAATTGCAACTGCATAGATTTTGTTGTTGGTTCCAACTACTGTTTCATATTTTGTTATGACAGAATTTGATATTGATAATTTGCGAGCGACACATGGTTTGCGGAGGTGTCGTGAGCGGACGCTGGCGCCCCCTAAGACTGCCGTGCGGCCCCTTGACCAATGGGTGTAGCTTCGCTTGTCATCTCATGTTCTTCCACACAAGCGCCGGGTATGGGACGCAGGTTTAGGCTTAGCGTAGTAGTTGGTTCCGCCCAGTCTTCGCACACACTGCCCGTTATCGGCGCGGTCCGGCCCCACAGTCGGAAGGGTTTCAGTATGGTACGAAATGTATTCCCCCTGCGCATCAAAAAAATGGCCCTGCACCCGTGTACGCTGCACACCCTTCACTATAGGTAAAGCCGGCACTGGGTCTGAAGGCTAGTTCTTAATTTAAGCAACGAATCAGCCTTGCCTTCTGAGCTAGCTTTACTCTGGAAGCGATTTTTTACATCATTTATATTAAATTATTTTCAGTATTTTTTAGTATTGCTAAATACAACAGATAATCTAATCTTTTACAGTAATAATAAAGTAATAAATCTAATAACAGTAACAGAAAACTTAACTTATTTATATGGTATTCTACCCATAGTCCGTCAAGACTATATATAAGTAGAATAATGAGCCTAGATCACCATCTCCTATGGTAAGGTGCTCAGAAGGTTGGCTACGTTTCCTTGCTGGATCGCCATATTGATCAGTTGCCCGAAGTAGGCACCATCCTTCTGATCACCTGAAGGTCAATTATTTATTTTGCAAAATTTTGGTAGAGGCTCAGTGTTACGGGCAGATTGTTAATGTACTTGTCCAATTTGAAATCCTGCCCGTAAAACTTGAAGTTAAAATTTTGTTGCGATTCATTTTGGCTTGCCTAATATTACGTGGTTTCGAATTTAGGAAATCCCGGGAAATATAAAAGTTCCGGATATATTGTTTTAGTATAAATTGTATCCGAATTAGCAATTTTTTATGTTAATACGTACTTTAAAACACTCCCAGGACCCCCGGAATATAAAATATTGCATCATTTGAAAAACTTTTAAGCTATCGTTTAAATTAAATCATATCGAAATCATATTTATGCAATCTATCTAATTTATACCATTACCGTGTAACTTCCCGCGGATTCCAGGCATAAAACATATCACACATAATTACATAAAATTTACTATTGATTTGTCGAAAAATTGCATTGGAAATTGATTTTTCTTTCAATCTGCCCGTTTAAATCATTCACAGGCCATTGTTAGAACTTTATAATATTATAGGTAGTTTATTTATAATAATATTACTTAATTATTAGAAATTACTAAGAGTAAAAAACCTGGCCTGTTGGATGAAAAAAGTAACATAGCCGTATTAAATTTTCATCTTTGATATGGATTCAAATTCTATAGGTAGGTACAAACTGACAATTGTGAAAGCAGGCGGAAACAGGAATGAGATTTTATTGAATGAATCACCCGCATTATCATCTCAAGATACTAAGTACTAATACTAAGTAGGTAAATAAGGGCCAAGGCAAGAAAATGAAAATATAGTTTATGTAATGTAGGGATCCCATACCAAGCTCATTAGCTTAGTATATTTTATTTAACAAAAAACCTTTTCATATTCATTTTTTTATTGCGAAGCTTGCGAACTGGCAAATGGCTTAGTCATGGAAAATGGTTACTGTCGCCTATTTTTGTGTTTGCATATTCAGGGGCGAAGCCAACGCGTGTCAGCTTTTAGGATGGAATAAAGACTAGGGGATAACGGGACGAGAAAGTAGGGTCATACAAGAGGAATAAACGTGGAACTCTCACTCATCACACGAAACACGACTAGCACAAGGATAACCGTAAGACGCCGATATTCTGTAAGAGCGTGATCTCACACCTATTGACCTTCTAGAGCTGTACTCAATATAATGATTCCAGCATAGCCCTACAACGTAGAAAATACTAGTATTTCTTACTATGAAGGTAATGATATCAGGTTTTCGCCGTTCGCATAAGTCCACCACAGCAATTTCAATTAACAAAATACAAATGAAAAATTTTAGTTACATAAACAAAACGCTAGTGAAAAGAGCGGGAAAGTTCCACGATTCGCCGCCATATTGAATTTGAATCGCGTTCCATTGTGCGTGGAGTACGCTCAGCAGTCCCGCCACGTGCAGCGCACATCTGCCGAACGGGTGACACGCGCACCCTTCGTCGAATGACGACCACATTCACATCAGTACACTACACGTTTGCTAGATCTTTAGTCTCGTTTCCCTCGAGTTCGTTTTTAAATCCAGCAATATTGATTAGTTTTATAAAATTTAAAGAATGGCGTAATTCCAGGTTTTATATTTAGCTAATCAATTCTAATAAAATTAAATAATATCTTTTGATTGGATAAAATTTACGATTTGAAATATTTTCCTGCAAAGTAGAAATATTTTTCGAGACAGATTTAGTTACTACAACAATGCAGTCATAATCACAAAAAACACTTGATTCTTCCAAATATTGTACTTAATAATTTTTCTTTGATCTTAACTAATTTTTGGTGGGATTTGTAAATTCAATAAAGAAGAATATTCTTAGTTTATACGCCAATAATGAGTACTAATGCATATCTACTTAACCCTGGAAATATCAGTATAATATCAAGTATCAAACAAAATAATCATGAGAGAAAAACAAAACCATAATAAAACCGATATTAGTTGGTTCACGATGTGCGCATGCGCGAGCCGAGGGTGGCCCTCCGGCCTCCCCTTCCTATTACGCACTCTATTTAGGGGTTGCTACAAAGAACAACTCCGGCCTATCTATTTTGGTCTTCGGAATATTGCCATAGACAAAGTTATTTGATTCTGAAACGTTCTTCCTGGAGCACAGATGAAATATGGCCACTTCGGGGTGGCAAAATAAAATTGGCAAGATAATGTAAAGACATAATGGCTTCAATTGAAAATTGGAGTTTCTTCTTATTTACGAAGAATAAGTATGGTTTTGGAAAAATATTTCAGCATTATTTCAACCATGTGAATATGGGTAACGAGATTGTGGAGTGTATCTTGATGTTTTCCCTACGTTCAGCAGATGATATGTGTACAATATGTAATATAGTGTAACAGTAAATGCTTCCAGGCTAGGATTCGCATTGAATCTCATTGGCCAAACTACGAGGTACTTACGTTGACCAATAAGCTATTAAGCGTTACAAACACATTTTCACCTGATTAAACTCTTGTTAAAAAGTAATCTAGAATGTTATTTATTTAAAACTCTCTTCAGGTCATCATTTAATAAATCATTGTTACAACACATAGCTATGTTACAGAAAATTGACGCAATTACGAGAAACTTATTTGCGCAAGTTCATTGACTTCATAAAGGTCAGTATATTTCTATTTATACTCTCTTATTACATAAGTGTCATAAACAGATTAAAAAAATGTACAAGAATAAAAAGTTTACACTTCCTAATATTTTTGTTTGTGTTACGGTGATTCCATTGCCGATAATACTAAAACTGTTAATGATTGTCCAGGATCACTCGGAATACGCGTTACAAATCTGCTCTGCTTGGGACGACTTGTCGCTGCCAACTATAATTAGCACCAATAGTTGAAAGTAACGAGTCATGGAGAGCGTTCAAACTTTCTGTGGCGTGATGTCATGGAAGGAGGCAGCGGAAGGAGAAAGGTAAGACTCAACTTCTCAAGTACTGATCCGCTTCCGCAGAACAGGGCATCGAAGGAGGAACTATCAGCAACTCCTTCCTCCTTGACAACAGCCTTGGGCGATGAGACATGGAATCTCACCGCTCTAATGGCGCGCTCTGAGATGGCGCTGCTGCGCTCCTTCACGCGCGTCTAGTGAAGCACGGAGAAAGGCCGCAACAACGAATCTGCACGAAAAGAGGATTAATGAGGCGACACCATCAGGGTTATAGAAAGTTATCTTTGGTTCCCGAGATTCTGACATTACGGCACTGCTGTAGAACAACGAGGTGGTTGGTAAATCCAAGTATGCTACCGGGAATCCAACACTACCTTAGTGCTATCCCTGGGCGGTAAGATTATCCGTGCAGGAACGGAGAAAGCATACGATTTCCTGCGGCCTGTCGTAAGAGGTGACAAAACAACCCACATCCAGGTGGTAGGGCATTTGCCCAACTGGATGGCTACCACCCCTGGTCTAAAGTATGTCGCCATATGAACCTTGGGTTGTGTTAAAGTTGTGCTAAAAAAAGGAGCCCTAAGAACAATGTCTTAACAATCGAGTAATCGAATATGTAGGAAAGGACAATCAAAACAGGCCCATTTCACATGTGACATTTTTAAAGTGACGAAAATGCTACGGGAGTAAGGGGAGTATTTGGCTAGAGTTTGAAGATGATCTTTTGTTTGCTGTGCAGTTTTAATATAATAAAATATATTATTTATATTGGTTAAAAGTGATGATTAGTTATTGGATATTTATGTTAATATTGTGCAATACGTGCTCTGTTGATATCAAGAACTGCTCTCGTGTAGAAAATTTTAACTGTTTGTAAAATTTTCTTTTTAGCGTTATTCGAAGACTTACAATTTGGCTAAGGCGTTCGTGTTGTAATTACGGATTTGAAGTATTTGTTATCCTATCTTTTGTTACTCGCTTATTAAGAGGGAAAATTTAATTTAATTGAGGAGGGAATCACCAGGTCGGGGTGGGACCAGTACCGTAAGTGGAAGTGCTATTTCCACACCACTGTCAGGGATACCCACGAAATGTAATGTTCCATACTTCGCCCTTATCCCAGGGTCACGGGTACATGCATCTATTCCATTCGCAGGCCCTGGCAGGCAGTGGCTCAAACCTTTATACGATGGCCTGTGGTTCAGCGGGCTAAGCTTGGCCTACCTCACCGCAACTCAGAGATTCCGGTTTCGATTCTCGGCTTAGTAAATTTCGGAAACGAATTTTTTCCGGTATTTATTATGGGTGACTGGCATCGGCTCCAGTGTAGCCCGTTGTACCCATAACACAAGCGTAACTTGCTTTAATTTGAGTATATACAATATGTGTGTTTGTCTGCCGATTATTAATAGATATTATTATTATTTATTATTATTATTTTTAATACACAATAAGAAGAAGACTATTTTTATTTCTAATATTTTCCAGAATTCGGCATTTCTCTGGTACCTATTTGCTTAAAGATTTACCTGAGGAGAAAAATAGTAAATAATTAATATTCTTTGTTTCTCGTAATAGGATTAATTGGTTAATTATTGTATTGGGGTTCGATTCCTGGTAACCGAAATACTAGTAGGGATATCTCGAAAATAGCTTTCCTAATAATAACTTTTGTCTGTTTGTTCTTGGAATCGGCCTTAATCCTTATCACCCTGAGTAAAGCTATATGTAAGTGTAATTTGATTCGTTTTAATATTTACAATGTGTATTTATATACCAGAATTTCAAAAGCTGTCTTTGATTTCACAGGTTATGATTAAATTCTGTAAATAATAATTGTTATCCAGAATCCACACTCCAGTATGAAAATCTTGTTTGCTAACTAAGAAAACAATTTATATTATCAATAAAGCAAAACTCGGAAAATTGTACCTTAGCACAGCGTTTTCGCAAGTCTACGCAAACCTTCCACACACGATGTATAACTGTGTTATATAGCTAAATTATTGGTCACGAAATTCTGTAAACCCAAGGCCTATAAATAATATTTTTAACTAGGATTCGCCCGCGACTCTGTTTGTATTGAACGGAATAAGCAAATATTTAAGTGTCCTAACAACTTGAAACATCTTCCTAGTAGTCTAAGATCCCGCTATACAACGACCTTCACCGAGTGTTTATTGGATGAAACCTATTTTATATTTAATTAAAGGTGTCAATCAATATATTGCGTATGGGTTGCCTAAGAAAAATCAGTCCCGTATATTACAATACATATTTATTGACACATCAAATTAAATATAAAATAGGTTTCATCAAATAAGCATCTCGGTGTAGGCCGTTGTATAGCGGGATCCTATACTATAGTAAGATCCCGCTGGATTCGAGAAATGAAAAGTATCACAGATATAACGAAGGAGAATTTGCTATTGATCAGTGAAAATATATATAGATTTATTTAATAGTAATCCGCAGAATCTTACGACGGTCCTGGTAAAAGCATTGGTCTGAATATTAAGAAGTGAATAGGTCAGTTTTACAATCTTTATTTTCTCTTTTTTTTAATTTAATTTACAGAACAATATTTACTAGCAAGCATTATAGCTATCTATACGTGGAAACAATTAAATGGTTATAGATATTTAGTAGTATATACTTAGTTGTAAACTATTTGTTTTCCAAATAAAATAAATCCGATATTTTTCAACTTGAAACCGCTTCCAAAGAAAATTCCCGTGGAATTCCCAGGCTATAAAATAACACAGATGTTAAGTCGAGAATTTGCTATCTATCAGTGAAAACCGCATTGAAATCGGCTCGGTAGTTTTTGCGTGAATTCCAAGTAAACAGACCAACCCAAATAAAAACTGAAAAAGAAAATACTCCAGTTTTACAATTTTATAACATTGCCTGCTAACAAGATTTGACCGCAATTTCGCCCACGCTTGACTTGAAACCCCCGCGGGATTCCCGGGACACAAAATTCATTCATTTAAAAAGAATGTAAGCTATTTATTGTGTAAACTATGTCGGAATAAGCTATGTTTTATGTACCCGAACAACTTCAAACCCCTCACGAGAAAATTTAAGAGGAGATGATGAACGTTGATTGTCTTCCTCATTTATGGGTCCAAAAAAAACATTTAATTAAATCTAGAACCCGATTCCAGCGTCATCTACCGGGACCAAATGTTAATCTAAACTATTCTTAAATCTACTTGAACAAACAAAATATTTCATCAAAATCAGGTCCAGCGTTTAGGAGGAGTATCGCGGCGCCACCTACTTACCCTAAGGATAAGACCCATACACTGTTCAATAGTATTCAAAGCAATTAATATAATATAATAATTAGCTTATTTTTATTTTTAAGTACATTTGTTACCAGACTTTAAGACGGTATAGAACTGATAGGATAGGATGCGAGGATCAGACAGGAAGATTGGGATATGGAATATAGATAGGGGTGGGACAGAGAGATGAGGAAATGGGCAACGGAAACTCACTTATCACACGAAACACGATTAGGTCAAAGCAGGCAAATAGGCAGACAGCCCACTTAATGGAAGGTGGTTACCGTTGCCTATGGACGTATGCAACACCGGGGACATCGCCGCGTTGCAATCTCGCTACACATTCATTTCTCTTATTACAGGTTATAAAACACCATACCCGTAATGTCACTACCAATAGTAAGGTAGAAGAAAGGTTAGTAAAGCTAAGTATCCTGCTTATATCTGCGCTTTTCACGGTCTGAACTCAACATTCGTTTACACGTTCGACAAGGCTGCTGATTGACTCACTTCCTTACATCTCAACATATGTGAGAAGTGAATGTTCCGTGACTCATTACAACTGGCAACTTCAATCCAGTTGCCAGATTTCCGAATGATTCCTTTCCTTCCGAATGCTTTTAATTGCAATTTAAAACTTAAATTTAATTTGGTGAAATGTTTTCATATAAGATGAAAATTTTAAATACTACGAATAGGGTAGTCGACAATCTAATTACTTCCCTTTAATCAATTTACAAAACGCTGCTGCTTTCTTGATTTTGTACAAGCTCAGCAAGTTGTGACGTCATAAGTTTAAAGAATCAAATTGCGTATCAAGTAATGTTTAAACAGTAATTCAAATTATTTTAATGATCTAATCAAGATATTTTAATATTTTACAAGGAATCTTCCTTTTAAAATATCTTGATTAGATCATACCATCTGGGTAGCATGGTATTTACGCTATTTTACATCAACATCTTTCAGAATTCATTGTGAACTGTTTCACCTAGCCAGCTGTGATTTTTTTCCCTAACTCAGGATAAATGCTTTAATTACACTGTAAATAAAAATGTGCAAATGATCCAGGACATACTTGTTTTGCTTTGATTGTCTCGTTGCAAATTACTAGTTAATTCTATCTACAAATGTCAGGTAAACAATTCTGTTCTAACTTTTACTTACCTACCTGGACTAAGTTGACAGCTGCGATCCACCTTTTTTGAATCATAGGTGAGTTGTTATCAATTGAATCAGCAGCTCACCACTGTAAGTTTAGTCCTACAGAATTTTTAAAGAATAATGAATTTCTACAGAAATTCTCTAAAGAACGTGCACTAAGAAGCTACCGCCAACTGGTGGCGCAAATTCGAATATTTTTCGCAAACAATACTAGTACATTGACACTTGACGTTATAAAATAATCAATAACATTAAACGATTAAAACGTATTTTTGCATTTCTGTATGTTCGAAAACTTCAGAGAAAAAATAAGATATTTTTTTTATTCTAGGAGTTCAGCAGACAGGCAGACGGCCCACTTAATGGAAACCGGTTACCATCGCCTATGGACATTTGCAACAACAAAGGTGCTACAAATGCGCTGCTGCTCTCTGCTTAAGGGAGACTGGGACCTGGTCACTAATGCCGGAACACAACTCAAGGTTGTTATGGCGACATACTTAAGGCCACGGGTGGTAGCCATCCAGTCGGGCAAATGCCCTACCACCTGGCTGTGGGTTGTTTTGTCGCCTCTTAAGTACTCAATTAGCCACGCAGTACAATATATGAGTTTCAAAAACACATTTAGAAACTACTAATAATGTTATTTGTAAAAATAGCTAAGCTTTGTGTATAATCTAATTCAATACAAACAAATCTGTGAGTAGGTAAATATAATTACAAATATTTTTGTTTTAGTAATATAGACTATTAAATATACAATATTTGCGTGAAAAACGAGTTCAGAAAATATTTTACAGTTATTTTGACACGTTAGAAACCTTCGTTTGGGCTACAATTTAGCCAGGTGTTACTGCATTTTCATTATTCCTGCTTTTTTTTATTCTAAGGCATGCCCGGACTCGAAGAGTTTTGCGCTTTTTGACATGTTCTGGCCACTCTCACGATTATTATCAATCGCCTGGATCCTAATTTTAGTATGTTCATAATTTTAATAATGTTATTCCAGTGTTGATTTGTGCTGCCACCTATAGTTCATGCACGTTTCCTATAAAATTCAACTCACAGTGGTGGTGAGTTGCTCCAATAACAAAAAAAAGACGATCGCGATTTTAGTCGACGTTACTAAATTCTCATTATAGTAGATAATATTAGTGAATCCGATTCTAGATACTAGAAAGCAAAACATTAAAATTCGACGGATATTGGAAATATCACGACATATTCGATAACACACCTATATCGGGAGGTCATGATACTAATTGGATACATGATGCGATTGTAATTAATCCAGTAAATAGTATTGTTATATAATCAGTACCAATATCTGGATGCTTGGAAAATTCTTAGACTAAAGAAAAGCTGTATTCGAGAAATAGCGACTAATATACATTGCTTACATACGGAACAGAATCGTTTTCCAGAACTGTCTGTCTCTCTCTGCCTGCATTACTTACATATATAATATGTAAATAGGTCAGGTATTGAAGATCAAATTGAAAAAAAATACACTATGTAGGATAAATCTATATTAAAGTAATTATAATACTATAGTAGAATTATTTTGTCCGTGCAGTTTGGGTCATAAATAATCGGAGCGGTAAAGCGAGTATTTTGCTCTCTTTTCCACTCACGGGCCACTCGCGGGCATAGTGATGCGCATTATTGTTGTCGATAAGCGTTATCGGTAATGTATTTAGTTTTGTCATTTTGTGGGTTAGTGATAAAAATGAAAGAAAAATAGATAAAACAACGTATTTATTAAAATAAGATTAATAATTATTTAAAATAAATTATTAATAAGGTATCTAAGTATTAATAAACTATATGTGTACAAAGTTTAGAATGTAACAAGTTATATTAAAAATAAATAGAAACACTTATATCTCAAGTGTAAAAATATCAGCAAAAAGGATAATAATGATTTTTATAAGAATGATAATCTTCCTTTGATAAGAATGAGTTTTTATATAATTTAATAATAATAAATTTTCAGATAATGGCGTTGCGCCCGCGCAACATGCTCACCGCCTTAGCCGGGCTGAACCCGACCTATAATTTATGACCAATACTGCACGGACAAAATAATTCTAACAAGCTGTGTCCGCGACGGCGTCAAAGTAGAATTTGTTTTCAACCCCGCCCCGATTTTGAAACATTTATCATTGGTACTCCGTTCCTATTGGTCTTAGCGTGATGATACATAGCCTATAACCTTCCTCGATAAATGGGCTATCTAATACTGAAAGAATTTTTCAAATCAGACCTAAGTAGTTCCTGACATTAGCGCGTTCAATCAAACAAACGCTTTATATATTAGCATTATTAAGTACCATAATGGTTTTTTGTGAATGAATTTCGACAATTAATAATCCCTATTATTATTATAAATGCGAAAGTAACTCTGTCTGTCTGTCTGTCTGTCTGTCTGTTCCGTTTTCACGTAAAAACTACTGGACCGATTTGGCTGAAACTCAGTATATATATATTTTCGATACCGAGGATGAACATAGGATACTTTTTATCCCGAAAAATGGAATAGTTTCCGGGATAAAATGATATTTGTCTGTTTGTTTGTTATGCTTTTACGGAAAAACTACTGGACCGATTTGGCTGAATTTCGGTACGTATGTAAATTAAATATTGAGGATGGACAAGGGATAATTTTCATTTTGGCCTTTTTGGTAATTTTGGCCTATTTGGTCATTTTGGCCCTTTTGGTTATTTTGGCCTTTTTGGTCATTTTGGCCTATTTGGTAATTTTTCCTTTTTGGTCATTTTGGCCTATTTGGTCATTTTTCCTTTTTGGTCATTTTGGCCTATTTGATCATTTTGACCTTTTTGGTCATTTTGGCCTTTTTGATCATTTTGACCTTTTTGGTCATTTTGGCCTATTTGGTCATTTTGGCCTTTTTGACCTTTTTGGTCATTTTGGCATATATGGTCATTTTGGCCTATTTGATCATTTTGGCCTTTTTGGTCATTTTGGCCTATTTGGTCATTTTGGCCTATTTGGTCATTTTGGCCTTTTTGATAATTTTGACCTTTTTGGCCTATTTGGTCATTTTGGCCTATTTGGTCATTTCAGCCTATTTGGTCATTTTGGCCTTTTTGGTAATTTTGGCCTTTTTGGTAACTTTGGCCTATTTGGTCATTCTGGCCTATTTGGCCATTTTGGCCTATTTGGTAATTTTGGCCTATTTGGTCATTTTTGCCTACTCCGTCATTTTGGCCATGTCGGTCACTGTGGTCTTTTGGTCATTTAGACCATTTTGGCCTTTTTGGTCAAGTTTTGAAATTTATTTTGTTGACAGATATACGGAGAATGGTATAATTAGAGATATAAAATGAAGTGAATCTTCCGTGGGTAAATACATAAAAAATATAATATAATATAACCTTTAGCACTTGCTCTATAAACAAGAGACAGGTACTAGAGGTTAACCCGCGGCGCAGCCGCGGGGTAAACTCTAGTACACTGTAAAAACACTTATACCATACGATTAATTCATTTAAACTAACTAAATACCTACAATCATAAAAAAATCAACAATATAAAAAGAAATCGTAAAATCGCTCTTATATTTTTACAAACTGAACCCAACGGTGTATGAAACTGTGCCCGTCTCTTTGCCACAAGTGTGGCGCAATGAATCAATAGACACTTCTTATAACGATTTTCCGAATTTCATTTTTCTTATTGTTCTTATTTTATAAATTAATGCAATCTAACCATTGTATAAGCGAGTATTGGCCGGTACGTGTATCTTACTATTTATTTCGACGGCCTCTGTGATTGAGCGGGCTAAGCTTTGCCGGCCCACCTCACTGCAACGCAGAGGCTCCGGGTTCGATTCCTGGTATAGTAAATTTCGGAAACGTCTTTTCTCCGTTATTTACTATGGTCTGGGTGTTTGGCATCGACCCCAGTGTAATGCGTTGTATATTACCCATAACACAAGCGTAACTTGCGTAATTTGGTGGTATACAATATGTGTGTTTGTCTGTCGATTATTATTACTTCATTTTCCATATGTCATCGGTCAAATTTTTATTATTATTATTCACTAGCTTCTGCCCGCGACTTCGTCCGCGTGGTGCGGTTTTTTAACTATCCCACGGGAACTCTTTGATATTCCGCGATCAAAAGATCCTATATGTTGACCAGGGATATAAGCTACCACCACACAAAATTTCATTTAAATCGGTCCAGTCGTTTCGGAGATTAGCCGGTACAAAGAGACAACCAAACAGACAAACAGAGAAACAAAAAAATTGAAAAAAACGAAATTAGTTCTATTTCACTTCTTACATCCCCCTGACTCGGTTTTTCATTTTTTTTATTGTACAGAAATTTGACCTCTACAATTTTATTGTATGTATAGATTTTCCATATGCCATCGGTCAAATTTTGACATTACATGTTTAGAGCTTATGTCGAATAGTAACCGATAATAAGGCAAATGAAACTACGCAATAGGAACCGCGATCCGGCTATAAATCGATCAAATGTACAATCGGTAGTCACGTGAATCGTTGCTAACAAATATCACGTGGAACCTTTATAGCAGAAACAACCTGAACCCGGGCAGTCCCTCAATTGCAGTGAGTCACAATCGGTGCAGGAAAACGCTGTGAAATAACGGATCAACCAAATTGAATCCATTTCTTTGAAAGGCACATAACTGAACGGACACGCTGATATCCAATGAATGACATTAAATGAGTCAAATTTAAGTTTATACATGTATCAATTTGTTTGATTCATCCAAATTGAAAGACAGAAATGAACCGCCTAATATCGTCTTAAAACAAAGCCATGGCCAAGAGCATGTGTCTATCTATGGAAAAGCAGCAGGCGCGGATCCAGCTCTCAAAAACCCTTTTGGTCACAGTCAACCGAAAATCGGCCAAGTGCCAATCGGAGTATGACTCGCTCACGATCGGTATAATGCATTCCTACAAAGGAGATGTTTACAAATTATATGACGCCTTGACTATGATTTTATTTCGCACCCAGCGAACAGTCGTTTATTTCTTCCAATAGTGCTAGTTACCATCCACAAACAGCGTGTTCCATTAGTAGCTCATAATGTCCAAAATGCTCCGCCTAAGGCGACCGCGGTCTTTGTGATCGTGGCGAAAACGTCACTAATGACGTCATCATTTGCGACCACACAACGCTCACAGTGACCTATGTCAAGAGATGGGTCGAATAACCGTTCCACTACGGTTTACCATTGTAACACCGGCAAGCAAGTGGAACGGGAAAAATAGTAGGTCGTGAACGTAGTCGTTGTGAGTGTCTAATGGAACGTAGCCATATATTAGAGAGTACATTGTATATAATATATACAATGCACTCTCATTGTATATTTTATTTATTATCATTTTATTTGGGGGGTAACAACAGGTCTTACAAACTAAAGTTACAGAAATAACCAAAGAATAGCTATTCGTAATCCTCCACAGTTGACAGAGGAACTATTACAAATAAAGATACAATAATATGAAAAATATGTTACCCGGAAACTAATTATTATAAAAGTAGAGTTCGATAAATTTATTTACAGATTCTAGACTAGACTATCCACAAACAAATCAATATCCAGATAATCCCACTTGCTGAGTTTGTTGAATTCTTTGACTGTTCTGACAAAAACTTGATATATAAAAATGAATGTTTGTCTGTATGTCCTTTATAGAATCGTAAACTATATATTTGATCATGTGATGATATTTAACAAAGTTGTTGTGCATGAGCTAAAGGAGGTTTCTGGTTGGTTCACAATTGGACCCGGTAGGTGGTGCTGCTGTCGGCAAATCGATTGAAGCTTTTCCGGGCAGGACGACGTCTGCGGAACAGGTAGTATTATAAATATACTGACCAGCATTCGCTGCGTTCCGAATCACGCAGTATTCATTGGTTTTTTATTTTTTAAGGCATTGGATATAATATCATTAACATATCGAACTCAACAGACCGTGAAAGTGTGACGTCATAAGTCTATTAGGGTCGTAGGCAAGTCCATCGGACCCACAACTGGGGATCCGTGCTTGAGAAAATAACAATTGTCCAATAACAAAACGTAACACACTCTATAAACATAGTCTCTTTTCTTTCACCATTTCCCAATTAATTGGGGTCGGCACAATATGACTTTTCCTTCCACATTTCACAAATTCATGTAAGTACCTATTTGAAGGATAGTTAAGTAAAAGTACCTATAATATAATAAGCGTGTATGTATGTAAGCTTAATGAAATGAGATGATTTAAAAGGTGTATGACAACTTTGTTACAGATGCAGACTCATACTAATTTCGTCTCTGTCGACCCATGTACGACTATTGCACAGAATAAAAACTACGTTTTACCAGTTTTGAAAGTGGCATTTTATTTGATTTTTATTTTTATTTCAACATTTCGGCCACTTCCATGATTATGGCTACTGAAAAGTGGCCAAAATGTCGAAACAAAAATCAAATAAAATGCCGCGCTTAAAACCGTTAAAACTTAGTTTTAATCAAAGTACAGTGTGAACTCCATATAACATTACTTTATTCGACTCGAATAACAAACTCCCCCCTGAAGCGTCGAAATCACTTGGTCTTGGTTGGTTTAGCTGATCTTCCATACAATGATACACTCTATATAGCATTACATCCACTCTCAATAACGACAACAATTAAGTAAAAGTAAAGTAAAAAGTACCTTTTAAGTTGACAAAATTAGTAAAAGCTTCGCAGCTGTGTACGTTATTTTATTGCTTTATTATCCTGGCCCGTAATAAACTCGACTGTCGGCATCATTATTATCTTACCCTTATAACCCTTATAAGATGCCTCAATATCGCATGATATGGATAAAAAATACAACAAGATTACTGGTGCAGCAGAAGACATCAGACAAAAATAACAGACTTCTCTCCATTTAACGACAACTGTCTATAAAGCCATAAAATGCACAGTCCTTTCAGGGTATTCTTTTTTGACAATAAATTGATTTTGAGTGTTATATAGAGTTTACACTGTATATATTTTTATTTAATATCTTATATTATTAATGTTTAGTTTAATTAAGTTTTTTAATTGTAAATAATCTTTTAAGCCTTAATTATCCAAAATAAACAGTAAAATTAACAAAGCTATAGAGTCGGCATCCGCATTCGTTCAGTAGCTGGGAAATTGTATTAATCCGACTATAAAATAGGACACGCAGAATGGCGCTCGATACGCTCTCAAAAATAGATGAGAGCTTTTTTTCTGTTTGTCGAATTCAAAAGAAAACTCAGATTTGGACTAATGTGAGATGAAAATGCGATCGGAAACTGGCGTTTATAAATCCTCACGTAAACTCAGCTATTTTTACTTATTGACCATTATACTTAAATTATTATGCAATACTATTAAAGAACACTATCTTTTTGCCAAAAGCTAAAGTTGTAATTAGTAATTAGCGTCTTATGTTTCAAAAGCCTTACTGTGTATATCGTCTTTTGTTTTCGTCCCATCAGTTCGAAATCGTAAAGAGAACTACAATATAAATTAATAAAGTAATGTAGTCTATATAACAGATGTCAACAATGGAATAAATAAACAAAGGAAAATGTACTTAAATATAAAAACAAGCGATAAATGTTCTAGAACTAAGCGAACGAGGAAAGGCGTTTCAGAATAAGGCTTCAGGACATTGAGCCCCAAGGTGCAAAAATAAAGCCCACAATAAGAATCAAGATTTTTAAGGTCTATTTTAAAATGCCCTTAACATTTTGGCCTGGTTATGTTCGTCCACCAATTCCACCATTCTTTCTATGTCATATTTATATGTCACCGTGATCTGCTTAACAGCTATCTATATGGATGAAATTTGGAAAGAAAATCTATTCCATTCCTATGTCGCTAACAAAATACTAACACATTATAAATTATATCATAATTATGTATGAATAACATTATAAAACAGATTAAATTTATAACAATAAACATAAATACATAAAGGTCGAAAGCTCTATGCATTAATTGGCGTTTACGCATTCTGTTCAAATATATCGTTACTAGTGTCTCTAAAAATTAACCAGCGACCAATAATAGGTCGGAAATTAATTAGCGTTTACAATTTTTATTCGTGCAATTATTATAACTGCACTACTATCACTTATGCTCGGCAGCTTTCCACACGTATTGAATGAAATTGCACCTCATAAGACGATCGGGCACCGGCTTTCGTTTCAAAACATGCGGTGGAATTGCTAAATTAAAAATACCATTTTGTTAGACATTTTCATTTCGTATTAGCTGATCCCCGCGACATCTTCCGCGTCACGTAATGTAAAATAAATACTATTAGCACCATCTAGCTTATTTAATATGATGATGATGAAATACGCTATGCCGGACACTGTTTTTGTAAGGTTTTCCTTTTTACAGAATGTAAAAAGGAAAAACTCTTGTCTTTTTAGTGTATAAATTGTTTTATTGTATGATGATACCGACAATATTTATATAATAAGCTGTTTAACTAATTAAATTTTTTTTAACTGTACCACGGGAACTCTTTAATTTTTCGGGATCAAAAGTATTCTATACGTTTATAAGATACCGCCATACAAAATTTCATTAATATCGGTCCAGTCGTTTCGGAGATTATCCCGTACAAACAGAGAAACAAAATTTTGAAAAAATCTAAATTAGTTCTATTTCATTTCTTACGCCCACCCAACTCGGTTTTTAGCATATTTTTCTAGCACAAAAATTCGATCTCTACAGTTTTAGTATATGTATTATGTGTATAGATGTTCTATTTACTATAATAATTTAGTATGCTATAGTATCTTATAGGATTCTTATTGTAAGCTAATCCGGCGTTGTAGGTGGTGCATAAGTTCAGATGTTTTTACATTTTTAAGATAATACATACATAATTATGTAGTTGTAAGGTTTGCACCCCCTAGGTCCATGGGCCTGAGTGCCACATACCCCTTGCACCCCCGGGAAAAGACGGCGTTGTCAGGAAGTATATTAATATTATATTATTTAGGCAGTTTAAGGATCTCTTGCCCGTATCACACGTGTGTGAAGGAAAAATGAAAGTCTTTTAGGTACTTGAGGCTAGTTAAGTTCGAGGACATCATCGATCGACGGCAAAACATTGCCATCTTCGCTTTCCAAATAGTATGAACAATTTCAAATGACCATATAACAAAAAAATATAATATCAGAAATAAAATTTAGTCTAATTTTTTTCATAACAAATAGATATTTAACTTTCTATAATCATCAATCATTACTGCGTAGATGTGACAACAACTAATTAATTCCTTTAAAATTTATATAAAATGCACAATTAGGAGCCTTTTGTAAAATACAATTTTAAGCCTTTTGTTTTTCACTGCCACAGGGCAGATAAACGCGGACAGCAAATTATACATTGTACCAGACCAGCTTTACTACATAAATAAACCTATTTCATGCCTAGAAACAAGAGGCCAATTTGGCAATGATAAAGAAGAAGGAATTTGTTAGGAAAGAACTTCTTTTAAAATATTGAGATGCGACTTTGAAAAATTGTATATCGTAAGAGTTCCAAAAAATATTCGTCAAATAGCAAAGTAGCACGAATATTACATACATACAACTACCAGCTATACCCGGCAGACGTTAAGACTTGCCTTTAAAAAATAAAAATCTAGAACCCGATTCCAGCGTCATCTACCGGGACCAAATGTTAATCTAAACTATTCCCAAATCCAGTTGAACAAACAAAAAATTTCATCAAAAGCAGGCCTAGCGTTTAAGAGTATCGCGGCGCCACCTACTGGGTACAATCGTTTATTTAAACCATTCCGGGACCAACTTCAACACATACAACAAAAAAAGAACACCTAAATTCTGACACCCGATTGCAGCGCCATCTACCTGGTTCAAATAAAAATCTAAATCATCGCAGTAGAAAATTATGAAAATAAAAATAGGAGTGGATCGTAGAGGGTTGAAAATTTAGGCTTGTATATATTGTTTTAATGCTGTAACATAAAAAAATAAAAATAATATATTTAGGGGTCGCCTACCCTTAACATTTAGGGGGGTGAAAAATAGATGTTGTCCGATTCTCAGACCTACCCAATATGCACACAAAATTTCATGAGAATCGGTCAAGCCGTTTCGGAGGAGTATGGGAATGAAAATTGTGACACGAGAATTTTATATATAAAATTATATATACTACTTAGTATCGTGTGCTGTGTTTCTACTACGCCAAAAATATGACAAAATACACATTAATTCTGTAGATTCATGACTGAACATTGTTAAAAGAAATATCTTTTAAATGGTGATTTTTTATACGAAAGTAAAGCTGACAGGCTGGCGGCTCACCTGATGGAAAGCGATTACTGTCGCATATGGACATTTGCAACACCAAGGCGGGCAGCACCGCCTTCAAAAAACTCATATCGTAGCGCTGTGGGAAAACCTCAGAGCTCATTCGAAATCCTCGCGGTGAGCAAGAGAAACGTTCTAAACCAGGTAACGAGATATTTAGAGTTAATAGAGTGAGAGGGTGTACTTTCTACATAAAACTGAAAATCACGGCTTACTGAACGGTATCTGAAGTTACGAGAGCGCATTCATTATAAAATATATTCTGTGGCGAAAGCTACGCCCGGCCTCCGCAGGCTGGTTTGCGCCTTGGCGCGGCCGCACCGCGCGACCTTCGCCCGACTTTTTGTTACCCACTTGACTAGATTGCCAGGATTTAAAATAAAAAAATCGATATTTCAGTAAAAAATATGTACATGGTAGAGCCATGCTGGAATAGTTATCTTGATTACAGCTCTTTAGGTTGACTCGATCGGTGTGATTCCACGCTCTCACAGAATGTCGGCGTAAAATGATTAGCCGTGACACGTGCCAAGAGTGAGAGTTCCCAAGGTCAACTTCCCTCTCCACTTATCTAATTATCCCTAACCCATCCCACATTTCAGTCCCATTTCTCCTGGCTGATCGAACTTCACTATTATTATTAGATAACATAGTGTATGTTATCTGTGACTCCCAGCTACAATATTAAAATTAGATTACAGACATATTCCATTTTTTAATTAATTGGTTTCAAAGAAAATGACATGACTGTGTTCTTAGTTCTTTCAAAACTTACCTTTCTTGTAGAACAATAATGTATGTACGTACCTAGTAGATCAATGTACCACTCTTTATATTTTTTCTGTGAAATGAAAATAATTGTGTCAATGTCATGAACGATTACATTAATCGTTTGAGTACCTTTGTCCGTTATTTGCATTTTATAAAACAGTTTTTCGTGATTTGATACGCTTATTTTCTGAATCCATATCCTGTGGGTATACGTTTTGTGATCGTGCAAGTGAATTTATGCGTCTCTAAATGTAAATGACCTTCATGAAATATAGTATAGACGTTGAACCGGCTAACGTCTATACTATATTTCATGAAAGTCATTTACATTTAGGGAAGCATAAATTCATTAGCACGATCACAATATAACAGGTGATATACATACAATAACAACCACATTTTAAAAAACATTCTTAGATTAAAGTAATTTTTTGAATAAAACGTTTTACGGGCAGGTTTTCAAATTGGACAAGTACATTAAAAATCTGCCCGTAACACTTTAAGTTGAAATTTTGTTACGATTCATTTTGTCACTTGTCAGTTGAAGATTTTCCTCTTGTACGTTGCAATTCGTTTTTCCACTTATACGTTGCGATTCGTTTTTCCACTTGACCGTTGAAGTTTCACTTCTAATATGTATCCCATTAATTAATGTGCACACATTTCGTTTTTTTTTAATTATGAACCTAATTACTTCATTTAAAAAACTCATGTCTCATTCTAGAACTTGTAAATATATTGTAAATAATTCATTTTGTAAACATTTGAATTATATGTAAGTGAAGTATATGTACACATATTTTTTTTTTAAATGAATGAAATAGACTTATTGGTGGCAGTTGCTTCTTTATTTAAATCAAACTCGATTTTAGTGGACTGTATAATTATTGTTGAATTAAAAGAATACATTAATTAAGTACAGAGCGTAATTTACAAGATACATTAGAGCGATGCTGTGGCGAAGTTTAGAGTAATAGAAGTGAAGTGAAGTGGAATTGTAATTGAATTGTGTTTTCGCCTGCCAGGGTCGCTCCTTAAGTCCCGCATCCCGCCCGACGCCTAATTGCTAACCGTGCCCTCTGAGGGCGCCGGCGGTATGCGGGGCGCGGAGAGTAGGTGTGCTCCGGCGGGCGGGTCAGGCGGGTGCTCTCTGTCCGCAACAAGACTGTTAAGTCCATATAAAAGTTCAATAATTTCTGATGTTTTTCAAAAACCGAGCACTTCTCGATGAATATCGACGTTTGGCAACACTGAAAGAACTGGCTAGAGTCGTTTATTTATTGCTAGACTTCTGAAAAAGTGAATGGGTACATACAGGTGACGTGACTGCAAAGCTTTAGAAATCAATTGTTTCTTTAAAAAGATCGAAAAAGACAACCAGTACATTTTCAGAAGATTAATATAAAAAAAATGGTTATTTGTTGAATATTCTTATATAACTCATTAAATCACTTATTATTATGCTATACTATTCAACAAAAAACAGTGTAAATGAAATGATATAGATTAAAAAAATATAAGAACCATATATAAACTATTCTTTATTGTCGTCAAGTATATCTAATCTCGCAGAAATCACAAAATAAATATAACCTACACATACATAAACATCGTATATGAATAATGAACGTAATAAATGTATACTAAATCATTTAAATATTGAATATTGTTTAAGCTTACTTTTTAAAAGCACTAACAAAGATCGAGTTAAGCCTGAGGCAATTTCAGATAACTGTTACACAGCGCTACGTAACTACACCGCCTGTAGATTACATGAACTGATTGGTAATGCATATTATATTAATGATACGTAGTAAACTGTGTTATGTAGAAGTGAGGCTGTATATATGTGTAATAAACTAATAATATTAATAAAAGATAAATCGGCTTTTCAAATCCTTTCAAAGTGTAATGCAACATGGACGATGCTTATAGAACAGTAAGGTTGGACTAACGATAGCAAGCTCCGATCTACTATTAATTACTCCGATTTCCTATGTCAGTGACAAGTCAAGTCCCTGGAAAGCCAAGACGAATCTGATAGCCTTGACGACAAGGCTGGTGCCTACCTCTTGCAACGGAACAGTATGGTGATTCAATGAGGTAACGCATCCAGCGTTCACCCTGAGAAGACGGAGACCTGGGGCCCAATTCTCCTCGTACTATCTCGTCGAAATCATTGCACACTATCTTCTTGGTCGTAAGTTTGCCACATTTCGGTATTGTGCTAATTCCAATCTACTCTATTTCTATAAATATTTATATGGGAAAACTCGAGATAAATGTTTAAAATTTTTGGTAGCTTTTAGTATTTATTCATTTTGGCTGACGCCATTTCTGCTGGTGCTAATACTATTTTTTCTAATATTATTTCATACTGTTCTAGTAATGTGACAATTTAGGAAAATTTCTCTTCAAGTTGCTATAAAGTTGTTTTAACTTCTGAAATAATTCAAGTATGTTTATCTACAGTATATCTTTTTTCTGCATCACCAGCCAGACTATCTTCCGAGTCCGTCCAGAAGTCCCTCAGACGTAGCGCTGCAAACGCCGTACTGAAACTTAAGCCTGCCAGCAGTGGCGGATTTGCAGTCTTGGCTGCCTTAGGCCCCAGGCCATATCGTAAGTACCAGCCACCCCTTTCTCAGCACCCATCATATTGAGTACATAATGAATTTACTTGAACGAAATAATTACTTCACATTACATTATCTATATTTTATTTATAAAAAGTACAGAAGTGATTTAGGAAGATTATTGTTATAGACGCGGTGCAGTACGGCCCACCATAATGTACGCGAGATTTAGAATATTTACGTACATTGAGTTATCTCTTGTTATCATCAGTGAAGTTTTTGTCACCATTGGCCGCCTCTAATATCTGGCCGCCCTAGGCCCGGGCCTCCTGGGCCTTACGGCAAATCCGCCACTGCCTGCCAGAGTAATTAGCTAATTTGTAAATCAATGTAATTAATCAAGGTAATTACTGAATAATAAATACAAAATATTCCATGATTAAAGCTGTAAATTCATTTCCTGGCTAGTTTACAAACAAAATTCTATCTAATAAAGAAGCTGCGACTTTAGTTCGTTTATATATTTAACCGACGTTAAGAAATTAAAAAAACGAGTAAATACTGCAACCAAAATATAAGAATATTAAATTATTAACTATAATGGTACAATAATGGAAACTTATAGGTACTGTATTCTACTTACAGCCGCGCGCAGAAGGTTTGCCGATGATTATTTACTATTATCGTATTGTATTACATACAATTTTGTATATACTTATGTAAAGTATATACAATAAAAAAATATTTATGTAACCTTTTTTGCCAACCCTACTGACTATCGTCTCGTGACATCATGAGGCTATCGGCAAACCTTCTGCGCACGGGTAGTATAATGATTAACATATTAAGGGCTGATTTTTCAATCGTTAGGTAAAATTTATCGTTCGAATAAATTATACCCTGAGTGAATTCAAAGGTGAAATCATTCAACCGTTTTATACGCGCAACTGACATTTTTAATTTTTCCATGTTATTATATGAATAAATAATTTATTTCGTGATTGAAAAGTCGGTCCTTAAATACATAAATATTAAACTAAAACTAAACAATTGTTCCGCTTTAGAAACGAATAAATACGACTTACGTTATAAAACTATTGATAGTTTTAATAATATTTTTGTAATTAAAATTAATTATTAAAATATTCCAAATTTGCCGCCAAGAAGTCTAACAATTGACCAACCAATGTAGTGTTAATCTATTACAACATGCGTGATTTATTTTAAGTTAATGGTCTGGAAATAAGATTTTACGCTACTTACTACTATAATTAATAGAAGAAATCGGTCTACGACTACGCGGGTACAGTAGCTTCGCGTGAAAGTTTACGACGGTTTCCAACGTTCTGCCAATGTTTTGGGAATTATTCTATTCCCGTCATAGAGACGCCCACAGACTGACGATGCGCATTCGTGGCGCCATCTTATTATATTTCGTGGCAACCGATACCGAATAACTGTTATACTGGTGAAAACTAGTTTTGTCTATTGCTAATTAATTTATGTAGATTCAATATAGTTCCTGGAACTAATATTTGCTATTTTATCGCTGCCCATTTTAATATCTAAATAAACGTTCGCCTTTTTTAAATTAAAATTTTGGGTTCCATTCCCAGTACTTGCTTTCATTTCTTTTATTATTCTGGGCCTGAAACCTGCTCTATGTCTATTACACCAAGAGTAATTTCAAATAAGGAAGAACAATTATTCAAATGACATTTGGGAGAAAACAGAACAATAGGTAATGCAACAGTTTTTGACGTTTCTAATATGAAAATGATTTGCAAATGGCGTCACATGCGCGTGGTGAAAATTAGAACTACATTTTTCGTCTCATTTTCTCTATAATATTCGTCATCAGCAAGTCATAGTCCACTCCTGTACTTTCATGACAAAGTGAGACGAATGTATTGATCAAAATTATTTTTTAACAAAAACAAAACCGAATTCACTGTAAAAACCAACCCACCACTAAACAAATAGTTAACAGACTTCTTAAAGAAGTCTTTAAATATTTATTGTTTTGGTACAATTTCTACAGGTGCTAAACATATACCTGTAGAAATTGTACAACTGGCACGAGTATACAAATTTGCCATCTGACTCTTGAGGGTATATGCTCTTCTACAAGGGTTGCTCTTGATTTCCTTACGATCCAAACCGACAAATCAGATCGTGACATTGTGGCTATGGGACCATCTCGTGATCTCGCGAGTTTTAAAAAACAATTTTAGAATCGATCCACAATTGACGGAGAAATCGCATAACACGTGTATTAAAATTTAAACGTATGTAAAAAATGTAATACCTACAAGCTTATACAAGTTTTTTTCCAAGAATTTAGGCGCACAGCGTTCTTTAATAAGGGCTGTGCTCGATGTACTTGGGATGCGATCCACTCAACAGATCCTGACTTGGTTACCATGGGACTACCTCGGGAGTATCCACTTACAAGCAAAAAAAAACAATTTAAAAATTAGTTTACAATTGACAGAGATATCGTGTTACGAAAAAGTTGGTTAATAATTTTCGGAAGTTTATCGTGACAATGGGACCAATTCGGGACCTATCGATTAGAAGATATATTTTTTTAATCGGTTCACAATTGACGAAGAAATCGAGTAACGAACATACTGGGTTGGATAGAGTAACCCTTTATCTTCCCTCGCACGATATGTCGTCGAGTTGCGGAAACCGCCCGTTCGCAAAGAAGAAGTAAACAACTACCCGCAAATATAGCAATAGTACAATAATAGATGGGCACTAATTCAAACAAATGTTAAACGGTACTGATAACAAAAAAGTCAATATATGATAGCATGTCGATATTATCAGTGTGTGAAAATTTAAAATATTAACCTGCCTACGACATAATTACAGATATATATTTTTTATTGTACTCCAAAGCGTAGAGAGTCTACATGAAGTAACTGGTGGGTAAACTACCTCTTCCTCTATATTTTTAGCATCATCATCAAGATCATACCGCTATGTAGCGGTTAACGAAAGAACATTTAGATAAACAGCTACGTATATAAAACCTTAATTTTTTATGAATAAAATAATCGATTCTAAAATGACTAATTAACAATAAATAATTAATAATTCTAACAATTTTCTAAATACCAATTTTACTTTCTTGCTTTCAATACTACATTGGTTTTTCCATAGGTCACTTTTAACATTATAGATTTTTTTATTTTAAACTAAGTAATACGTTAGCAACACTTCAAATAACGTATATAATTTAATCTAATTATTATATTAAATTTTAAATAAAATATAAATTAGAAAGATTACATGCTAAAAAATTTAAAAACGGACGTTTTTTTACCTCGATTGTGAATTATAGTGTACAGTTAGTGTGAACACTTCAAATTTTAATGTTTCGTTTTTTCACTATCAGAATATACCTATGCGCCATCTTTAGTGTCGGTTAACTTGTTGATGTGTGTTTATTTCTTGATATTCCCTAGTTCTTTTGCTTTTGTTTAGGTTCTCCTTGAGTTACGTTTTTAAGTACTTGTATGTAATAATAATAAAAGCCCATAAACGTCCCACTGCTGGACCTCGGGCCTCCAACTATTGTAGTATTGTATTCCTGCCACGCATATCCAAGGCGGCTTGGCAGGTTCGACACATGTGGACATCGATATGCAGATTTCACTGCTACTTTTTCCTTCACCGTTGTTAACACGTGGTAATTGTGACACTGTAGGCCAGAAAACGAACTAAGTGGTGCACATGATCCAGCAAGGATTCGAACCCGCGCCCTTAGAGTTTGGAACGCGTGCGCTAGCTACGACTTGACACCCAATATATTTAATTAAATAAAAATAAATTTTTGAGAAACACTATTTTGTTTACTTCACTCTGTCACATGCTAAGATGAATATGCTATAACCAATAGCAGCAATATAGCAATATAATAAATGTATAGAGGGGCGAGTTTAAACAATGAGGGCCTTACTTATAATCCTTTCTTAAATTGAAAGAAATTGCTCAGCAACTGATTAGTGAAAATCTTACCCATAAACTCCTCTATAGCCGAATATTTTGGGTACAACCTACGTTAATCATTCAAATATCGCTTATCTATCTGTGCTCCTCTTAGGTAAACAACAGGTAATTAATACACGGTTATAAGTGAAAAAAAAATTCATGGTTAGGGTCTGATTCTGTTTCTCTTACTTAAGAGATGCCCAATCGTTTCCTTACGACATTATTATAAGTAAGGTCGTGAATTTAAAAGAAGAGAAAAATTAAGGGGGCTAATTTGGAGCGGCACTTTCCAAAAATACAACTTTTAGACTTTTTTTGTGTATCGCGTTTTGTTTTTTGTCTAGTCACGTGTAGGATACATTTTAAGCCGACAATCTTTAAAAAAATGCAGGAGTTCAACAGACAGGCAGACGGCCCACTTGATGGAAAGCGGTTACCATCGCCTATGGACATTTGCAACACCAAAAGTCCTACAAATGCGCTGCTGCTCTCTAAAGGGAGACTGGAACCTGGCCACTAATGCCGGAACACAACCCAAGGTTATTATGACGACATACTTTAGATCAGGGGTAGTAGCCATCCCGTCGAGCAAATGCTCTACCACCTGGTCGAGGGTACTTTTGTCGCCTCTTACGACAGGCCACCCGGCCGTAGGAAATTGTATTCTTTCTCCGTTTTCGTGGGATGAACGAATATAGCTAAAAAGGTGGCGCTGCAGTCTAATGTTTATTCTGGAGCGCCCGTTGCAACTCACTATAAGCTCCTATATCTTACAATAGTAATATATAGGAACCTGCCTCAAGGCACTTGTCTTACCATCGCTTGAATGTTGTCATTCCTTGTATTGAGCATATGTCAAATTTTAAACGATTGTCTCACCGATGATAAGGCAAATGAACGTTCGATAAGATATAGGTGCGGCCATAACATTTACTTCGTTATGGTAAAGCGAACGAAGTTTCTTTGTCACTTCTAAATCACAAAAAAGATTTCATGTAGTGCCGCCATGAAACCAGGTACGTTGATTCCACTTGTTTAAGCTTCAAAGTGACACGACGATCACGTAATATGAAATCGAACGCGGAAAACTCAAATCTCGCGTCCCACCACGAAAGGCATTCGAAATGCAGGAAGCGCGACATCTATGAACAACACAACAAACTTCAGCGAACTGAAATGCGTTTACGATCTTTATTATCGGCAGGCCGTAATACAAATTTAGTTCTTGCCCTACAAAAAGCGTTTCTCCTTTCATAATAATAAGAATACGTCGAGTCGGTCGGCTGGCGCGCTGCTCGTTCCACAGTTACACACGGACGTGGCGCCGTGGGCTTGTGTGCGTGGGTGTGCTGTCAGTGTGGGTGACCGTTCCCTCCCCGCACTCTCCGACCCCGCGACGCCCGCAGCCGAGCGACGAACGTAGCTTTCTGTTCACTTATATAACGACATACATATATAAACGCGGTAAATAAAATACAGTGAACAGCGAGCTATGTGCTGCCACCTAGCGGGGCTCTTCGGGTACACGCGCACAGAGTATGTTCAACGTTGCGCTGTTTTCACATTTTCGTATAATAAAGACATTGTGTTCGTTGAAATCATCAGCCATTATATTTTAAATACTAACCTTATTTATTAAGTAATTCGTTTGTATTTTAATTTCATTAAATATTATACTGTGATATTGAATATAATGTAGGCGATATATAATTTGCTTTAAATACTTTTTGATTTATCCTGTACTACTTAGCAATTACGCGCAGTAGTAAACCGAATTTTCGATTAATTCCAAACTATTGAGGAAATAACATTTTGATTTTATGAAATAATGGCTACAATACTCTATATATTATATATATACATCAAAAAAGTTCTTTTTATATTGTTGTGATTTTTATAGGGGGATTGCGCCATATTATCTGACATCTCTGGATTAATTGTAGCTGATTTTGTTTGTGAAACGCCTATCGCTTATCAATTTTGTGGCAAAAACATTTGGCACGGAATACAGGAATGTATTGCTTATTACAGCTACTTTATAATAAATTTTTGTTATTTCACTTTTTACCGTCATTTTTATGGATAAACAACTTTTGACCTTGACAATTAAAAATCGCAATGTACTAAGTGTTATAACATATACATAGTGTTAAAGTTACATCTAGGTTGTCTAAATGTCACATTTTTTGAAAATAAAAAAATCACAAATACACCGTAAACAACCCCAAGACTAGCTAGAACTCACGAATGAATCGAGTTCACCATTCGAATCCATAAGCGCGACTATACTCGAGCATTTGCTCGACTTTGCTCGAGGTGGTCTGAGTTGAACGAGGTCGAGCAAACTCGAGCACCCGTAGATGCGGACAGAGCGGGCAAAATTTCACAAGCAGCCATCCATGACGCAGCGACCTACCCGCAAGGCGCGCGGCGCCTCGGCGACGTGTCGCTGCTATGGCGAGCTACTCGTTTTTGAACTCAACGTTAATGCGCCAACAATTTTTGTTATATTATTATAGTAAAAGTTACTTATTTAAATTGTTTTTGCTTCTTTTTTAAATATGGCCTCACACGAGTGTGGAGTACCTATTGAACCATTTTTTAAATTATATACACCAGGCAAAAACTGGATCATTACAAGGCAAAAGCTGTAATACTTATGGCAACTCGAAATTAAGAACTTACGATAATTAATATCCTGCAACTATTATTTTGATATACCTACACATTTTGAAAATAAAACTACACAGTAAAATATCACTTCCAAATTGCCGCCAAAAACTTTATCCGAAGTTCCATATTATGTACTATTCACAAGCATTCTGGTTTTTAATAATATTCAATAGCCACGCTTTAATATAAAGTTATTAGTGTAAAAAGTGTTAAAATACAACTGAAGTTTTAGGTTTTAATCTTATTATTACTATTATCTGTACGTCGCAAGGAAACTGATTACTGGAAATGGCCCTCCACTGCAACGAGCTGAATGGCAAAATGCTAATTCTAATTGGGGTTGCCACACGTCGGAAATTCTTCCAATATGTACTATAAATATAGTTATGTAATTCTCAGGACTGACTTTTCATTTATAAATATTAGTTGACTGTCAAATCTAGTTTAAATATTTCTATTAAATTGTAATCATTGGAAAATCAGGTATTGTATTACATGCTTACATGGTAATTTCTAAACCATTACTTACTTTTACTGGCACCACTTTTATTATATTCCATTGTTCTCTCATGTGTTTTGTAATTGTGTAATATTAAGTTTAATAAACGCCTTTATATCGATTATATTGTTTATTTTTAATAATTCAAATACTCGACCAGTGCCGATCCCGAAAGTCTACATAAAATAACGAATGGGTAAAAAAGAATAAGTTTATAAAGGACAAGTATTATACTTTATATTAATTTATATGGATTAGCTGCAAAAGGCTGCGTAATTTATGGATTTGTTTAGAAAAGCATCTATTGTTCAGCTACTGTTGTTTACTCAGAATAGTCAAAAAATTGGTGTGGAATATGCCTCCGATATTCTATCCAATCTACACATGCATAACGATAAAGTACCTAATACATATTTACAGAGTTTTCTCGAGTTTTACTTTTTGCGATCTGGTATTTTCTACGAAAGAATGCTTGGGGTTATGTTACGTGATTCTTATACCCTTAGTTGTTGTAAATATTGTATTTCATGGTTTTATTTTCTAAACAAATTTAAAAAAAGTATGAATTCGAAAAAAATTAATTTACTGTATTATTTTTTTTTTTTTTTTTTTTTATTCGTTATTTCGGATTTTTTCAAAAATTTAATTAAGTATGATTCAATCGTAATCATATTATTCTAACGTAATCCGCGGCCAGTGTTTTGGATTCTTTTAGCAACAATAGATGGATGCGCTGCCAGGTGGTAGGGCATTTGTCCGACTGGATGGCACCACCCCTGGTCTAAAGTATGACGTCATAACAACCTTGAGTTGTGTTCCGGCATTAGTGACTAGGTTCCAGTCTCCCTTAAGAGAGCAGCAGCACATTTGTAGCACCTTTGATGTGCCATGTTGGTTTGCATAGGTGATGGTAACCGCTTTCCATTAAGTGAACCGTCTTATTGTCTGTTGAACTCCTAAAAAACGCTATACGTGGTTTTCCACACTAAATAAGTTTCTGCAGGTTTCGACAATTTTAAGAAATTTAGAATTTGCATGACATTGACGTAGTCTATAAATATCCTTTATTGTGTTTTAAATCGAAAATAATCGATTTGTGTACCTATATACTAAGTCGAAAATTTCACATTATTGCTCAATATTTAAAAGAATATTGTTATGTGCACTTAAGTTATCACATTTTTTGCTTATAATTTATCTCTTATTGAAGTTATTCGAATACTTACTCACTATTTGTTTCAAACTTAACTTTTGGATGGCCTTAACACGAGAACTCGAAATTATCTCACAGTATCGTAGAAGTGAAATCTATATATGAAATATTATTCTATTATATATATAATATTTCATTTTCATTATTTCTACATGTGTGCAGTAAAACTGTTAAAATAGATAAAGTTTGAATAAAATAAATTCAAATTATTATCAAATAAAAAATAAAAGAAACCCTGTTATTAATATAATAAAATAAGAATTTCAATTAATTTCATTACTTCGTATAATAATATATAAATCGTAATGTACCCTATTATACAATTTAAATATATTTTTCTTTATAAGTACAAATATTAGGTATTAGATTCTATAGTTTATGTCAATACGAATCGTTATATTTTATTAATAAATAAAAGACTGATGAACGTTTCTATTTAGTTTCATTAATCTGAATTTCGAATATAAATGTGACGAAGCATTCGTTTAGATTCGAGAATCAAATGAGTATTTAGCAAATGATAACGACCTGTTTTGTCTGTGGCCGCGTGCGCACATGGACGTGGAAACAACTTTGATGGTCGAAGAAGTCGGAGCGAAGGCGAAGGGGAATGACACCTTTTCGGCCCATCCGCATGTTGCCGCCAGATGCCGCGCCGAAAAAACCCGTTTCTCAAATCCATCGAACGCTGTACATCGGCATTTTTAGTACGTTTCACTTTCCGGCAGGCGATGTATAAGATTTTATTGTTAGCTTTGGTCTCATTTATTCTATAACGAACATGCTAATTTCAACTTTATTTTGAAAAGTAATAAGGATTTACCGATTTGAATTGGATACGTAGCAATTCTTTAGAGATCTTAGGCTGGTTGTTTCCGGATTTGAATCCTAGCCTGTAAGTCATTTATGTTTCCTGCAATGTCGTCAGCGCCTTATGTATCACTTAGATTTTTTAAATTTTAATTACCATTTTTTCGAATAAATCTTCATAACAATTGATATAAGAGGAATAGAGATGCGCCAAGCCACCATCACCATGACCCGCTAGCTTCAGGCGCCCGCGTGGTCCGACGATCCGCTAGCCATGGACTTGTTTCGCAGGCGACACAGTTTAGCTCAGAAAAGTAACAGCATCAAACAAATCTAATCCCTAAACTTTATATCCGATAGTCCTTTTCACGTTGTTATCACGCGCAGTGATAACGTACGAGCGCTAGCAACAAGCGGCCATAAATGAAAACATGTATGTTTGTTTACAAGCGTACTACCCTTCCTAACCTCAGAATGAAAACACAAGTGTAGCCAACTTAAAAACATCTCAAAATGTCATTAAAATTTACAAATAATAAACATGATCTAATAACAGTTGTAGCGGAGAGCCAAGTTCGTCAGTGCGAAATGTCGCAGCCTTGTTGACGAAAAAGAGGCGTTATTTCAAAATACCTATTTCGGAATTTCAGGACCGAAATCAACTTCATAACAATTAACGATACGACCCCCGCCTCTAAATTCCTCGCCCCGAGCGTGCCCGCTATACGTGGCGATACGACGCCTTCGCATAGATAGAATAGAGAGCGGTTTCGGAACGCACCCGAACACGGGGCGCGTCTGTGTGCACCCGTCGGGGCGGTGTGCACTCGTACGAACGCACGCACACAGCCGCGCCGCCGGTGAGCGCTGTTCACCGCACTCTGTGAGCGCAAACAACCATCTATAAGGCCACGCTATAGCTGACGGAGGGACGCACGGCGCCACAGGCCGATTGTGTATTTTCCCTTTTCTTTGTTCCATTTTTTCATAAAAATATATAACGCTTAAAAAATTATTTAGGTTACTTATCATCGTTTTTAGTCGTATTTCGTACCATGCGTTCATAAGTAATATACACAAAATATTTTATGTATACTACACTCATTAATATATTTTCGTAATGAAAATGAAAAAAAAAACATCAAAATGGAATCTTACAGATTATTATTGACAGTAAAATTTTGTATTCCATTTTTATGAATAATAAATAAAATTTAGACAAATAAATACACGTAAAGATTAATTTATATCGTTTAGTTTGTAGCTCACCATCGATGGGATGTTCACCCCCAATTCCTTAAGTAACTACTCTTAACTACGCAATGATCTAGAAGGAACTTGTTACAGAGGTCTTCCCTCTATGCTACAGCATGCGATTATTTAAAAGATATCATTACATTTTTCGAGGACAGTATCTTGTTGACAACTTGCCTGATATTACAAATATCTATATGTAACAGTAGAAAACTTACTATTTTAATTAATAATTAATGAAAATAGACTAAAAATAGTTTGTGATGTGATAATATTGTGAAACCATTACTTTGCAAGAGTAAATAAATGGTGATTCATGTTTAATTAAGTATATATATATATATATATATATATATATATATATATATATATACAACTTACAGCATTTAACGGGTTTGATAAAAAAAGTGGAGAGAATAACAGATTTTCTTTTCATAATGTTAAGCAAACAAAGTTAAATATCAACTAACTGTGATTGCATAAAATACGCACGTAAATACGATTGTGCATACGAGCTTTTATAAAATGCTTTATATACATATTTAATGCTTTAAATATGTAAATATATGTGTAATAAGGAATTATTTATTTTAGATAAAGATAAAAAATATTTTGCCGGCTATAATGATCTCCCCGCGGACAAATATGTTTTATATGTATAATTCAATAATATTTTTCTGAAACTTAGTCACGTTTTATATATATATATACATATATATATATATATATTAAAATAAAATGCCTTTTTATTTGGTCCATAATAACATTACACTATACAACAATTTTAAAAATGTCATATTTTTTTTATTATTATTATTTTATTCGTCGATTTATTATTTTTGTTGTTCTACTTTTAGGCCTTTACCCGGACGGGGGGTCCGGATAAAGGCTTCCTCCAGTCGCGCTCAGTGGTGTATGTCCACGGCCACTATATATATATATATATATATAAGGTTGATGATATTTAAACAAATCAAATGCTTGTATCTATGACGGCCTCTGTGGGTGAGCGGGCCAAGTCTTTGCTAGCTTACCCTACTGCAACGTAGAGGCACCAGATTTGATTCCTAGTATAGTAAATTTCGGAAATATGGTCTGGGTGTCTGGGATCGGCCCGAGAGCATTATATTATCCATAACACAAGCGTAACCAGCTTGATTTGGATATATATACAATGTGTGTTTGTCTACCGATTATTACTATCTATGATTATCATTGCAATAATTATTTCATTAAAATTTCAATATAAAAATAACTTTTGGGCTTTTGAAATGTCAGTTTTATTATACAAATAACATAAATATTATTTGTATAAAAACTAATCTTTATTTAAATATAAGGACCAGTTTTTTTTTCCGGTTAAAAATATCATACTTAATTCTTGAAATATGAACTTTGAAAGTAGTATTTTATCATCGTCTATCTCTATAATCCAATTACACTGCAAAGGAGGGAAATAACACAGCAAATAAGCTCAATTTTACATTTTGATTAGAACAGAATTAAGCATTCATTAAAAAAAACCTCATATATTTTTGCCGATTGAAAACAGTGACAAACAAATAAATATGGCTTAATTAAGGTGTATACTTTTATTGAAAATTTGTAAGCTGTGTTGATAAATATTCGAAAAAATTTATATTGAATGCATAATGACTAGTTGGTAGAAGTGACATTTTGATTATTTTTAAGGAAAATAATTTGCAGTTACTTTTTATATTATTCTATAATATTTATGTATATATTATATATACTCATATTATTTATATGTTTTTATGTTCAAATAAAACTATTTATAGATTTCAAGAGCTTTTAATAATATATTGATATCTATGATCCACTTTAACCGATGAAAAATATTTTTTGCCCTCAAATTTTTTATATGATAGTCTTAATTAAACAAACAATAATTTTATCTCTTAATTCTGGTCATCATTATATACATCATCATTTTATTAAAAATATAATCTTTTAAGTTTACTTGAATAAATATTTAGGCAATTCAAATTTTGTTAGGATGTAACTTTTATATGCCAACCATTTTATAAAATCCTAAAATATATTTGACGTTTTAATATAAATAAATACGTCGATCCAGACTCGATATTGACGTAAAAACTATATTATCTTAATTTTATATATTCTTAAAATTTAAAGCATTTGATACTCTCCATACCACTGTAAAGAAAGCTTGCCTCATACTTTACATTTTAGTGAAGGAACCATTTTAATAACTCTTATGACACCTTTAAAAAATCCAAATTAAACTTCCCATACAAAATAAATCGTGAATCGGTGAATCGGCTTGAGGCGCCGTGCGGCCGGTATATTTCCGACATAATACCGCTGCGTCGAGCGATTACTACTATATATTCTATATACATTTAATAGCTATACAGGCGCGCATAGAACTGGCCGTACTTATGTGAGCGCTATGTGTCTCGTGCCCGAGCAGCGCTATAGCGCTTTCTGAAAAAGATCGTCTAATCATATAAGATTTTGCAGCGCTTTAGCGTAGTGCTTTCTGGGTTGCCGGCTTATTATTATCGTAGATTGGCGTCGGCGCAACTACACGGCGTTAGAAGGACGTTCCGTTTTAAATATCAGGTTTTATTATTATGAAGAGCGGCGCAGCGGAGTACAGACGGCGCGGTGGACGGTTGCGTGCGATAACATTTGACATTCGTAATTAGTCGAGCGCGGACTGCGCAGGCAGGCGAGGCCGGCTCCGCGGACATTCCGTCGGAGTCCGTGGGGCCGGACAAAGAGGTCGCGCGTTGCGTCAGCGGCCGCGCCGCACCAGCCGCTGGTTTGACAATCGCACAGCGCCGTCGCCGCGACGCCGTGCCGCGCCACCGCTGCCGTTCGCGCCCGCATTTCACATACACACTGCCGAAATACACACTAGCCTTGAAGAGCATTGTCGACTATTTCCAAATCTATATCTACTTTTAACTGTTTCCGCATCTTAAAACTAAGATTTTTATTCAACATAAACTAGGTACCTAATACAAACAAAATATTTCCTATAGACAGACGTTAAACAAGATTCTCATTCGATAATAATAAGGTACACCTAAGTGCCTATGTATCCTAATGATGAAACAATAAAAAATAACAAGCATACACCTCACGTTTAATTCTTTCATTTACGAAATTCTATTTACTAAATCCAAAATTCCCGAATGACGTTTAATGAGTCCCAAAATTTAAGTGGAGCGTAACTTTCAAGAAAATGTACACTTTAACATTCAGAAAATAAGGTTTGTTTTGGGTTATAGGTGGATGTGGACGTCATTCGATGTCAGAGGGCAGAGAGAGATAAAATGTTGGAGGAAAACAACAAGGGCGCTACCACGGGTAATGCGGACAATACGCGTCTCGATTCGCTAAAAACTAGTGAGATTATTAGTCGTTTTCAAATCACTTTAGATCATAGCAATCACCAATTTCTGTGAATAGCGATTTCTACAAGTTGCAGTGTTTAGATTGCAAATTCAGTGCTTTGACTGATGCAAGACTGTTCGAATATAGTAATGAATTTCGTATTTAATTTCTAGGATAGTTTTCTTTGTACATCATATATGTATATATTAATATATCTACTAAAAACTATTCAATCACTACTAATTTGATTATTTAATAGTAAGTTCTTCTATCGCATTGTGGCGCAATCGGCTTCCTTTCGCCGGCTTGACTCTGATAGCTCGGAGCTCGGTCTGCCTGTTTTGTTCGTCTGAGGCATTGAGTTATATATTCTACGTTCTATAGAAGCTGATCAAATACAAAAAAAACAAACTTTATGAAATCGGGGCCTACGCGGGCAAGAATCCCGTGGACTGACTCATATAATTTGCTGCAGCGCTAAAACACTAGTTATGCCGTCTAACCAAAGTATTGAAACATGCAGCACTGTTCACTAGATCTCATAGAGTAGAATTTTTTCGCGACCGAACATTGAACATCGCCGCGACGATGACGTGACGAGATGAGTTAAATTGGATAAAATTTAACTAAAATAACGCCTTCTCTAGTACGTAGTAGCTATATTAAACCTCATTGGTCTGAGGCTACTATTTACTTCAGTACATTCTTCGCCAAATAGAAGGCTGCTTTATGAATTGTGTTTATACAATTGCGTAGCCTTATGCTGCTAATTTGGGCAGTTCCTAAAAATTTGACTTAAATTGTATGTATATCCTTGTATGAAGTAATTTGTATGTCTAAACTAACCTTAAAAGGACTGATACGGTTTTTAATCTCTAATCATCGAATAAATTGCGATATATATTCGAGTAGTATTACTACCTTGAACCATTGGTACTTCCCCGATTAAATAGGTATTATTTTTACACAGTATTAAGGACCATATTCCAGGACGATGTTCAGTGTTAAAATCTAACTTCCACACTTCACTTTTAAATGAAACCATTAAAAGTGAAGTGTAGCAGTTATTGTTTTACATAATATCCAAATTTGAGAAAAAGTAACAGAAGAAAGACGCTGAATTCAAAAAAATATAAGATTGTTTACTTATTGTATAAATACCCTATAGTAATTTGGAGTTGCCATACTGATATTTTTTAAAGACCGCTTTCATACATTGTTGACCCCAGGTTGTAAAAATATGGGAGTGATTTTAAGATATTTTTTTATTATGTTTATATTTTTTTATAACTGCATTGGGTTTATTTATTTTGAATGAATAATCGTGTACTGTAAGAATTATCATATTATTAATTGTTTAAATTCATTAACAAAAATTAATCATAGTAATCGATAACTTATATGTAACCTTGTATTTAAGATTTCTCGTCTTCCAGATATAATTTAGGGTTGATGGTTTTCCATTTTGTAATAGAAAAATATAACCATTTTTTAAACCACATCTCAATTCATTACAATTCTTTGGTCCGAAAATTACCATTTTCTTTGCCATGCTTATCCAGTCTCTATTTTCATTACCCAAATTTTAGCTGATATCACTGCATAAGCGCCCTATTGTTGGATTCCCTTTCGAGGAGCATGAGTGGTATACCCGCTACGCTTGCTAAGGCGGAATAGCTGGTTTTACATAGTTATAATCCCGATGTGCAAATGATCTCTCGATATTTTCAACTGCCGTCAGCAAGTGGTAACTATAACATAGTTAGATTGCTAAAACTGCCAATGTGATGCGTAAGCTCCACCTATGGGATTTGAACTTACGTCTCAGGCACTTAAACTATCTATATATTAATACGTAGAGCAAAAACTTTGTACCCCTTTTTGCGAAAATTGCGCAGACGGAGGAGTATAAAATTTCGCACATTTATAGCTTATATAGAGAAGGAGTGCAGAACGCTATTTTTTTTAAATTATGCACAAAATGTACATTAAATGAATAAATAAAACATTACACACACTACCATGTATTTGCCACGCACACGCATACATATACTCTTTTGTTTATTGTTAAAGTCAAATTAACAATGTTGTAGCCTTGGCGAAATCTGTGATTATAGGAGTATAGTTTTTGACAACAAACCTTAATAATATTCAAACTTATAACTCAATGATTTTGGTCGAATTTCGACCACGGGCGACCAAAAGTTCTATTAAAAAACGTTGCGGCCAATTTTTCAATCATCAGATAAAAGTTATCAGTTAAATATTTATAACTTTACTAAATTCAAAAGTGAAACAATTCAACTGTTTGATTCATGCAACTGTCATTTTTAAATTTCCCGTGTTGTTTTATTCTATGAATAACTTTTACTTGGTGATTGAAAATTGGCGCTTAGTCTTAAAGCAACACATGTCTTCAATGAAAAATGAATTATGTTTCCAAATAAAAGCCAAGATTACAAGAAAATGCCTACTATTACTGATGATGCCTAGTCATAAATGAAGTTTTCCTGGAAAAGGCACAATGGATTTCTAAGAAAATTTTGGATAGTAAAACAGGAATTTTAACTTATACTAATGGACCCAGCAGACGTTGTATTTCCCCAAAGAAATTAAAATCTACAACTAGATTGCAGCGCCACCTACCAAGTTCATTTGTGAATCTAAACCGTCCCGGGACCCACTCCAACACAATCACAATTCATCAAAATCGGTCACAGCAGTTTTTAGTTTATAACCAGACTAATGAACAGCAATTGATTTTTGTATATAAGAAGAGAAGATGATAGAGGTAGAGATTTTCGTGAAGTTTCATTTTGATGTTTTGTAAGGTTCACAAGAATATAAATATTATTACGACCGACAAAGATAAATTCACACCTGCATTGTATTTCGACCTTTCGGCATTTAGACTTCTTATAATATTTTCTTAAGTTTTCGCGACTTGTACACATAATAAAACTACGTTTTAACGGTTTTAAGCGCGGTAATTTATTTTATTTAGGTTTATCCTAAGTTTCGGCCGCTTTTCAGTTGCCGTGGTCACGGAAGACAAAGATGACATTTGTCAAACGTGTATTGTCAAAATTTTTATTCAGCCTACCGCCAACTTGTTCATTTTAATTATTTAGTTTTAATTTTGTTTATGGATATTATTTACTCTATGGGAGCCTAATAAAATAAATTACCGCGCCTAAAACCGTTAAAACGTAGTTTTATTATGTAGACTTCTTATGTTTACTTTGTGTTTAAAATTGGTGATAAAAAAATTACCCATTGTGTATTGTAATCTTTACGGCTTATCGTTGTATTGTGATCACTGCTAGGTGTCTCAGATGTAAAATGCTCGGATATAAATGATTCTAAGAAATTCGGTCCACGCAGCCGGGCAGACATAGGACATCTGCGCAGTATAAAGCAATGCCCCAATTGAGAGATGGGGCAGTCGAGCGATAACCACAAGCGAAACCAAGACGGGCGTACATTCGGTAATCTATTTAGTTATTTTTTTATTGCAGGAGTTCAGCAGTCAGGCAGATGGCCCACTTGATGGAAAGCGGTTACCATAGACATCTGCAACACCAACGGTGCTACAAATGCGCTGCTGCTCTCTTAAGGGAGACCGGAGCATGGTCACTAATGCCGGAACACAACTCAAGGTTTATATGGCGACATACTTTAGACCAGGGGTGGTAGCCATCCAGTCGGGCAAATACCCGTGCCACCTGGCTGTGGGTCGTTTAGTCGCCTCTTACGATATGCCGCCCGGCCGCAGTAAATTGTATTCTTTCTCCGTTCCAGCACAGATAGTGACGGACTTTGCGCGTGTTATTGAATTGTGCATTACGTTTGGACTGGTTACGTTCAGTTATATTTGTATCTGTGTTATACGTGTTTGTTTAGTTCTAATAAACTCTATAATAACTCAAACGGCATTTTAATTCGAGTCCTGCAACTCGTAACAATATTATCCCGCCCGTATACACACACACACTCTTGTCTCCTGTGCGGGTTACCCTTCATAGTTCGTGGACTTCTACGCGGTAACCTAATTTTTCAGTTTAACACTGCAATTGCCAAACGTATATACCAAATTTCATAAAAAAATACTACAATATATATTCAAGATCATGAAAATTGAAGAAACCACCATAGGAACTAACTCACATTTGTGTATTAGTAACGAATGGATTTTAATATATCTTATATATAACTTGCCTTAACTATAGTATCGCAAAATAATACTACACACAATGACAATCAATAATCAATGCAACTCGAATACACTCTTAAATTCTACATCAGTAGATGGCGACACAGATAATTTCTTCCTCAAGTTGCGAATGTTTATTTTTTTAACATCTGCGGTAAACTATATCCAAGAACACTAATATAATTTTTTAGGTGTTCTTTAAAGTGATAAAAGTAATTGTAAATTATCTATTTTACCCTTGTTTCGTAAATGACCCTTTCTCATTATAGTCTTTATCGGTCAATGGGTCAACTAATTCAAGTGTTCCTACAATTTTTTTTATGGGAAAAATATTTTGCAACTTTATACAAAGATTAAATAAAATATTGCTTTGTATGTAATGAAGACGAAGTAATCTTTTTTTTAAAGTGGCTATCCAGACACTCCATATCAGCCTTTTTAAACTATTTAATCATCCAATATTGATATAATATAGGTACCGCTTTTCCTTCCTCGAAGTCTATTTTATCATGTTATATAGGGTAAATATCATAACAAAACTGTATCAGGTCCATACAAATCATGTAGTATTTAAAGGCATTCTATGGGTAATAAAATTATCCGTCAAATGTTATGGTATCTCCACATTAGCTGTAGAACGTTATGCAATATCAGTTTTCTATAAAAAAACATCTATTGCGCAGCAATCTATTACTAAGCAAAAGTCGGCGTTGCCTGTATATGTACCGTCTTTGGTCAATAATATGGGATTAAACAAAAAGATGGCCAGGAATTATTTAATCATGTAACTCTTACGCCAAATGTATGACTGTATCCTTTGATAACCCCTATAAAAATAAAGTGTGAATTTATTAATTATATACTTTAACTATATAACTTGGAATTAAAACTATTTTACTAAGAAATAAAACGAATTTAGTTACAGCGCCATCTAGTTCAAATCAGAGTAGTAAGGACAGTCGTATGTAAAAGCCAGAAATTGTAAAATTGATAATTATGTTTCCTTAAAGTTGGCTAAAAAAAGAAAAATACTGTTCTGTGGAATTATACATTCTATAAACATCACGACTATGTATTCGCAGTCGTACCTCCTTTATATTGGCCAAACCAATTTAAATTTTACGACTAAGCCATAAGATTCAAATTCATCATTTATATGCCGGTAAGTCGCAGATTTTTCCTACTTCATTCTTTATAAACAGTATCAGTTAGTCCGGCTGTCAGTCCATTCTTTGCTATATAGGAAAAAATCTAGCTATAATTTGGTATGACTGGTCATTTGTAGTGTACCATGTGCATAGGCACTCGTATTTCATGACAATGACGTGGGTTCGAATCTTTACAGCGAGATAGAGAGAAAATTTAATATCAAGGGTGGACAAAACTAATTTATCTTTAATATTGTTACGAGTTGCAGCACTCGAATTAAAATGCCGTTGGAGTTATTATAGAATTTATTAGAACTATAAAACGCGTATGACACAGGTACAAATATAATTGAACACAACCAGTCCAAACGTAATGCACGATATAATAACATGCGCAAAGTCCGCCACTAAATAAATTACAGAATTTACACAACTCTTGTTCCGCTTGTGGTTATGGCTAGAATACCTCATCTCTTAATTGGGGCATTGCTCTATACTGCATGAATACAGTATGTCTGCTCGGCCATGTGGACTGAATTTCTTAGAATTACACCTGGCTAATGACTACCATAAAAGATTATAATACACAATGAGCTGTTTTTCTAATTACAAATTTTAAACACAAAGGAAACAAAAGAAGTCCAACGCGAAAAGTTAATTAAAATGTCAACAGTTATGCAGGTGTGAATTTGTCTTTTATATGTTTTATAAAATTCTAAAAATGCCGTGTACATTGAACTGTACCTTGAAGTTAAAAATTAACATAAGCTCCATACAATTGTATCGTCAAAATCCAACCGATGGTAGGACAAGTGAATGAATAGTAAGATATAGGAATCGGCCATTAGTAAAATTGACAAGTGTCTATATTATACATGTAGTCGTAAAATAGTGTAAAGTTGCTATTTATTTTGCTATTGTCACGTTCGTCAAACGAATCTGCATAAGCGGCCGCTTTTGGCCCTCCTGTTTTACTAGTACTATACGCAGAAGAACCTTTTCATTATATATAACTGAAATAAACAGATAAATTAATATATTAAACTAGCTTTTCCGGCAGACGCCATCCTGCCCGGTAAAAAATAGGGGTTGATCGTAGAGGGTTGAAAATGTATGGTTGTATGTATCGTTGAATGTTGTATCATAAAAAAATAATCTAAAAATTAAAAAAGATAGGGGTGGACTACCCTTAACATTTAGGAGAATGAAAAATAGATGTTGTCCGATTCTCAGACCTACCCAATATGCACACAAAATTTCACGAGAATCGGTCAAGCCGTTTAGTAGGAGTATGGTAAATAACATTGTGACACAAGAATTTTATATATAATATATATAGACCCTTTTTTTAACGAGGGGAAATCTAAATGAGGACTTACCACCACGGGGGAAGTGCGTCGGAGGCGTGTGGGATTCGCCACGTTGGGGTGGTAATAGCACCTCCGAGGAAATACTATGATTACCTGATCACAGAATACTCGCTACAACCCATCGGTGTGCCTTCCTTCGGTTTATGCCAGGGGTAAGGGAAAGCGGGTGTAATACCAATCCGCGTGCCCTGGCAGCACATTGTATACACCCTAAGCCAGGCATGTTAGGTTTGTGTTATATGTATCTTGTGTGTGTTATATATTTAATTTGACAATTTAACGTTGATAGATTATAATATAGCGAAAAATAATGCGTTAAATTGTAAGCAGCATGTTACGGTTCACAATATTTCGACAGCTTACAAACTTGTAATCTGTTTACAGTATTTACAATTTAACGGTGCGATATACCTATATATATATATATATATATATATATAAAACGAATAATTCTGGGAGGGATCACAGACCTCCAGACCATAGTATATAACCGAGAGTTGGCTTACGAAATTTACCATGGCAGGAATCTAATCTGAAAACTCCGCATTTCGTAACTCAACCACAAAAATGCTAAATTTTTGTCAATTTCGTATTTAATTATTAATACGCAAAAATGAATGTTAATAATGTAACTGTAAAAATAGGACAAATTGAATGTAAATCTATACTAATATTATAAAAAGGAAATATTTGTTTGTATGTTTGTAACGAATAAACTCAAAAACTATTGGATCGATTTCAAAAATTCTTTCACCATTAGAATTCCACATTATCCCAAATTAATTAATAATTTAGGCTATATTTATGACTAGAAACTAGAGATAACTTCAATAATAGTAAAGTAACCCAAGGTGTAAAAAAAAAGTTTTGAGTGGGTCCGTTACACAATTAGACCCCGTGGGTGCCGCTGGAATCGGGTTCCAGATTTTTACATTTTCAGGGCAGAGTAACGTCTGCCGGAACCGCTTGATGAATGTATTTTGGTAAATTTATTAATTAACATTTTTGCAATAAAATTCCCTGCAAAATAAGAACTCGCATCAAACTAACTTTTGCACTCAGCATCACAAAGTTTTGATGTGTAGTACTGCACTTGACCTTTTTGACCAGACAACATAACTACGTTCTAGGGTTTAGGGATTCCCAACTCCCTATACAACGGACTCTGTCTGCCTCTTGTAATTTATTTACCTACGTTAGAATAAAGGCGGGTTTCTACCTTCCCTAATTTTATTGACCATTTTTAATTTTTCTGAAACTTATGCCCCTCCATTGCTGCATTTTACTATATTATGTAATTTACATGGGTACAGTTACATGTATTACAAAAAACTCAAAATTTTCAGGAAAATATATTTTGTCTTTTTTGGAAAGTTAGACAAGTTCCGTGCAATAACAAATGTCATGAGGATATTTTTCATGAGTCAAGGGCACACATTGATCCCAAGTCACAAATACTTTTGGTATAATTATCAGTAATAATAAATTCGTCGATATAATCCTTATAATATTCTCTGTACTACTCCTACTACAAAATAATGAAGGTCTGCCAAAATTTAAGTGAAAACTGATTACTTATAGTTGATTTATATATTTTTTTCGTTGTCAGCTATTCGCAGTCGACTGCTGGATGTAGGCGTCCCCAAGTCAGCACTACACATCCCTGTCCTCCGACTACCTGATCCAGCGCCTACCGGCGACCTTGCGCGGGTCGTCGGTCTATCCGGCGGAGGGCGTCCGATACTACGTTTAAATAGACGTGGTGTCCACTCCACTCCATTGGCCATCGTTCCGGCCCACTGCCACTTCAACTTGCTAATTTTGCGAGCTATGTGGGCTACCTTGGTTCTCTTACGGATATCCTCATTTCAAGTTCTATCCATAAGAGTAATAGCCCGCTCCATAGCCCGTTGAGCGACTTGAAACTTATGGATCAATCCTGCCGTCAGTGTCCATGTCGCGGCCTCGTAGGTCAGGACGTTATCGTCCGTAGGTCATACGTATACCATATCATAAATGACCGTTTTTAGAATTTTTGTCCGCCAACTATGTTCGAAAGTTTGTTTCGAATAGTCTGCAAAATTAAAATTGAAGGAATTAAAAAAGGTATTTTAATTTTTCATGTATTGCGTGTATAATAGGTAACTTTCACTTTGGCCTGTTCCAGGGTTCAGATGATTGATTTGGAAACGTAATAATTACAATTCTTGTATTATAAAACACATAAATGAATACACATATCAGCAAAGTTTCCACTACAAAAAATATATAAATAAATAATAAATCAAATTGATCAAGTATTAGCAGAAGGTGATGTCAGGAGCCTTAAGAACAGACGAGCGTGCATGACAAGAGCTATGAATGTCAAAGAAGCAAGTGAGGTGTGTAAGAATGGGCCTGTGTGGCGCTCTGTTGTTCGTGCCTACCCCGCAAGGGACCTGGCGTGAAGTTATGTATGTATATATAAATAATAAAAATAGTATGTAAATGAAAAAAAATGATAATTATGAATGCCGCTCGAACGAACAAGCGAACAAAACACTAGCTATTAATAAATATATCCGCAGGATGACGCACACGTATTTCCCAAGTTAATCAAGTTAACTGTAAAAAATACTACTTGGCTAGATGGCGCGACAAACCATGTATCCTAGTTTTTTGAAAATACAATGGCTCTCTTACAGACATTCATTTTTAATTATGTCTACTCATAGTGGATTCCTATATCTAACGGACCGTTCATTTGCCTTATTTTCGGTTAAAATTTGACATAGTTCTGTAATAGTAAAATATAGGAACCGGCTCTCAGTGAATAACTTTTCATAATTTTGTTTACCCAAGAATTATTTATGTATTTAAAAGTTACGTATAGCATGATTAGGTTAATTACCTAAATGCCTTTATTTAATAGTTTAAAATATATAATAATATGTTTTCTTCAATCCCTTCCTAAATGATTTATTACACAAATGAAGAATGCCTGTATTTATTTACTACTCCTTTAAGACCAATCGGCGTGAAGACGTACATATACCAATAACGTAATATATACCTACGTAAGCAATATTGATTTTCTTTGCCAGAAAACCTTATTGCAACTTGCAGAAGGTTGTATTTCAAATACAAATAACTGATCTTAGTCCGAAACGAGGTATTTTTATCGCTAACTCTTCGGCATAAAGTTTGCTTCAGACCGGTTTAAGACATTACGTTTATAAATAAGTAAAATAATTATATATTCACTTTAAAAAAACCTGCAGGTCTTAACAACGAGTAAGAGCATTAGCATCGTCGTATTCGTCAATTCTTCTTGGATTTTATTAATATAGTTCAGCAGCTATGAACTGTTGTATTTCTCGGACTTTACTTGTTGCTTTTTAGGGTAAAATTAAATAAGGGTAAAGATTCAGTTAAGTGCGAATGAGTTCATAAATTCTAATAGAGTCTTATCTTTGAGTAGAGTCGTCGTAAAAGGAGACAAAACAACCCACAGCCAGGTGGTAGGGTATTTGCCCGTCTGGATGATTCTCGCCCCTGGTCTAGAGAATGGTATCAGTGGCCAAGTTCCAGTCTCCCTTTAGAGAGCGACAGCACATTGGTGGCACCTTTGGTGTTATAAGTGTCCATGGGCGATGAAAACCGCTTTCCATCAGGTGGGTCGTCAGCATGTCTGCTGAACTCATGCAATTCAAAAATAACTTTGAAAAGAGTGTACAGTCAAAAAATCCACGGGCATGGCATGTCTAGAGTAGAGGTGTCACGAATATTCGGCTTCTTCTCTCAATATTCGGCCACGTTTTTAACCATTGTGTACTATTCGGCTATACAAAGTGTGTACTACCGACCTCTACAAATCGATATTCTAGTTCACAATCATATTAATTAGATATATTTTTTTATCAGTGAAATTGTCGGCATTTGAACCAATAACATTGAAATTATTTTATGGTCGTCTTCTTTTGTTTGCATACGGAATATTGTAATAATTAGCCAGGTGTTACGGATTAAAAATACAAGCTGATTCTAGGAAATTCGGTCCACGCTGCCGAGCGGACACATTGCATTTGTGTAGTCTAAAGCAATGGTCCGATTGAGGGAGGAGTCAGTCGAGCGAGAACCACCAGCGAAGCGAGACGTGTGTTCTAAAATCGGGAGTCTAATAAGTGACGGACTTTGCGCGTTTTATTGAATTACGACCTTCTGCATTACGTTTGGACTTATTGTGTTAGGTTATATATGTACCCGTGTTTTACGTGTTTGTATAGTTCTAATAAACTCTACAGTCATTCTAATGGCATTTTAATTCGAGTCTTGCGACTCGTAACAATATATTTGTCTGCCGATTATTTATTTATTGTTATTATTTAATTATCAATAAATAATGGTTGAATTTGTAATATACACTTTTATGTAATATGGGCGATGCACGAAAAACGAAAACGAAAAAGTGGCCGAATAACGAATAGAAGACCAATATTTGTGGCATCACTAGTCTAAGGGACTAGTGGAACGACGAGAAGTTATAATAATAGGTACTCTGAACTCGGATGGTAATAGCACTTCTGCAGGGGTGCTAGCGCCACCCCAACGTGGCGAATACCCAACTCTCCATCGTGCGTCTTCGCCGTGACTTGTCTTTGAGCGGATTTCTCCTAGGAAATAATAACTACTGTGATTTCAGATATTAAGTGTGTATGGTAGAAAAGTAAGTCTTGTGAGTAATGTTAATTTAGCGAAAAAGTTTTATTGAACGAAATCATTTTCTGCTGTTACTGTGACAAGAAATATCAAGCAGAAGATGAAAATTGTAAATCAAATCTAAATCGCGCTTATAATTATAAGTAGGTGTAATTATAAACTGAATATCTTCAAATTTTGCTGTATCATACGTAACTATTATGTTTTCACTCGACTGTTAGGTATAAACTTATTTATAGTTTAATTGTATACGTAAATTTTGTTCTTAATTTTAAGACCTTATAAAAGACATTGGAAAATGCTGGACATCTTTCGCCATTGTATTCCAACAGTTCATTTAATATTGATTAAATATCAATAATTATAGTACCCAAAAAAGTACAAGGTATTTAGTATGTACACTTTTTAACTTTTAGAAAATAAGATGGCTCTATACCACCTGCAGATGGTAGGGCATTTGCACGTCCAGATGGTTGTCTACTCCTCCTGGTCTAAAATATGAAATGATAACAGGTGTGTTTAAAAAAAATGCATGCATTCAGCACACAAGCTGACGGCCCACTTGATGGAAGGTGGTTACAATCGCCTATCGACATTTGCAACATCAAAGGTGCTACAAATGCGCTCCTGCTCTCTTAAGGGAGACTGGAACTTGGTCACTAATGTTGGAACACAAATCAAAGATGTTATGGCGGCATAATTAAGACCAGGGGTGGTAGCCATCTTATCGGGCAATTACCCTACCACCTGTCTCTGCGTTGTTTAGTCGCCTCATACGACAGGCCACCCGGCAGCAGGAAATATATTCTTTCTTCGTTCCTGCACGGATCAAAACTGTTCCGACATCATGGACAGTTTTGAGGTTTTAAATCCTTCAAAACCGGCTGCAAAATGTCTATGGAAATTTGAACATGAAAGGTACTATGTGGTAAACGCTTTTCATCAGGTTTAAGTGGGGCATCAGCATGCACGTTGTACTCTACTATACTACTTGCGGAATAATGCGGAAAAGGATTTGTGTAAAGGCTCTATTTTCGAGCTGGAAAGTAAAAAAATGTAGACATACACATAGAAAACAATTTATTGTTCACCAGAACTTATATAGAAGCTTATATACTCGTTTATTATTTGAAACATTACTAAGCCTATACACTCGTTGTGTTATTGGTTTATATACTTGTTATGTTATTTAAAACTTTACAAGTATATATATTCGTATGTTATTTGTAACATTGCTAATCTTAGGTTATATGACTATATAATAACTCTTTATGTTATTTGAATTGAGAAATTAACATCGTTTTGTCGGCTGCGAGCATTGCGTACGAGTTCCAGTTTGAGTGCGAGACGCCTAATCAAGTTTAATGAACACTGATGGCTGCTGGTGCCGGCTGACGAATGACGGCATGGGAATTAGCGACGCACTTGGTACTCCAATGGACTCACGCCTTAAGTGCCATTGCGCTGCCGCTGGATGAGGTCTCCAGCTCGTGGGATAACATCTGCGTTTTATTATGAATAGGTTCACGTTAATCGCGATCATTAATTAATGAATGAATTTTTGTTTGGAGAACAGTTGTACATTATATGGTAACAAAGTCAACTGCTATATATAGTTATAAAACATTTGGGTATGCACACGTACGAGGCATTCTAAAAAAATCATAATAATTATAAATTTATAAATACAAATTGCATTTATGATCAATAATTTCACATGATACAAAAATAAAAAACATGCTGAAAATAAAATAACTCAAAGGCAAAATATAAAAATTAAGCCATGGTGTGGTCGACGATGGAGTATGGTTACTTAAAATTATTCTCACGAAACTTGATGTAACTAGGTTTTAGTTAATTCTCAATAAAGTACTTGGAAGTGTGTTACGTACTTTTGGCTACACTACTGACGCAAAGTGGAGGCAAAAAAAGTGACGAAAAAGAGAGCGCTCAGACTGAAATATTCATGAATATTCAAGTTTGAAAATATTATTTAAGCAAATAGGCGCTAGGCCAAAGATAGACCTATGTAACAAGAGACTCAGTCGAATTGTATATTTCTGATGGCGCTCAACAAAGGAGTTTCTGTTACAGCTTAAAAAGGCATATTTCAATAAACAATTTATATTTTCAAATAAACACAAATCATACTTAAAATAAACAATACCAAATTCAAAAGTTGTTATTTAAAATGAGTGCCTCTGGAGGACACTGTTTGAAATTCACTTCCTATTCTACATCCACCGCTTCGCAACGTGTTATTGCAGTTATTAAGGAGAAGAAGCGGCATGAAACTCACCAGCAACCCGCCTACCTGAAAATAGTTTTTCCTATGCAAAATACCTTATTATATTGTAATTAATTTAAGGTAAAATATATACAAATAAGAAAATTTACCCTTATATTATATATTTACTTAAGTCTTATTTATCGTATAGTTAAAATTTATTTAGTTTTTATTTGGTCATTAATTCCTTTTATATCTTGCAACTATGATTCATTTTTAACTATAATATTAATAACTGGAGGGCAAAAAACTGGCGTTCAAATTCACGCCAAAAGATCCCCAACTTTCCTGTTTGTTTCACTGCTATCTAATGGCTTTATATACCTAATGCATTTATCTAATATATAAAATTCTCGTGTCACAGTTTCGTTGCCATACTCCTCCGAAACGGCTGACCGATTTTGATGAATTTTTTGTGCTTATCCGTATCTATGAGAATCGCCATCTATTTTTCACCCCCTAATGTTAGGGTAGTCCACCCTAAATTTTTTTATTTATTTTTAGACAAATTTTTGATTTCTATTTTTTATGATACAACATACAAAAATACATACAACCCTAGATTTTCACCCCTACGATCAACCCCTATTTTTTACCGGCAGGACGACTGGCCGGTCAGCTAGTATACGTATAATAATATCAATTTAAATAAATTCACTTCTGGGCTCGGGCCTCACTCCCATTTTAGGGGATGGAGTGTACACCCCATAGAATTCAAAGGCGCGTCATCGGGTTCCACACATCCGGTATCTCAATATTTTTCTTGCCAACACATTGATATTGTAAAAAATTCGCTGGTTTTAAAAACCGCTTAAAACTGGTGCATGGTTCCCTGTCACAATTCAAACCCACATGGTTTGTATGAAAAATGGAAGAATCAGTCACTTAGCTACCACAACTTACTAGATCGTTACATGGCCGCAATTAAATTACTCATATTTTACCAACCACAGATTATTCAAACAGATGGCGCTGAACAAAAAATTATATGGGGTTTGACAAAATAAGATGTCATAAAACTCTTTCCAGGCTGATAGCATGTTAATAATTCACGGCTCTTGTTTTCTTTGTGATGTTGAAAATGTTAAAATACTTCACTGCTTAAAATGAAGTAATATGGGTCTCGCAATGACTACCCGATAGTTAATATAATTACAACTGTGTTCTTTCTATTACCTTAAGCCAGATTCACGGGATTTCAGCTTAGCCAGCGCCACAACTCTAGCACTTAGTGTATGCGTAGAACTCTTGCGTACCCCCGTCTTTTTTGATGCTAGTGACGTCAGATGCTGAAACCCGAGGTCTATACCTCTAGTCCTCTAGTGTTGAAAATGTCCATAGACCACGGTGTACAATTAATCAAGCAGGCGGTCGGGATGTCTGCTGTGTCTAGACATAAAATAAGTAACTAATGATTGTTACATTTTAGGGTTCCGTAACTCGACAATCCGACGAAATTCGACATAAAGTCGTATATAAATAAATATAGTCTGTGTAGTGACAAATTTATGTAATCAAATAGTGAAATAACAAAGTTTTAGGGTGGATTTCAGTGTGCATAGTCGTCTGGGATATCGTTGACTAGCCCTTGAATCGGTATAAAGGTGTTTCTTAATTATTTACTTAATGAAGTTCATAAGTAGTGGGTTATGAGCTTCCAAGTTATATTTTGGATAATATGTACTGTGTAATTTTTGATTTGTAATTGTTCCATAACCAAATGATAGAAAAAAGTCCACCTTCCGTCGTACACATGTAAAGCACTTACCTAATTTATTTATAAGACATGGAGTGAAATAATATTTTATATCTATGTGAATACCCATATATACATATAATAGTGGCGATACTCGAATTAAAATGCCGTTAGAATTGCTATAGAGTTTAATAGAACTATACAAACCCGTATAACACAGGTATAATATAACCGAACACAACAAATCCAAACGTAATGCAGAAGGTCGTAATTCGATAAAACAAAGTCAGTCACTAAATGATTCCCGATTGTAGAACACACATTTTGCTTCGTTCGTGGTTCTTGCTCGACACTCCCCTCTCCATCAGGTCATCGTTTAATACTGCCAAACTGCAATGTCCCCGTATATTAATCCGACATACCTGGCTAATGACTGCCATAAAAGATTACAATAGAACAATGGGCTATTTTCTTATCAGTTTTTTTTACACAAAGTAAAAAAAGAATTATAAATGCTGAAAGGTAATAAAATGTGTTTTTACAGGTATGCAGGTGTGAATTGGCTTTTGTCGGCGTCTAGGTCGTGACAGTATAATAATATTTGTATTGTCTTAGCGAACACAACTCACATCCGAGCAGAAACAGATAAGGAATACAATTTCCTGAGGCCATGAGGTTTGTCGTAAAAGGCTAGACAAAACAACCCACAGCCAGGTGGTAGGGTATTTGCCCATCTAGATGGCTACCACCACTGGTCTAAAGTATGCTGCCATAACAACGTTGAGTTGTGTTCCTGCATTAGTGACCAGGTTCCAGTTTCCCGTAAGAGAGCAGCAGCGCATTGGTAGCACCTTTAGTGTGCAAGTGTCCCTAGGCGGTGGTAACCGCTTTCCATCAGATGGGCAGTCTACCTGTCTGCTGAACTTCTGCCATAAAAACATATATATAATTAGAGCAGTTTTTAAAAGTAAAACTGCACAACCAAATATTAATTATCTTTCTAAATATCCGTCAAAAGTACCCTTATATCACTCGAAAACCTATAAAAATTAATTTACCACATTTTGCTATATTACATAGAATAGTGTAGAGGTTTATTATTAAAGCTTATTTATTTATTTCATAATACTTTAACAAGATTTATAGCCGCATTAAAAATAGTATTATTCAAAAACGAATAAATACAATTAATAAAATAACACCTTTTTAAAATTTTAACTATAAACTACGTGTATTTTGAATGAGATGATTTCTGGTAAAAAGAAAGATAAATATTAGTAATGACAATCATAACACTTTAATGTGTTGCCTTGATATTTAAGTTATACATAAATATATAACAACAGCCCATAACTGCCCACTGCTGGGCTCGGGCCTCCCATGGTAGGGTAATGGACGGTATACTCGCCACGCTTGTTTAAGGCGGCTTAGCAGGTTTGACACATCGGTTATCTCGATGTGCAGGTTGCATCACGATGTTTTCCTTCATCGTTGTTAGCATGTGGTTATTGTAACAATATGCACATTAGGTCAGAAAACAGCCTAAGTGGTGCATGCGTTCCGGCCAGGATCGAATCCTCGACCTTTGATTTAAGGACGCATGCGCTAGCCATTATGCTATTACGTCTAACAATACATAATAAAGATTTAATATTGTAGGCTAGTTAAAATATATGTATACAGATATTAATACGATTATGAATAACACTTTTTAAAGGCTCGTATAATCTGCGTGTAACTATAGTTATAGTTCTGTGAATATGTTGCTGGCAATATAATGTGTTGCACTGTCGTTGACGGCATGTTCCCGCCGAACAATTTACAATATCCAACTCTCGGCTCTCCGTAAACACTAAACATCAGTTTAGCAACAGTTGCTGATACGTGCGGACGTGTTTATGAAACTTTATAAAAAATGGCGACTGCGTGGAGCCATGATAAGATAATGCAGCTGATTGAACTATTTAAATCAAAACCTCTATTATGGGATTCTTCAACAGATGAATATAAAGATAAAAATAAGAAAAACGATGCCTGGGAAGAAATTAGTCAAATTCTGAATGTCTCCAGAAAGGATGTGGAATCAAAAGTACATGTGCTACGCAGTCAATTTGCCAGGGAGAAGAAAAGGATGTTGGCGAAAAAAACCTCTATCGGTACAAAAGTGCAAAAATCTAAATGGGTATTCTATGAGCCTTTGCAGTTTTTATTAAATGTTATAACTAGATCTGGCGATTTGGATGCTGTGGATAAAACAGTAAGTTTTTATATTAAGTGTTTATTTAAATAACATAATTATTTGTGGTGTACATTTTTTTAAGACTTACGGATTTGAAACGCTAGGACCGTGGGTACCAGAAGCTCATAAAATATATTGTTACAACCTAGGCGCCGACAAAACAATCCACCTGCATGTCGGAAATAAACCACATTTATTACCCGTCGGCATTTGAACCAATAACATTGAAATTCTTCTTTTGTTTACTGATAGGCATACGGCCCTATTGATGTATTGTAATCATTAGCTAGGTGTTACGGATTTTAAAGTAAAAGCTGATTCTACGAATTTCGGTCCACGTTGCCTGGCGGATATATTGCATTTGTGCAGTATAAAACAAGGACCTGATGTAGGGGAGGCAGTCGAGCGAGAAACACGATCGAAGCGATACTTGTGTACTATAATCGGAAACCATAGTGACGGTTTTTGCGCGTTGTATTTAATTACGACCTTCTGCATTACGTTTGCATTTGTTGTGTTCGGTTATATTTGTACCTGTGTTATAAGAGTTTGTATAATTGTTAATGTCATCTGGTCTTAATAAAGCGATTTATTGGAGTTTATTTGCATTTGGACTTCTTTTGTTTACTCTGTGTTTAAAAATTTCAATTGGACAATAACCTATTGTTATTGTTTTCGTTTAAGGCCGTTCGGAGGAATAATTAACTAGGTGTGCAGATTACGTTTTCTTGAAAAAACTCAGTCCACGCAGTCGATTGTTGTATTGTACAGTTTACTACAAAACAATATCCGAACGGAGGGGTGAGGCAGTCAAGCGAGGATTACGATAGAAGCAAGACGTGTTTAGTACCATCGATAAGCGATATATTGACGAATTTTTCACGTGTTATTGAATCGTGCAGTTTGTACTAGAAGTGTCTGGTTATATTTGCACCTAACATAGATACAAATATAACCAGACACTACTATATGTGTTTGTATAGTTCTAATAAATTCTATAGTAATTCTAACGGCATTCGAGTCCTGTAGCTCGTAACAATATGTTTGCTTCACTGATTGCAGGAGTTAGTATTAAAAAGAGAGACAATCGTTTATTACGCCAACCAAAGTTCAAATAATTGTGCGACAATTGGAGCGATATTATTAATATAAGTTCTTAGGTTTTATAATGTAATCTCCAAACTCGTAGTTTTGAGTTATGTACCTACTCCCAGTATTTTGGGACTATTTCCTTCTCGTTGCGATTTTTAGTTTAGTTTTGTGTATACTTTTCCTTTATTTGCTTTCGATTAGTTTACATTGAAAACTATAAAGAAAATTGCTAGTAAAATATTTAATTTAATTCTTGATCATTATGATTTACAGATAGATGAAGACAGTGTGGCGTTAAATGAATATAAGATACAGCCTCTGCCTTTGTCATCACCAACACAAAATCCTTCAACATCTACATTAACTGCAAAAAAAGAAATGACACAGACAATTGCAGTGAAATACATCAAGTAGCGAGATGTGCTAATAAGAAGCTGAAAGTAAATAAAGATGAATTTGATATATACGGTGCATATATTGCATCTGAATTGAGAACTGTAGAAGATGACAAAGCTGTAACACAGGCGAAATATTACATTAATAATATACTGTTAAACTTGAAAATGGGGAAATATAATACACGTGTATATCATAATGAGTCTAATAATTTCCCAATTGATTTAGAAGATGAAACAGAAGATATAAAAATAGGTGATTATCTCAGTGGTTGATAATATTTTACGGTTTTGGTCATTTTAGTGAGAGTTAATCTTGTACTTTAAACAAATTTCTATTAAAAGTAATACATTGGGCACATTGTTTTCATAATTTGACATAGTTTGATAGTAAGTAAATTAATTCTTGACGTATGTACGTACATACATGTGCTGCAACTTATTTGTTTTATCACTATGAACGTATACGATAGTCTGAACGAATGTCTACTTGTTTGGAATAGAAAAATTCAAATTGCTAAAAAGCTTGGTAGTGCGCACACGGCGAAAGGTTCCATGGATGTGAGGAACGTCCCCCTATTTCATTATTTGGCTACAAAACTGCTGAACCAATATTCAATGCCATTGAAAATAATTATATTTGTAAGTAGTTTTTAAGTTCTACTATCTTGATTTTTTTCATAACGTTCCAGCCAATAGTTTGAAAGTTAGCGGGGATACAACTTCATCACTTTGGGAGCTGATATCTCGCCACTAGCGAATAATAGAAACATTATTATGTTATTTCAAAATCTGACACAACTAAGTACACTTACGAATAAAGAAAAAAAATTAAAATCTAGACTAGCTAGACTAAAGGGGAGGCTGGAACCCGTCCATTAATGCCGCCGGAACATAACTCAAGGTTGTTATGAAGGCATACTCTAGACCAGGGGTGGTATGCATGCAGACGGGTTTACCCTTCTAGCAGAACAACCGTGAAGATACATTAATATTAGCCAAGTTGCAACGTTCAGGTACCGATTTCATGTCACCTTTTAAAAACTGATGAATCATTTTATTTGTGTTTTCGCACGGCGCAGATCGACGTGGCGTTTCAGTGAGTAAATATGTTCAAAGTCAAGTTAGCTGTCGTCGACACATCTTTAGTACTAAGTTTCCTTAGACTACAATGGGAAAAATCGAAATACTTTCAGCTTATTTAATTTAATTAACAAATGCACTTTAATGAGTTAATTATATTGAAAATAAAAATTAGAAAAACTTCGGCCAAAAAAGCTCTTAAATCTTATACAAACAGACAACTTTACAGGTTTTCTCTTTTGTAGTTTTTCAAAATTATTTATTTTAAAACACATTTTTTAGATCTAGATTCGAGATTTGCATAAATAACACTTGCATTCATGTAGTTATTACCTTAATGTTCTTCAAGTTTAACCAGCTCTGACGGTTGCATTTATTATTAGTAATTTTATAATAAAAACAGCAAGCACGATTATTATTACACATAGTTCGGTTGTAGCCGAAATAGAAAGATGTTACCAGCCATACAAGTCTTTTTTGTATAGCAATACTAAATAAGATCAATTATTTTGCAATAAAATACCTTTAAATTTACTATGAATATTATTTTCAAAACACTAGGAGCTTAAAAGTATATTCGGTGAAAATTTATTATAAGAAGATCCGCTGAGTAGTTGTTGAAATACGAGGGGTATTTAAAGTGATAACTTCTTACGGGAGGGTAAAACGCTTCGTTACGTAACGCGTTACCGTGCCAGTCTGACTGGCTTCCCTTTCTCTCACGCATACGGCAGCGGTAGGAGGCTCCTCCTCTCTCACTCTCACTCACAGCGCTAGCCGTATTTCTCCTAAAGTACATATTGAAGAATTGTTTGTAACTAACAATAAAATATATTTTATAATCAATAAAAGATTTTATTAATAAATAACCTTTCCTTACATTATCATATTAATATACATAAAATTTAAGTAATAACCTAAGCTTTTCTCAAGTTAAACAATATTAAATAGTTCAACTTAGATTAGCTTGAGTTATCACTTCTGTCTTGCGTCCCGAGACGCACACATTTTTTAAATTAAATACTTTTTTCGGGTAGCAAAATGATAGAAAAGTTAAATTCTTCACTTCTACGAAACCCTTTAGAATGCGTGACCCGATACGCATTTATCCGATTATTATTTACATTAGTACGGTGATTAAACAGCGACACTATTTTTATTTCAGGACGGTAGTTGACTGTTTCGACCGCGCGTCATTGCGCATGCTCGGTGTACATTACTTCTTATCTGCGTTCGATATTAAATGTTTTTATCATATTTCAAACAAAATGCGTAATGTAGTCGGAATTTTCCATTTCGCATTTTAGTTGTCATCGTTATAAGTTTAAAATTTAGATAGAGTCCACGATTGTTGGTGAATTCTTACAATAAAAGCTGATTTACATTGACCCTGTTACTGACTTCAAATTCGAAGCAAGTCAGCTCTGACTTAATAGTGTAAATTGAATTGAAGTCAGCTAACTACCAAGTCAGTACTGATTTTGATATTTCCGATTGAGTATTTTGAAGACAGTCCGCTCCCGAAGTGGAGTTGTTGACGCTGGAGTGAACGTACCTCACTCGGTGGTTAGAAGTGGAATTAGGAATTAAAACTAATTCTCATTTTTAGGGTTTTGAGATATAGGTAAAAAAAGGAATTCTAACGGTTTGAATTTTATTCATCTCAGTAACTAAAGTTCTTTCGATATAAGAGTCCAGCTGGTGTAAATTTATTTATTTACATTATACTTATGTAAGGTATGAGTATATTAACTTCTTTGAATATTGATAACGAGTGGTAGGTACCTACTGAAAGAAAATATGAACATTAATAGTTAACTAACTATGAGTACAAATATCAAATAAAAAGGGCATAATTTGCCAAATTACAAATATACATTAATTTTTAATATTTTTCCATATCGAACAAAAAGACCGTTACCTATGTAATTTAACTGCTAAAAATATGTAAAAAATGAAAAGCTTTTCTGCGTAATCGATGTTAACAAAATCTTCCTAATCTTCCTATCTTCCAAATAGTTATGCTTATAGTTTATATAGGAGTGCTGATATTTTCTTAAACTATGCATAAAAAAATACATTACACCAAAAAAAACATTACACACGCTACTCATGTATTTGACACACAAACGCATATATACTCTTTTGTTTATTGTTAAAGTCAAATGCAAATGCATTATCAAATTGTAGCCTTGGCGAAATCTGTGATTATAAAAGTATAGGCTTTGACAGCAAAACCTTAATAATGTTCAAACTTATAATAAATTACGGTCGAATTTCGACCACTGGGTGACTACTAGTACGCTTTAAATATAATTAATTTGTTTACTCCAAAAAGGTTAGTATCACGTATATTGTATTGTTTCTGCCTACACCTATGGGAAATAGACGTGATAATTTAACGTACATAATTTGCAAATGATGATAATGTAATCTATGACTTACATATTTTGTAAAGTAGTATATAATTTGCCAGGTGGTAGGGCATTTGCTCGACTGGATGGCTACCACCCCTGGTCTAAAGTGTGTCGCCACAACAACCTTGAGTTGTGTTCCAGCATTAGTGACCAGGTTCCAGTCTCCCTTAAGAGAGCAGCAGCGTATTTGTAGCAAATTGGTGTTGCAAATTTCCGATGATGATGGTAACCGCTTTCCATCAAGTGGGCCGTCTGCCTGTCTGCTGAAGTCCTGCAATAAAAAATAAAAAAATAAGTTAATTTGTACAAATTGTGTATTCTGAATCTTCTGCCCAATGGCGTGGAAAGTTGTAAAGCTTTAAAAATATATAAGTAACCTTAATATTTCTTCTACCACCAAATACTTATGAACTTTTTTTAGAGTATTCACGTAAAAATATGGAGTTGTTAGAAACATTCAAAAGCAACTCTATGTAGGCTGAAAATAATTCTGAGTTTCAGTGGACGAGTGTAACAATAGAGATGACGCGCTGTGAAATGTATGTGATTTGGTAACTATGGTTGAAATTAAATGCAGAATTGTGGTTCGCGAAACGAAGGGATAAATAAGTACGATATTCGTATAAGGCAGGTTAACAGGTTTCACACATTCGTTAGGTCATGATGTTTTCCTTCAACGTCAGCACGTCGTAATGGAAATAAGAAAAAATCTGTCGAATATCAAAACGTATTCAAGGGACAGGGAACCGAAATTAACGCGGACGTAACCACGGCATAAGTTCTAGTTTTAATATTATTCTTGATAAATCTTAATAAATCTTTATGATTCCAAAAATCTACTACATACAATTTTAAATATACCATCTCCAATACCTCACCGATACTATCCATGTATGTGGATTATTCTATTTAAGGAAGCAATAATTATTATTAGGAGCTGAGTAAATGAGATTAATTAATGTTTTTCGATTTCTACATCCGTTGTAGGTAGTATAGTAGTATAGTACCCCATGGAGTCAATATAGAGCTTATGTCTCAACAATGTAGATCAGGTAGTTTTAGAAAAAAATCTAATTTTAACATACAGACGGGGATGGACGAACGTGCAAGGGCCTTCTTTCTGCCAAAATGGACACGTAACCATAGAAGCCCTTACGTCTCATTTTACTTATTTATTTTATTGCACACAACTTAAAAATAAACTACATGGACAATACTATAAAAATAGTACGGCGCTCTTATCGCTATGTGCGATTTCTTCCAGACAACATTTGGAATGAAAGTGACTAACTATTGCATAGAACGAATATGTTGTGAGTGTCGAAAGAAATCGATTATATTAAACATCATCATTTTATAGGACTTAGGTAAATGTTTATCTAATATTTCCCTTCACTCTTATCCGTGCAAGAACGATGAAAGAATAAGATTTCCTGGGTCCGGCGGCCTGTTGTAAGCTGCGATAAAATCACCCACAGCCAGGTGGTAGAGTATTTGCCCGTCTGGATGGCCACGACCCCTGGTCTAGAGTACAGCTTTGAGTTGTGTTCCGGCCTTAGTGACCAGGTTCCAGTCTCCCTTTAGAGAGTGGCATCACATTAGTAGTACATAGGCGATGGTAACCACTTTTCATCAGGTGGGCCGCCTGGTGAACTCACGCCATAAAAAAAACACTTAAACAAATGTGTAATCAAATCAGCAAATTCATTCCATTTCAGTTAAGATTTGTGTTACAAACATCACCTCATTCGTGACGAGCCGTAAAGTGACACCGAATTGAGCGTCAGCGTTTATGATAGTAGTTGTGTCCACACGAAACTGCAGGCTGCGCAAAATGCCTCACCACATCGGGCGCATGCGCATATTTACAGCAATGTAATGCAGTTGCAAGAATGTGTTATGTACCTACAATAGCTAATGCATTCCTTTATGAAATTAGATAGGTGATTTATATTGGTCAAAGGCGAACTTAAATACATTATTATTTATGGATATTTCTGAAATTAGTTAGTATTGTTACGAGTTACGCAGGACTCGAATTAAAATGCCGTCGGAATTACTATAGAATTTCTAAGAACTATACAAACATGTATGACACTAATATGTATATGACTAATTGCAAATTTCAAACACGAAGTAATCAAAAGAATTGCAAATGCGGGAAGGATAATGAACTAGGTGAACATTTGGTGGAACATAGGTGACATTTCTTTGTCGGTATGTAACAGTATATATTTTTAATAATCAAAGAAACGTAAACGCCTTATGGGCAAAACATGTGTGAATCTTGTATCCTTATGTCGTTTCGTATTTATGCACCATGTGTTAAGCAAATAATTAATTGAAATAGAAATAATATATCTATTAATTGCATGTCGCGGATAGAGTAGAATGAACGTAGAATACGTGATAAATAACCACTGGTTTAGCTATTTGGCTTCTGAACCATAAAATAACTATTTAATCCAAATTACCCGTATTTCAAAAACTACTTCAACGTATGTTGTTCAATCTATGATCATTAAACGTGCTTGTTTTTCATAGCGCTACATTTTTTTAAATTATATTGTCCACTTTATTTATTTTATTAATTGTCTTTAGCAAATAAAGGTTTTCTTTCTTTATAGAAATAATTGAAAAATCAAGAGTTGGTCAATTGTTACGTCTTTGAAAGCTTAATCTCTTAGCTGGCTAAAGCACATTATTAATATACTACATAGATTAAAGAAAAATCTTCAACTCTCAATTACACGAATGGTGACCACCCGTAATTGCTAGTTATTTTCCCTTTCCTGAAAATTTCTATAATTTTATTAGAATAACATACAAAATACTATTTTAAAAAGATATTTGGTTAAGGTTCGATCGGATTTCAGGGTGGACCCATAATGGGCCTTGTCCTGTCATTCTGGCTTCTGAGAGAAATAATTCTGACATACAAAGAAATACGGACAGATTGGTGACTTGATAGTGCGCTGGGGCACAGCGAGTGTGCGCACCTTGACGCGCTTAAGCGTTGTTTCGCGCACCTTGCGTTTTCACTTGTCGTTCCGAACATATTTTTATGATGAATATTTGAATTTTTTAAATGCCATAAACACTCGAAATAATTCTATAACTTACGGTATTCTGTTAAAACAAAGTGGAAGGAAGAATAAAAAATTGTGTGTGTACTTATGTACACGCATTAGAAGTTATACTTCTTTGGCGTATCATGATAAAAATCTTTTCAAAAATTTTACCTTTTGCCTTATTCTACGTTTGTAGAAAAAACGACACTAACAATAGAAAAACCAAAATCTTGACTATAGCTAACTTCAAGGTGTCGGTTGAATATAGGTAACTTCAGGATGTCGGTATTTCGTGACAGTGTGCGCGCGCATCGTAAAAGTATAACTTCAACACTAAAATGTTGACTATAGCTAACTTCAGGGTGTCGGTTGACTATAGCTAACTTCATGGTGTAGGTTTTTCGTGTGACGGGGTGCGCGCGCATCATAAAATTTACTCTCATCAGTTTTCCCTAACGCGCCTAAAGAGGTATAACTTCAAAAAGGCTTAATTTTATGGTACTTCAAAACCTATAATTTTAACTAAAGATAATCGAAAAAAAAATATTATCGTGCAAACGAAAAAATAAATTTGCGTGTAAAGAAAAAAAACAATTAATTGCCGACTGATGGTAACTGTCTAAGTATGTCCATAAATTGTTTGTTATTAGTACAGTTCCTAAAAGAGCAGCGCATGTAATTTGTTGCAATGTCATAGATGTAACGTGTCATAATCTCTGTTTGATTCTCAATAAAAAAAAAAATATATTCTTGCCGTAATTTATTTTGCCGTCAAGAGCATATACTGGTTTTAAAAAAAATTTATAAAGTGCGTTTCTCTCTCATCGCACGACCAGAGAGCCGACTAACTTAAGTTCTATCTAACCATAGAATTTATTGGTATTTTTTTATATTTTCAAACATTAAAGTGAACTAAATAAAATTTACAAAACCTGTGACTAAGTGGCATACGATAGAACACGTTCTCCCTCAAATAGGCCTGAGTCAAAATATCAGTAGCCTGACTGTATGGTTCGTTACTTTTATTTCATCTCTGTTATGCCATCATGCTCTGTTCCCATATCTCGTAATCCCATCCTACACAAAAAAACGCTGACAACGGTTTATTCTCTGGTCTTGCCAACGACTACAGGCGCGGGGGGGGTCTTTGTCTGCCTGTTTGCCAGTTTCGCAATAAAACAAAGACATCTTTGTTTCTTATTGCCTAATAAATGTATATATATATACTAATAAAATATATTCCCATAAAGCATGCTTTGATTAAATTTTAAGCTCCTAAATTAAATACACCATTATAAGATTGTACGATTTATTATTTGTATAGTATTAAATATGAAAATAATACGTGAAAGTAAAGGTTCCTAATCCATATTTTAAACAATAAATTAAAGAAAATATCCAAATTTAGCTAGATTCTTCTATGATCCTGATACATTAAAATATCATTTATAACTATTCCTCTCCAACGTGGATCACAACCAGCAAAAATGAGGTAATGTGAATAATTGATTTTTATGATGAATGAAATACTAATTGTTAATAGATAATGCAAAATCTTGTTTAATTTTCCGAACTAAAGATAATATGCTGTTCAAAATTACCGCGTCCACAGAACTTTCCCGGCGTGCCCGGATTTATTTTGAGCTTAACTATCGATCATCGTACTGCCTATTGCTGCGCCAATATGAACAGCTCGACGTTCATTACAAACTGCACACGAAATGGAAAGCAACGTGGCTCTTTGTCATAACGTGATTTGTGAAACCTACTTAAACATAATAAAGGCATAGTCCGTCGACAGACAAGTGGCGCACTCTCGTGAGAGAGGAACGGAATGATAAATCTTATGCGTGTTCAATTATAACTGTCCTCGTAAATTATACATTGCTGGTGTTGTTAGGCTTGATTCAAAAATTTGCAAGCCAAATCCCGCAATGTACATTGAGTATGTGAACGATCGAATCGGTTTTCCATCGACACGTGCCGTGGTAGGGGGTGCAGGGTCGCAGAGCCTAGCTAGTAGTGCGGCCTCGCGGCCCTCTCTTTGCCGCAACGCAAATCGTTGAAATCAAAACTTTCACGCTACGATAGCGCTACGAAGTTTTACTGCTACGAACTTCCTGCTACGACCGCCGTAGCGCGCCGCACTCAAAACTTTTGTTTAGGTAGCTTTTTATTTGTCACTTTCTGTTATCAACTAAAAGTTGAGTTCTTTATAACTTGTACATACGATTCGCATTCCAATACAAAGTCTCACGTTATCAAATCGCCAAATTGTATCCTAGTTCTCGAAGTGACACGATATCACCAACATATTTATAATTTTCAACTTATCTTCTAAAATCCAGTATTTGCGTCGAGAACACATACTACGGTAAAATTATTTCTTTGTTCGAAATTTTCAAAGTCATCAAATACTACATTTGGTTTGCTGACAGAATATTGTTCCATGACTTTATAAAGTGAATTGTAAAACGGGTATTTCCAGCAGGCGGTATGGGTTGAAGGCATTTTGTTGAGGCAAAGCAAAAGCAAGGCGAGGCGAAGTCGGTTCGGTTTTGTTGTTCGTGGAAGCGAGTCGCAGGTGGGCGCTGGGTTTGGCTGAACCGAGCCGAACAATGCCGAATAATGCCGAATGGTGGCGATTGCGCGTCCCGAGGCCAAAGTGTCGTATCCGCCCCGGGGCCGCGCCGCGCCGTCCGCCTATTCGCCTCAGTCTGCGCTCGGCCTTCTCTGCGTACGTTTGTGACAGTGACGCCGTGCTGTGTGACACATTTGACAGTTGTTATCGTGATCTTGTGATGTTTTCGTATCGGAACTATGGTGTATCCCATGAAAATGTGGAGTGACTTTCAGGTGAGTGTCGAAGTTATATAAACACAGCACTAAACGTAGCTATTGTTATAACCTAACTTATTTGTCTATTTCAACCTGAGTTATATTTTACTGAAAAATTCAATTTCTCGGTAAAATGTAATTCTTGTTGCTAGTTTTCACCATTATTTACATTTAATAGTGATCAATATGTTGTGTTAAGGTTTTGAAAAAGTAAAAATTTAATGTTATGAAATTTCCTTGAGATGAAATTCGTAACTTTTAAGTTTTTACATAATTTAAAGGTAAATTTCGTCGATTCTTTTGTCATAATATCTTATTGACTTGTAAAGTTTTGAAAGTTTTATATCTAAATTTGATTTTAACTATTATATATTTCTCTTTATTATATGTCTGTCTTGCTAACTTATTATCGGTACATTTTATTGTATTTTGATGCATTGCACTTTGAATAATTTCTATTAAAACTTCCTCAGAAAACTTGTTTATTAATAAAAAACGTTGTGTAACATCTAAAGTTTGCCAACGTGACCCTTTTGATTTTACCTACGAAACGAGCTATAATTAAATAAATTTTTCGCACAAAAATATTTTGTCGGCCCGCCTTTTTTTGAATCTGACAGCTTGCCGCGTTTCCGGCGACCTGTCAAACGCCATGTGATAGATAGAAGGGCGCATTCGGCGGAGTTTTAAATCAAAGCGCGGTTTCAAATCTCGATAAATGCGACGCTCGAGGCTAGCAAGAACTGAGAACTCGTCATACAGAAATACGTAGTTATCGCCGTCTCTTTCCCACGCGTAGGTCCGTCCCACTCTGGCGACGGGTGTTTTTGTGTCGGAGCGGGTTTTTTGTGGCCTGTGCGAGGCGCCCGCTCGCTCGACTCCACTGACTCCACATTAATTATCGCAGAGTTGGCTCGCCATCGCCGCACCGAGCGAACGCAGTTTACTTTCTATATTGCCTGATGTTGCTTCTTTACAATGCGATGTAGTTTTTATATGCGCGTCGAATCAACTAAGTTACGTATAACAGATTCAACGTTCAAATTCTATTAAAGTTTTGTAGGCTTTTGTTCTATTATAATTAAGCAATAGAAGGCTAATTAGGCAGGCAATTGGTCTATTTTTGAACTCTGAGTTTTCCTGGTATTGCGATTTAGAGCGTGCGCGGTTGGGGGCGCGTTGCCATGGCGACGGCTGGGGCGCCCCGCCCAGCAGCCCCGGCGCCTCCTCACTCAACTTATTTAGATTTACTCCTCGCCTAGAATCGCCAATGGCGACTCCACTCGCTGCTAAGTCTTTTTTCAAACAACACACGCTGACGAGCATAACTCCATGAACACGAAACACGTTTTCTTTGTTCTTTGTCTGCCAACAACTATTCGTACCAAATGTCCTCTACATATGTTTAATCATCAACCTATGAATGTACAATAGAGATATTTCATATAAAAAAGTACCTAGCTTGTGCAGCAAATTTGAACAGGTCATAGTACATCCACTTCCATTTAAATGACTACACTCTATTATACTGGATAGAGATAGCTAAAAATCACCAGTGACAATATCAAAAATCTAGAGAATGCATAACAACTCTTTATAACCTTTAAGTACATCATGATCTTAAAGTTACAAAAAAGATTCACAGGTTTGAAGTTACAATTTCAATGCCCTTACTTTCCATTCTGTTCATATTTACATATTTCAGTGGTCTAGCATCCAGTAAATAAACTTTCAGTTTCTAAGAGCGATCTCTATTTTTAATGTCTCTTATTCATTATCATTACTTATAATTCTTCACTTGTTTCAAAGGTTCTTTTTTTGCAGTCCCTTATTACTTATTATGTACTTTGTCGTTTCTTATGTCTTCACTTCGCGCAATATTTTGCATGTAGTGTTGAGGGACAATACATATCACGTCCTTCATGATGACAATCCTACATATCGTCAGCGACAGTGGAGGATCTTCTAACACATTGGGAGCAATATTTATTTCGTCAAAATCCTGATATTATTTATATACATGTAATATGTAACAATTATGAAACCTACCCCTTAGTAGTTGTCCGACGCATATTATCCCTAATCTATATGTATAAAAGAAAGCCGTGTTAGTTACACTAATTATAACTCAAGAACGGCTGTCCGGATTGGACGGATTTGATAATTTTTATCCCTTTGGAACCGGTAGGTGACGCTGGGATCGGGTCCTAGATTTTTATTTTTTCAGAGCAGGACAACGTCTGCCGGGGCCGCTAGTAAAACATAAAAATGACAGATAAATGTAATTAAAAGATATCTTACCAAGATGTCTGCTGTTTTATTAAATCTTTGCTTATTAAAACTTATACGGTATCCATCCATAGAGTGCAAAAAGACTTTAAGTTGTATCTGTGACTAAAAATGTTCTTCAACAGAACTTAATTTGAAATCCATTTCAATTTGAATCAAAACGTAAATTAATATAAACATATGAAAGTTGCGTAATATAATAAGTGAAGGTCTAGATCGGGGGAAGTGAGGGGTGTTTCGGGGTTGCAAAGAGGAATGCGACTTGTTGCAGTCACGTTGAGTGCACGTGACACTATGCACTAACTGTTAAGTAATTGTTGATTGCATGGAAACTTTGTAATTGCGACTATAAAGTTTGAATAAGTTATAGTGAAGACCAGCAAAAGTATAAAAGAGGTCTCTTCCTTTGGTTTTACAAACTGCTAAACTATTCTGTTAGCCCAAATTATATTTCTGTATTAGTTATTTAGAAATGGATTCCGCTAGCTAGCTTTACTTTCCTTTAAAATTCTACAATGGTTCAATGCTACAATAATGAATCCATTAAATTTTGTACTACAATTTTTTTTTAGAAAAAAACTGTATGTTCTCATGTATAATAAAAGCATTCTCGTTCATCCGAACCTATTTTTTGATTAAACGGTGAATTTAAAAGGTGTACTAGGAAACTATAATATCGTCCAAATCCACTTATTTTATGTATTAAAACTAAATAGTTTTAATAGTCTCTATTAAAACAGTTACGAATTTGTAAGCATTCTCTAACGTGAGAAATCTTCAACACTTGCCGTCGGACAATTCTGTTCTATTATAGCAAAAACCTGATTTGGTTTCATCATAGAAGCGGCGGCGGGAGCATACCGTTATAATCATTCCCAATACTTGATTCTTAGTAGGAACGAAAATATTGACTGGCTAATAAGATATTTTATGCATTTGTGTTTGTAAATGAAAGAACAAAGTTTATATTCAAGTCTTTACTTAAAGTAAATCTACTATACTTTCCTAGTGAATAATGGAGACTTTTAGTAGCTTTAATCTAGTGGTCTACCACGTATTTTTATGTGTTGTTTAACAAAACATTTTCTTCAGCATGGTGTTTAAATTTTTTAAGCATATGACCCTTGTGTGGATCTTTCATACGTTGCGATTGGGAATTTTTTTTTTTATTGCACGAGTTCAGCAGACAGGCTGATGGCTCACCTGATGAAAAGCAGTTACCATCGCCTATGGACATTTGCAGCAACAAATATGCTGCTACCCTCTAAAGGGAGACTGGAACCTAGCCACCTATGCCGGAATACAACTCAAGGTTGTTATGGCGGCATACTTTGAACCAGAGGTGGTGGCAATCCATATGGAAAAATACTTAAATTGTATTCTTTTCGGTTCCTGCACAGATAAATCTGGAAAATTCATGCAATTTGGGGTTGTCACATTTGTATGGAATGGAAAGATTCCATATTCCTCAATTCTGGCATACGTCCTCACTCACACAACAATTCATTCATCTGTTTTTGGCTCATCTTTACCCTTATATCCATATAAGATACAATATAGTAGTATGTTACATACATTATAGTTTTGTTTTGCATAAAATACAACAAGCAGATAAAAACATCATAGTACTACAGAGATAAACAATTGAAATACATTCAAATAAATCAAACAAAATTCGTAGGTCAGTAATCAAGGCTGTCATGGCAATAAAAAACTTTTGAAATCGTCTTCATGCATACGTTGCGTTGCTATTAAACTATTTTCGTAAATAAACAAATCGTTATCATAACCGGCGTCTCGATATAATTAAATGAAACATCATTTGTTATGATATTAATGTATTTAAAAAAAATTAGCATAATTATCACACGTGTCGTAATAAAATAAGTATTAACGGTGTTAATAACCTTCCGTGTGAATGATCCGCGCTACTCTGTAACTAGACAAAAAGTACGCTATATTATAATACCGAATATGTTATGAGATGAATCATAGTGATGATGCATTTCTCATCTTTTCTGAATTATTATAGGGCCCAGATATACTTGCCTGTTGAATGCGATTTACATCGATAAGTTTTATCCGTTTCGGCGTATTGTTATTTCGACGTAGTAAATGTATGTTTTGTTTTATATACATTAACTTACTTGACCTACCTTCACAATTATCTTATTACTAGAGTCGGGTTTTTATATCTTTCAATATATTATGTTTTAACTTATTCTATATCTATATATATCTTATTACTATATATATATATATATATATAGATTTTTATTAAAATAAGAGATTATAAACTGATACAATTAACAAAATTTAACGTAGCTACCTCGTTTTTCGTATATAATTCCTCAAGTCTAAAGTTGAACACTGACCTTAGGTCCCGTATTGTATGGGTAAGATGCCCAGACGTTGACTTCGTTTCCCCGCTGAGTTACCACACTGATCTGTTGTCCAAAGTAGGCACCAGTCCTTTGATCTGAAAAGTGGACAATATTATTTGTATGGAGTTTGTGTCAAACCTAATAAATACATAGTAAGATATAGATATATGTGCTTAAATGTAAGTAGCGGCTGTTTACAATTTTATATTTCCTAGTAATACATAATATAATAATGAGTCGATAATTTACCCAATTCTACTTTTCTCCACTTTACATTACACTGTCTGACAATAATATTTCGTGTGCTTAACTTCAGATATGTTTTTTTAATTACATTCTAAAACATAAATGTGCTAGTGACTCTGTATATTTATTCTTTCTTAGTTGCGTAGGGTATGAACAACGAGTGCCGATTAGCAATAAATTTAATGTATATGTAGTATGCAACACGGATGGACATAGCGAAAAATTTTGCCCCGTGTATAATTTCTTTAAAATACGGATCAGTTGTATACAATAGATGTTCGCAATAAAAAAAATTAAGACCTACAGATAGCTCGAATAATTAATAAACATTATACTCGTATTCCTTGAGTACTGATTATATTATTTGTAATCTTAAAGTTGTATCCTATTTGAGGTTCCTAAGACAATAATTGCCAGTCATCGTGAGATATATCAAAAACGAGCGCGGTCACGTTTACTCGACCTATAATAATAACATCATTTATAACACATTTCACGTTAAATTATCGCTCGGATTGTAAACAATCGACCACGTGGCGTAAAAGTAATAGTAAACTCATAAACAAATGAATGAATTAGCCATAGCTCATCTGCGTCATCGGTGAGGAGACGCATAATAATCGCTTATGCAAACGAACCTAATTATGTAAAACATTATGAACCATGCCGACGTGTTTTGACATACACTAACGACCAATTATATGCCCATTGTGTGACTCAATGAACTTGAGAGACACTGCAGCAATATAGGGCATCGACATTCGACCCGATGAATGACGCGGACCGCGGCACCTGTCAAGAAAAAAATATATGCGAATGGATGTCAGTCACACCGCACCGAATTCTATACGCTCGATGATATTTTTATTACCTTGTTGCTTTTTTTTAATTTTAAATGGCTTCAGCATTTCATCTCAGATGGTCGATAACAATACAACTTGTTGATGTCTTTGGTGATCTGTTGTGTATTTAACTGTTTAAATAATACGATGTTATGGATAGTAGTTTTTATACGTAGACTATAATTTATTGTTTCAGAAAGAAAAAGTGTGGTAACAATTAAAAACCGGTTATATAGCATTTTTAGCAAATCAGTACAGGACATTTTACTGTTGTTAATGTTAATTTACAGAAAATATTTCTAAACATCACTTTATAATACATTTGTATTAAGAATGCAATTGTAATATTATTTTGTGCTAAAAATAAAACAAATATAACTATTTAATACAACTGTCACGTCAACTTTTTTTGAAATATAAATATATAATTATTATAATTGGACTGTTAAAAACATATCGCCAATCATAACATCATAAAAACAGCGGAAAACGTGAAACGCTTTTGGACAGTTTAATTTTGTGGATATGATATGTTTTATTTTATTCTTAATAGCAGAGTCATCCGATCTATATTTTATCAGGCAACAAAGTATCAAAACATGCTAGTTGTTGACCTTAAAAAAGTTTATAATAGATGTTCCCTTTCAAACACAAACCGCCCACAACAAAATAAAACGGCCACTGAATCGAGAACGTGTTGATAATAATAAAATAAAATGTATGACGTTCGCAAAGTGTCTCCGGTCTCCACATCTCCCGTCTCCGATGTACAAATATATTTCCCATGGCCTCAATGCTTCGGCACGACCCAATTACGTCTGGCAATAAAACAATATATGAGTCGTTGAACCCCCACTCGGTGTACCTATGTAAACATTGCATTTAGGTAAACACAGTTCCGACTCGCGGTGTCCGCCCAGACTCCTCGCCGCCAATAATTTATGTAAATTCACGTCATTGTATAAGAGTGATGTTTTATTGCATTCTCCTTTTGACGGTCAAGTTCGCATTGCGGCGAAATTCGCGCAAGTGCTGTGCAAGTGGATAGCAAGTTTCAACTTCTGCTTTTTTCATAATAAAAGGCCGGATGCGAATTGATAAACTATTTAATTTACTCATATTATTACTGCCTATTAAGTTACCCGGATCGCCTAAAAAAAATATTGTAATTATACATTTTTTATTGTTTTATTTTAGCGAACAATTACGTTTTGCCAGTCTTTGTATGAAGTAAAAAACACATATTATTGTAATTCATCCTACTTGACAATGACAATAATGAAGAAAATCTTTCAAATGTTAAGATATCCATTAAGTTAAAAGCCTTTAATATTTTGTAATTAGCGTAGTTAAAAAGGGAAGCGATCTTGGCGGTTAACCCAGCAAAAGAAAACCTACAATGAAATCCAAATACAACAATGTGAGAGGTTTGTGTTAGCAAATGTTTGTAAATATAGATTTACTACGACTGGCATGTAGCGTAAAATGTTGTTTATAATTATGATAATGGCTTTATTAAATACCACTACAAATCTATTTCGTAGGTAGTAACCATTAATCACACTTATGAATGAATGAATATTATTATTACTATACCGCAACCGGTCAATGATATCAGAATGTTGTAAACGTCATTTTATAATCATAAGCTCATAATTAAATACGGTGACGTATCGAACACATGATCACAAGCACGGTGCTGCGTTGAGATGAGTGGATTACATATCAACAGTTAACTTCCAATATCTCCAATTCGAAATTTTGTGATCAACTGCTTTTTTTAATGATTCTTCACACAAAGGTATGTCACAATAGAAAAATCTATATTTATATATAAAATCAACAGGACTATTTTATTTTTGTTTTATTCGTATTTTCGCTTAGAGATAAAAAGTTGTTTTGTGGCTACAATTTTTTTTTATTGCACGAGTTTAGAAGACATGCAGGCGGCCCACCTGGTAGAAAGCGGTTACCATCGCCTATGTACATTTGTAACAAAAAAGGTGCTATCAATGTGGATACCCTCAGAAAGGGAGACTGAAGTTGTTCTGGCGGAATACTCTAGACCAGATGTAGTAGTCATTCAGACCACCCACCTGGCATAAATTGAGTTAGGTCTTAATAGTTATAACTTAACGGTCGATATCCTAAATTCCGATTCTGCGATTGCTGCCCTTAAACTTCTGATTTTCTATAATTCTGATGTGATCGAATGTGGCTGATGTAACCTACAGGTGTGTTTCGCTGGGAATATTCATGATTAGTTGTATGTTATGATAGGAGGGGGTATATTGATATTACATAATATGGAATTGCATTTGAAAGCTAGCAAATATTGTCTGATAGATTATATTATTATACAAAAAGCAACTATAATTCAGGCGCCGATTCTACTTACCTATATATTGGGCGTATATTTAGTACCGTGTTATTTAACTTTATTTTAAAGTGTATGTAGTTTATTTTCTAGAGTTTAATCTTGTTTATAGTAATACTTTGCAATACCTAATTTTATATGAAAACTAAGAGCGAATATAAAGTATGACGTTTAATGTAAGGGCGGCTCGGAAGTCAGCACTACCGGACATAAGGAGAGGAGGCGCGCGCGCACCGCACTCGCTCCGTCAAATACACGCACCGGTTTATATAATTGCGTAATAATGTTTTGACATTCGACAACAACGACACATTTAGCGCGGACATTAAGTGGATCAATGAACTTGAGCCGTTTGTTATGTACAATTCAATGTTACGCAACCGATCGGCGTTTGAGTGAGATTAATGCGCGCGGATTATGGCACGCGCGCTATACATTACAATTTACGTTCCGTTTCATTCATGAGTCGAGATAATGACGACGTACACGTTCCGCCAGTTTGTTTGCTTTTGCATGTCTCTGTTGTCGGTTGATGCTATCGGATATTTAATACGAAACCACATCGAACGATTCGCGGCAATACAAGGGCTTTCAGTTACAATCTATCTGCACACAAATTTGGCGTTCTTCTTATGTTAGGTTTCTTTGTCACATGGTTCCAATAATTTACTATTCGACAGTATATCTTAGACTTAAAATCTGTGGTAGTTTTTATTCTGGGAATCCATTCATCCATTATTTAAAACGGCCTGATTAAACGTTAAATTGAATTCCAATGTGATTGTTTTACTGATCGATAGAAAAATGTGTGATATTTTTTTTATGCAGGGAGTCCTACGGGAATATTTTAAAAGCGATTTGTAGTTGTTCGGGTGCATGAACATTAGCATATCCCGTCACAGCTTTCACTAAAACGATAGCTTAAATTCTTTTTTAAATGTTGCAATATTTTGTGACCCGAGAATCCCGCAGGAATTTCAAGTAGTGGACGAAGTCGCGGGCATATTCTAGTTATATAATAAGTAATATAAGTAGGGTAATTATTGATTGTTCACGTCGTAAGATTCCTGATACATAATTCGCGCGAGTGCTTTATAAAACTGAACTTATCGTCGAAAGTACTAAGTTCACAATATGCACAAGGTGCATTGCGTAGTACTATTACTTACAACTTACAAGTTTGAGTAGAAGACGGTATGAGGCAAAGGGAGTCTTCACCCATTGACGGTTGAAGCGGGCCGCGACACTTTCACTGCTCCGCTATTGCAGTTACTACGCGCCTACTGTGTGCATCGGGACGACGGGCCGAGGGGCGTCTGCCACCCCATTGCATTCACCCCTTGCCACCCTGCGTAGGGCATCGCTCATACAAGGGTGCACGCTACATACCTTCGAAGTAAGAATACATTGCTATTTTTTTCTTTTCTTCAGATTGAGAACCTTTCGTATCTTGCATTGTTATACCTGTGATTTTATTTAGCTTCAGGCACAAGGAAGTTTTTGTATTATTTTTGTTGCTGGCACACAGGCAGCCCGGTTCATGGAAAGAGGTTCTTTTTGCCTATAATTTTCTGTATTGGGAGAGAGGAGATAGAGGGATCAGACAGAAAGAACAGGATGGAATGGGATTGGAATGGGTGGATGGAACAGGGATAGGTTAGGGGGAAGTAGGCCATCGAAATTCTCACTCATCGCACGAAACACGATTTGCAATATTCTGTGAGAGCGTGGTATCACACTGATCGAGTCGGCCCTAAGAGCTGTAATTAAGGTAGTGATTCCACCGTGGTTGATTATAGTGGCGGTTGTGACCGCGAGGAGTCGTTTGAAATAATGCATCGCATTAGCAACGGGCCTATCGTCGATCGTATCTCGAGTCTAGACGGGCGGGTAGTCGAGCCTAAGTGGGACAATGTCAACTGTGAGGGCTCGCTATTATTTGCGTAGACACGTGTGCGTAGCTCGAGAAACTCCGGTCCAAGTGACAAGTGCCCGTGAGTCGTGACGGAAGTTTGTAAACACTGCCGGCCTTGCTCCCGGTCGCGGCTTGTTGCGTTCGCACCACCGCAAGTCACGCACAATCTGTGCCGATATGTTTCGATATCGAATTTCTATGTTAGATCCATTCATGAATGAAAACGATAATACGCCTCCAGATCGACCGTGACGAGCGATTCGATCCATTATCTAGAGGTGAGACTATCGTGTCGAACTATCATCGCGTGATTAAAATACGCGATTAACATAGAAGTCTGTGAAAATTCTATTTGCAAAGCATTTTTTACTGTCTATTTCAAATACGACGGTGTGGCTGACACATACACTAGAATGTAACTTGTCGCAATATCTTATACTTGAACTATGAATTAGATACAAAATTAATTACTTATATAGAAATAAATTAATACTTCTGACTGACTAATATTTTCTTTACTTATCCGACTAAAATAAAAAGCGAAAAGTGGCCGAAACGTCGAAATAATAAAATCAAATAAATTGCCACGTTTAAGATGTAGTTTTATTATGAATGTTTAAAATACTGACATTATAATAAAAATCACGGTATTTTTTTCTTTATTTACTTAATTTTCATGTAACATCTCATAATTTACCTGAAGTTTTAAAGTTAGGGACTATAGATAGGCATTAAGAATAGTGAAAAGTAGGCATGCATTTTTGCATATTTAGTTATTCTCTATAAATCGTGGTAATATATTGAAATCAATATTGATGTATCAAATTATATGTACAATGGCAGAAAATGGTAGTTAAAACACCCACCATTATAAATTGATTCGGTTCGAATATTTTTTTCATTTTTCAATAATATTACAATTCATATAGCCGTTAACATTTTTATGCAATCGACTATTTATTGTAAGTATTCATAAATTATCGTCAATTAAATATCAACTTATGCAGACTCTAGACTTACCAAATCGATGTCATCTGACAGGTTTGACAAATTATAGGTCTGCGAAAATTCTGTTTGCAAAGCATGTTTTACTGATATATATGGGTTGCAGAAACAGTTGAGTTGTGTTTGACGTGAACGATTGGGTTGTACTTATGAGTCGTGTGAGGTGTCTCGGGCTGTCGTCGACGGGCGCGGGTGTGTCGCCGGGTGCGCGGCATCCGCTGATTGATGGGCGATAGATAGTCGCGGCTCGACATTGAACCCGTCCCGGCGGCTGCGGGCCGTGCAATGCACGCCTACTGTAAACATATCTAGTGCGGACTTCCGCTCGTGACGTTGCGCCCGTGACGTCGCCCGTACACAGCTCCCTCACTGACGTGAATGACGTAGCGCCCACGTGACACATTTATTATACTTTTTTGTTTACACTATAAAACTGTATTTACATTGTTATTGTTTTGCGGGGTCGTCGTCTTATCTGTTTTATTGTTTTCGGCTCGTTTGCGATTATGGGCTACCTGTCAACGCTTAGATCTATTTGCATCACGATTTATGACTACAGCTGTTGTGTCATTCTTTATCATTATAGTATTTGATGTACTTAGTGTATAAAGTTTAATAAAATCTTTTTTTTATCTGAAGAACAATAATTATTCATCTATCGACAGTCAGTGCAGGATTCTGTCTGCGTTCTTCTAAAATACGAACTGATTTAAGCACTCCCTTTTGATTATTGAATGTATTTATGCCTATAATTACGTCCCTTTCCTGAACACCCTTGGTTTTTCTATAGAACTGAACATAATCGGTATGCATTCTTTATCAATTCTTCAGTCTGTAATACTTAAAGCAGTCGCTGACATTTCAAGACTGATTTAATTTGATCCTAAATTAAGAGATATTAAACACATCACATACGTTTCAGTTTTACAATCGATTTCTACATTGACATACAAGATTATAATTCATCTTCGCTTAGCAATATCATTACAAAAAATAGCTTCAAGGTGGCAACTGGTATTTGATCATATAACCATGATTCGGTTATTTCTTTGGAGAACGAATTGGCGGTCAGAGCTAGTTAATACCAATAAACTGTTTGGTTCAGATCACGTTGTTTTTGTTAGGAAACTTCACTGAAGCCCTTTAGGTTCTAATCTTGTAAGTGCCGAGCATTCGAAGGCTGGGGTTCGCCCTCTCAGCGTGGGCGGGATGGAATTCATTAAAAATTCATTCTTGTTTCGTAGCTCGGTGGTAATCAGCCACAAAAAGGGTGTCGGAGGAGTGCCACGCTGTTACGTTTCCTTCTTTATCTCCTGATTTATTACATTCAAGTACATTATGGAGATTATTTTGATAACACGTAAACAGTAGGGTTCTGAACTTATTCTTCTATATATAAAAGGTTTCCTTATTACGAAATTGTGAGAGACTTTTTCACGTTTTACAATGTAGGAGATATTAAATTTTCTTCTAATAATATAAATACCGTAACCTAGGCTCAGTATTCTACTAATCTTAAGACTGACTTTCATTCTTTTCTCTCTTTAGGGATTATATTAATATTCTACCTATATATTATATAGGTAGAATACAATACACATAAGTTAAATTTCTTTATTGTACAATTTTATAATAAATACGAGTAGGTACATGTATATCATAAAATAAACAAAAAAAAATCTAAAAAAATATTAACGTATTCTACGTATAATCAACATGAACGCTTCCTTCCCTCCCCTATCCCCTTATTTCAATCCCATATCCCATCCTGCTTGTCTGATCTTTATCTCACCCCCCTATCCTCTTTATCCCATACTAAAAGACTGGATACCTGTTGGCTTCACCCCTGGTGTTGCAAACATCTATAGGCGACAAACCACTTTCCATAAGCTGGGCAGTCGTTCTCTTTGTCAGCTTTGCAATAAAAAAATAGAAAATTAAAACTTTATTCTTTACAAACTTATTCTCTGTACAATGTACATATAAATACAACACAAGTGATTAAAAGACAAATATCGTAACAAAATAGAACAAGTAATCATAACAAAACTCTTGTGTCATTTACTATTAATCAATTTTCTTTAATGAATTGAAAAGTCACATCAGAGTTTTAGCAATAATTGTATAATTACAGTAATGTATTTGTGAATGTGTGAGTTTCGACATATTTCCAAGTTGGGTTTAGGGAGAAAACCCACCGCCTCACCCTATCACAGTGTCTCTTTGATATCCACTACTACGAGTAGAAATATATAACTCATTTCGAACTCACTTTCACAGTTTTCATAGGCTAAGTTTTGGCCTGTTTCGCTTTACTTATTAGGTATATTGAATAATAACTTTTCCATGTATGTTCTGGTCTGAATGTTTCTAGTATTTACCTCGAAGTATTTAATTGTATGTTATCCATCACAATATATTAATTTATTTACCTAGGAACTTGCTATTGTAGTCTTAATTTTAAAAAAGGAAAATAGTAATAATTGTTAAACCTTCTTATGGCATGACATATCTTAGTATCGAAATATGATTTATGATCCGGTTTTAGCCGATTAAAGTAAAACTATTGTATACAATACATTTGTATGATTATTTTTTGATCCGTGTGCAACAATAAAGCAAAGCAAAGTCTGTAACAAACGAACCAATAATGTGATTATGAAAATCCAAATATTGTAATCTTAGAATATTTAGATTTCAATAATTCATTTATTTTGTGCCGAATTATAGAATAAAGGAAAAAGTAATTCCAAATATATAATTTTACGTTCTCCTTTTAGCACCTTTTAACACTTCGAGTTTTATTCGAGTCGGGATACCGTAGTAGTGGCTACATGAAAAAGGATCGCCCCCGCAAAGAAACACCCGACCCCCCAACCCCACTCCTAATCTCCTTAGCCAGGGGCGACCTCTTCGTGACGTCACCACTTACAGGTTTTGGCAATGAAAAAAGTGATCAAGTTTTTTCCTCACTTTATATTATATTCTTTACAATCTTGTTACATGTTTTCAGTATCAGATTATAAGGTCAATGGGCTGTTTATATTACCTAGTTTACTGCTTACCATTTTGGCTGTTTTGACTGTAAAAATCACGTTAGATGAAATGGTTGGCATCTAAATCTCTAGAATTATTGTCGGCCTTACATGTTTGATGATTACTCACTAGCCTTACCATCGATTGAATACTGTCATTTTTTTATTGCACGACCTCAGCAGACAGGCAGACAGCCTACCTGTTGGAAAGCGATCACCATCGCATATGGGAATTTGTAACACCAAAAGTGCTACAAATGCGACACTGCTCTCTAAACCAGGCGTGGTAGCCATCAAGTCAGCAAATACCCTATCACCTGGCTGTGGCTTGTGACATTACTTGTATGGAGCTTATGTCAAATTTTAATCGATAGTAAGGCAAACGAACAAGCCATAAATCAACCAATCTTTTACTGGTTAGGTTAACATGTGTTTTAAAAATTGATGATATTTTTATTTATGTTAAAAGCTAAAATGTTATCGTCAATATGCTAATTTATTATTATGATACGTCATTACCCGATTCCATTCATAAAAACACACTTGTTTTATGAGCCATAAATTCAATCACAGAATAATTAATGTCAGTGCATCTCAGCCTTGACTGATGAATGATGATACGTGATATAATCGGTCATAACACGACAACATTTTTTTGTAATGATAACGGTCCTAAACCGGTCCGTGAACGAGATGTTTACGTCGGGGTGCGACTGCGATGGTACACGCATCAATCAGAAATCAGCTGATCGGCGCCAGCCGTTTTCCTTTTCATCTTGCACTTGGTTTAATTAATCGCTCGCCGCGGGCGGTGCGCTCCGATCTGCCCCATTTCATACAACAGCGTCAGCAATCACTTCAAACTTACTACATTTACTATCTCCGTGATCAAATTATGAATGAAACATGAGTTTTCTTTGAATCAAAGTATCAGTTGTTGTAAGAAACACACAAGTTCTATTTCAAACAACAGTATGGGTGTTCAACCTGACAGATCACATATTTAAAAAAAAAAATTATGGCTTGGCAACTAAGCCACATCAATTTGATAAGTCTAGACATGTGACGTTCTGCATAATTAATTATCATGAGTTGTATTCGATTGACGATTTTAATATCAGTAACTATAATCGATATCATAAAAAATTTTATGGTTGTATGAACTGTGCAATATTGAAAAAGAAAAAAATTGATACATGAACTGAATCAATTCAAGTGTACGGCTGTTTATAGTTCGAATTTCTACCATTTCACCAAAAAAAGTACCCCTTTTTATGAAAATTGCGCGCACGGAGGAGTATGAAATTTGGCATACTTATAGTTTCTATAGAGAAGGAGTGCAGAATGCTAATATTTTATATGAATTATGCATAAAAAATACATTAAATAATTTAAAAGCTTTTCACACACCACACACACACATATATATACCCTTTTGTTTATTGTTGTAGTCAAATTAACAGTTGTAGCCTTGGCGAAGTCTGTGATTATAGAAGTTATAGTCTTTGACAACAGATACAGAACCTAATAAAAACTCATAATTTAAATTAATTGTTATGGGCGAATTTCGACCACGGGTGACCACTAGTCCTTATTATTTTATGGTTGAACCTATAATAATGTCTCTAATAACTATCAGTATATATAAAGTACTCTGTGCTAATAACGTTGTCAGTTGCAATTGTACTGTTATTTAATTATTCTATAATACTATAAAATTGTAAAAGTAGTCTTGTAATTTTAATTTTTTGTGCTTATCTCTTTGTTCGAGATTTATATAAAAACTACTGGGCCGTCTTCGATAAGGTTTACACCGGTCGATAGCAAATTCCTGGATTAATAATATAATGGATAAGATTTATGTATTCTCATTGTAAACAACCAAATATCAAGCTGGAAATAAACTTCATTTCTAAATATTTGTAAAACAACTGTGATCTTTGCTACACAAGCAACGTGGACGAAGTAGCGAGGAAATTCTAGTAAAATATATAGTTCATGTGAAATGTCGTTTCATTATATTGTGGACACACATACACCAGCCAAATACAGTCTGCTAGAGATAGATATATTGAACAGTTGTAATTTTTGGTAAACAGAAGCACCTTAGTTAGCATAAGTCTAATAAAGTAGCTTTGTGTTGATAAACCTTTTCTCTGTTTCTTTTCACGCCATTGTGCTTTTAGTCGCGTGAGCATGAACTGCGTTATGTCATGTGCATCTAACAATGGCAGTTTCCATCGTAACCAATTGACAGTTGACAGCCACAACTGCAATGGACCGTAACAAAAGAATTGTATTTGCGTCCCGCTAATCGGCCTTTTGTGCGATCCACGCGCCACCTTAACAGGTGGTAAGGTAACAAAAAATATTTTAAATCAATTAACATCCAGCTTAGGTGTAAACATATATCGGCCTTTCTAATAACAGCCCGCATTCAATTACATAGCACCCGTATAAAAGTCAATTGAGGATTGCCTATGATTCTGAGACGCAGCAACTTTGAACCGAGTGATATTCTGTGAGTTGGTGAGCGAATGTATTTTTAAAGTTGTCTCTGTTGGGTAAGCGAACGTGTTGAGAGGGGCCCGTGCGTATCGCCGGGGCAGGCGCGGGCGCGGGCGCTGTATTTCTCATACAAAGCGCGGTGTTGCAACCACCGGCGTGTAGCAAGAAGTCTGGTAACAAGCACAGAGAGCGGTGCCGTCACAGCCGCTGTCACGTCGGCCCGACAAGCGTTGCCAGGTGTTTCGATTATTGCGGGACGTACCGATTTTCAGGGATCTGGGGATGCCTCCCGATTTGCACCTAACCGGCACACTAATTGTCCCGATATATCAATTAATATATTAAAAAGACTTAATATTATGTATTTACATATGTTCTAATATTTTAACGAAATTAATGTTTTCGTAAATTTTGTCAATTATTGTAGTGATAATTATGAATAGTTTATAATAAGTAGTATTTGTACGTTCGATATATTTTTATTTTCAAGCACAAAATATTTTGTGAATGAAGTTGTAAATTAAATATTAGAAAATTTAGAACAAGATGATTAGAAATTGAAATAATTAACCCTTAAAATAAAGATCCTTGTTTTTCTGTTTATCCCAATCTACAACCATAAACCCGACTTATTTTACCTTCTACCCCGAAAACGAATCGGACTTGGCAACACTAGCACCGACCGTTGTTCAACGCTAGCAGCACGCGTGTGTTGCGTTGCGCGTGTGTGAGTGACGTCAACGCGCAACTTTCTCCATACTTTCGTCGGTGCTGGTGAGCTAAAAAAAGGAGCACCAGTAGACGAGCCAACCACTATTTATACATGCACACGATGCGACGTCGTATGTTTCGTCGCACGAAACGAAACGGAATTATTGTTTTCTAGCGAGCGATGTGCGTGCCAGCTTGCCGCCAATCGACATTATTTGTCCACTGTGTTCAACAACTCTCCCTAGCGATGAAGCCCACAAAGTCCACGTTATGCTAATACCACTTATGAGTCTACTTACATTTTACGTTTAGTTTTGTGTACAAGAATTTGTACCATCGGTCCGCAGCCGTGATGTGATAATACATCGTGCAAATATAAGTCGCGTCAAGATCGTATTTGTACCTACGACTCTTCGTGGTGTTGGAAATTTAAGAATTAATTCATGAACAGTAATTTCCACTTTAATTCGAGCCAAAATATCGAACAAGTAAAATCCATTCGCAGGGATCGCGCGCCTGTCTAATTAAGCTCTGTCATAGACTCTTCGAAGGCTCTATTACGAGCCACCTCCAAACTTAAAGCGGACTATAACGCATTTGGTATTCAATCAGAAACTTTAGACATGGCAGAGTGGGTTCTATACAGGGGTAGTAAGGTCGATAATGGGGGTGGAACGAAATTCAGCTCGCTCTGTGACAATTACGGCGATGCGGCCCACCCCGCGCCGCCGCAATCGATAGGCCTACGGGCGCGGGCGGCAAGCGGGGCCGGGGGGGAGGGACAGCGCCGGTCATTACTTATGCAAAACAGCAGCGGCACTGGCGAGAACCGCCCGCGCCCGAGCCCAGAGCCTACAGCTTTGACGCTCGCTGCCGACCATGTGAAACACCACCAATATTGACCTTTATACTCCTATCGATTTATTGATCGACCTCAACCACACGACCCAGACTACTCGTTTGACCACCACTAGACATTTCTGTAATTTTGAGGTCTCTCTGTTTTTATATGTCGACAATATCACAACGTGTATTAGTGCTGTTTTACCAAATACCGATACTTTGTTGCCTTACTATCGATTACAATTTGACATAACTCCATCCACTCTAAAATTCAACCGATGGTGAGGCAAGTGATGTCCGATTCCTATATCTTACTATTCATTCGCTTACCTTACCATTGGTTGTATTTTGGCATTATTTGTATGGAGCTTATAACAAATTATAGCCGATAGTAGAGCAATTCAACGGTCGGTATGATATGGGGAGCGATCGTTAAAGGTTGTGTTGAAGACATTGCCAGGCGAAAGCTAGTACTTGAATATTTGTCTTTTGTTTCTATGTAACAGTTGTGTACAATAAACTTGGAAGAAATTTGGAACGGGCTGTAATCTGCGAGTTGGCAATAAGCGAGAGTCGGAGCCCATTACTGAATTCGGGGGTCGTTCTTTGTGCGCTCCCTCGATGCGGGCCCTTCGTTCGCAATGGGTCCATGGGAAGGGTCGCCCCTGACTTTTGTCTCCTCTGTGTACTCGTAACTGTTTTTCGAGTATGCTTTTTGGGATGCCGTTTTGCAGTAACTTAAAATTAATAGGTACTGATTCTGTTTTCATACTTTAGCTAAAGTATCAAACCGGTAGTGAGTACCCCCATTTTATTTACGTAAAAACTTAATTAGGTTTATATATTGCGAGCGCAGCGATATAAACCTTTACAAGATTAACCAACTGTTGGTGAAAACCGCTTTAAAATCTGTTCCGTGGTTTAGGAGGAGTTAGCGGATGTACAAACAGGCAGACGCGGAAACTGATTTTGTTTTATACTGTGTAAAGATAAAGTATATTTTCATATTATTATCAGGCTATTCTAAGCAAATGATGTTAGAATAAAAAAATCTACGGAAATTATTAATCTTACGTTTCGAAACGGAATAAATATCACGTTTTAATGGTTATTCAGGACAACTTTAGATAAAACATATTCATGAAAAAATACATCGAGTTATTTTCCTAAGAATAAGTCTGTAAGGTTTGGTAACATAAAGAACAAAATTCCTATTTTGAAAATTTGTATTGGCTATTCGTATTATGCTTCTATTCAAATTAAGGGATATAATATTAATAAAACTGCGTACTTTTTACTTTATTAAGGAAGTACAAAATCAGTACATAGGTATACATTTTTTATCTTATTTAAATTGAGATTTTATTTTTCAAAAACTAAATATTTTCTAAGCAGTTTCAGAGACGCTCAAAATCAAATCGCCTTTCAGCCTTATATCCTGATTTCAGACAGATACTCTCAAAAATCTATTACGTTCGACACATAAAACTAAGTAAGTTTATGAAAAATATTCGCATAAGACTTAGTCAGCGCGAGAGGTTTGCGATAAAGTTTTCGCGCGAAAACTCATTCCCGCGCTTTATAACCTGTGAGTTTACATAGCGAAGGGAAGGGATTTTACATTTTACATAAGCCCACCCTCCCTGCGCCTTGCGAGGTACATAATGGAATTGGCTTCGCCGAGACGCCGTCGGATGGGAGCAGAACATTGTCGACGCTCGCTGGAGCTCGGCAACACATCGCTTTAATAATATTCAAAGTTTTCCTCGTAACATTTTAAAAGAAACGATTTACGCGGGATTTCTACATCTAACTATCAATACTTTTTTACCTTTAGGTAGAAAATCGACATTATATCCTTATGTCAAATTTTAACAATGCTGGAAAGATATAAAAACCGGCATTGAAGAAATCTTTTCTATGCAAATAATTACTCCAATGTGTTGTGAACACATTTTATTGAAATAAAACTTCTAAATAATGCAATTTATGATTTTAGCAGTAAATAACAACAAGTAATAACAGAAGGACCGGGTTAGCTTTTGGGTTTCTTAGTACTATAATGTCGTATAATGTCACTGTTTTTGTCATAAAATTTTGGAAGCATAGAATTTAACTCAAGGTATCGAAACTTAACAAAATAACCTATTTTAAAGGGACTTTCATAAACAGAATAATAATCTTTTAATCAAAATAACCGAGATATCAAAAACATTCTTACATATTTTCAAATATTAAGAAACCAATTTATTCATATCTTCAGAACTATAATAAAATATTGAAATTAAACATACAAAAAATTTAACGCAATTCCTGTTTAATAGCTAACTTTTTCCTTGTAATCTGTTCAACTATTTTAGAGCCTATTCCAGACAAACCTTCATACCGATACACAGATAAAAAATTTAAAGTGGTCATTTATGAGATTCAGCGTCTTATGAAATGCAGTTTTATTTTTCATTGTTTACATTTTATTTAAATTTATTTGATTAATAATAGATTGCATGTAATTAAATAATAGGTAGTACATATTATGTGTAAGAACACAACGCAGTGTAGCAGTCTGTGAATATCGCGTCTTATCATTCCGCCGCTTATCACAACACCTCAAGGTGACGACAGTGTAACTTGTCGATTGCACCGCTACAGATATACCTAATAATTATGTGTTTTGTCAATTCTACGGACGTTTCACAACTGGTTTATTAGATAACAGTGTAGATTATGTTTTGTATTTCTAATAAGACTACTTGGTTATGCAAAGAACGCGAGAAACATATTTACGTTCGTACCTTATCAAATCTCGTCTTATTAAAACAAATTAAGGAAACCAAAGTTTATTTGTAAACAAAATGATAAAATATGACTATTTGTAATACCAATAATTCGGATAACGAAAGTAATTCTGTACATATATTTGAACGTGATCATTTTTTCAAAAATCCAAATAAGCTTGTCAATATCACTTTCGTTTGCATTGATTGTATGCTTTATTACCTATATTCTTTACAAAAATTCTGATTTATTTCTGAAGTCTTGTTTAGAGAAACCATAGCCACTGCAACACTAGAGTTTATGCAAGCAATTCAGGACCACTAACGTTATAAACAAAAGAAAACCTAGCCCGAAGTTTTCACGTGTTGAGAGGGGAGTTCCCATGCCGCAATTATGTATATAATATCGGCAAGGCCACGTGCTCGGTTGACGTTAACAAAGTTTTCCGATGCGGAGAAAACTTTGTGACATGTGAGTGGTAGATACTTACAATATGTGCCCCCCCCCCCTGGCCCCCGGGCGCCTTGTATCCCCCCTCGCCGGCCCCCACAGTCGTCGGCACCGCCGGCCGCCGCCGTGACTCAGCGGCGCCCTCGTGCGACGTCGCCCCGTCTGCCCCCATGGAAAATTTATACCCACCCTCTTTCCAAGATCATTACGGTCCCCAACTCCAAAATTGAGCCTTATCGCTAACTCATAAAGTTCATTCTCTCTCACGCAATATAAGCAAGACAAAGGACCTCTACAAATTTTACCGAAAACAAACTCTAATTCTAGGGAATATAGTTTATAATTTATATGACATGTTGCATCACGTGCTTGGGTAACGCAGGGATGACGTCACGATGTTGTCGCTACTGAATTAACAATTCCAGAATGCCCTCTATAGGTGGTGTCCTTTGGTAGATTTCACAGCTAGTATATACTAATCATTAAACTGTAGAATATAACTATAATATATACAATTGTATATTATAGAGACATTTTTGTTGTTGTTACCAATTTTTAAAAGTTTGTTATAATCATTGAAACTGAAAATTCAATATTAAATGAGAAAAAACGTAATAAAGGTTTCGTATATCATGTTAAAAACATTAGCATGAGTACAGAGTCGGCGACTGCTACGTTTTTTCGCTTCGGCGTGCTCTCAGTCTCCCTTAATTCCCTGGCTGATGTGAGGTGGCGCGTCTAGAGAGCGTGTGCTCTCTCATCTCCTTAATTCGTCCTTCGCCACAGCCCCCTTAATTCCCCCACCCCGTGTAAAGGGGGTGGCCGTTCGCTCTCTTGTTAACCGGAGTTCGTCTCCCTTATTTATGCCCGCTTTGTGGGGCGGCGGCGGGCGCTGAGCGGGTTGGGTGGCCGGGTGTTCGCAGGATGGCTCCACCCGACTCCGTGTACGGCACGTCCATGTGTGAGTGAATTAAGAGCAAGTCGGCTTTTATTTTGCTAAAGCTTCCACGCTCGTGTGCGCTCGCCTTTCAGCCGTTCGACTGTTGTGTGCGGTTCTCTTATGTGAAGCTCTTTCAACTCTAAGTTCGGGGGATAAGATCACAAACCCTGCGGTTATCCCGCCCGCCTTCAGCGTTTTATAACTTTAAAGGGGCGAGCAGGCGGCAAGTTTTTTGTGTGGAAAGACTTTTCGACGTACGTTTTTTATAAGATATTCGTTTGGGGTTTGCTAAGATAACGGTGTTTCAGGAGTGAAAAGCATTTTCACAGAAGACTAGGTAGGCGACATCTGCTGGTAGTCGTTTTTGAAAAGGATTCTTCTTTCTCAAGACGTAATGTAGTAACTAGTGATAATACACCAATGTCCGTGTTGTGGCAAAAACGAGCGTTAAAGTTGTGTCGCATATATAGCTGAAACTATTTTGTGAATCTTGCAAACGGAAGGGGGTGCGGTGGGTGGTTAAGTCTACTCGCAACGTCTTCAGAGAAAGTGAAATTTAGCACAAGTTCGGAGAAATACAACTGCTCAGGCCCCCTCGCTCTCTGAGGAGCCTCACGGGGTGGCAGTCGGCGAACGCGGCTTATAACAATTAAGTTTATTCGCTCGCAGGCTTTCAGTTCAACAAAAAAGAGTCCAACTTAAGAGACTAAAATTATTTTTCGTTTTCTTTCTAATGACCTAGAATGTGTGTAGAAGTTATAGAATAGAGTTGATGTCCTATGAAAGATGTTTTAGATAATAAGACTAAAGATTAGACGCCGTACATGTAGGTCTGCCTAGCTTATTGGATTAAAGTATTTGGTCATTTTAACTCCATCGCCGTTTACAAGTTGATAAAAAATTGTAGCAGTCTTTGAGACCTCTAATTTGGTTTTCTGCGCTGAACATACAAGTGTGGTCTGATACGAGACTTGATTGCAGTCATGTGTGAATTTAAAAATGGCGAGAGAGAGCGGTGCCTCTGCGACGGTTGAACGACCTTTGCTAAGGTGTCGGTTTCGGGCAGGTTATTTAGTGAGGGGCGGGCGCGGGCCCTGGCAGGTGGGGGCGCCCGGGCCGCAGCCCCGGGTCGCCAGGCAACGGCAACTGGGTCACTCCGGGTCTGCCCCTACCGCCCACCAATTATGTACACGCTCGTTACCGGACACGCGTTTTTCAATCACATCCATATTTAATTGGGCATCACGAAGCTGGAAAATGTGTTTGAACCGCTATGTTTTACGAGAACTTTATTTGAATTGAGCTACATTTATAACAGGGATGCGGTTGTGACTAACAGATGTAGATTTGGGCATCAACATATCCTTAAGTTGTATCATGTAAACTTGCCTATTTGCAAGGGCTAATATTTTTATAAGTAATCTGAATATTGTGCGAGTGGCTGAATCAAGTGACCCGGCGATAATGATATCACCGCGGCGGGCGCGTTCTGTTTAGCGCAGCCGTTAGCCGCGCGAGTGGGGGCCCCAGTAGTTCGTCTTCCGGAACTCCTTACAAGACAGAACCTGTGCCTTAACTTGTTGCATGGATGCACCGCGGAGGGTGCGGGGGTGCCGCGGGGCGGCGCGGGCAGCGGGAGGGCATTTTGTCCGCGGGGGCGTCTTCATAGTGAATGGGCGCGAGATGTCGTGGCCGGCCGCCACGTGCGCGTATGGAGATGCCTCCATTGATAACCGTGACCTCGCCCTTATCGCCGCCCGATGACGCCCGCACAAATTTAACCCGACAATAGTTCACACTTCCTCAAATGGCCACACAATATTTCCTTTGCCTTGCTTGCGGCTCAGATATTATTCCAGGGATATCATATCTGAGTATTTACATGAAATCAATTGTTTGACTTTTGCCGAAATGGCAGTTCTTTTTTCCGACAAAGGTAACAGCAGGTAAAGAAAGTTGATGCTTGGGATTGACACACTCCGCCTGTGAAACTATTCCCAGGACGACTGCGACTGCTCCTCTCGAAAGCCCCTCAGCAAATTATAAAATTTGCTTAAAATACTCATACATCCACATGGATAATAGAAGCATTATTTATTGGTTAATACATACATACACATAAAAGAGGTCTAGATCATCTAAAAAAATGACGAGGGACAAAATTCAAGAATGAGGCAAAAACATACTTAAACAATAATTGGTTGTTGACAACGACCTGCAACTTTGAATGTGTTCTTCGCACGGACAATTACTGTAATTTGTTATGCGCGGTTTACGGTATGCGGTGCGAAGTGGGCGGGCGCATAGCAAGTGCAACCTTGACATTGGCCGTCCGTCGCCCTAATGTCGTCGCATCGATTGTCGGAATGCGAACAAAACCATCTCCGAGCGGCAAATAATAATAGTATCGACGAAGCGATGAATGGGCACATTAGCGAGCGGCGCGGACGGCGGCGGTGGCCCGGCGCCCGGCGTCGAGTCATTACGCGCCCCCATTAATCACTGCAACAATCGGCCGATATCTCGCTATTTAGTATTTACAAACGCGAGAGCACGTGTTTGCCGCTCGTACTACGCGGAGTGTATTGACCCATTTAGATAGGTCGACCTTCGCGCGGCCATTGTGAGCGAAAAACATAAAAATAAGTTTTATTGCGGCGTCGTTATGCGTATCGCTGCCGCTCGGGCCGCCCGTCACGCTCGTGCCGAACCGCACCGCACCACCACCGCCCAACAGCTGATCGCTACGTGACATTTTTATTTTATTAACTCTCTTCCGGGGATTTGCTGAGATACGTGCCAGTGACGTCATTATCTGCTCGTTTATCCGTATCATACATGATTTATTCATCTCCAGCGAGCTGCAGGCTGCAGGGCACACCGGTCTTATACATTTGGAACACATTGTATCAATTCTTCTGCAGTGAATATCTATGTCCGAATTAATTCATAAGCTATCATCTAATCATTGTAGTCAGTTATTAATAATGTTGATAACTAGGCACTAGGTTTTTTAAATTGTAAATGCATATTGAAATTGGAACAATATTTTCATAATGATACGGAGACAATGTTCCAACTTTATACATAAATTTCAATAACAACATCTGCACTAAATCACACTCGCCTATTTTACGTATGACAACGATGCAGAATTCTTAAGAAACTATTTTTTGTTCCGTCTACAAATCTATATATAACCTACTTACTGTACTGGTATTGTTCAACGTTTCATAGTTGCTTTCTGTAATTTGAGTTGTCTAAAACAGCAAGTATGTTCAAACATTAATTCTTTATTATGACTGACTGTATAGCCACGGAGTCTTGTTTAAATAAGGCAGCAAAACTTTGGACAAGGAAAGATGCAGGTGGCAGGCGTCGTCCAGCATTCCTATCATTGCGAGCGGTGAGCCGAGCGAGTAGCTCAGTTCTGGGAAACTGCGTGCGTCATCTGCAGTCTACAGTCCGCGGCGTACCACAAAAACTACATTTTTCCCTTTCATTGCATCCAGTGGCCGTAAGATCAACACGTTCTCATAATAATAAAGGCATAACGCCACGTCTCGCACGCGTCCGCGCACATTGTAAACAATGTGTTTCGGGAATTCCCTCTCTTTTTATGCGGGATCACATTCCTGAGGGATTCCTTTTGTTTGCTTTTCAACGGTTATTTATTTTTTCTCGCCGACCGTCACCTTGAAATCCTTTGACGCCATTGACTATTGACACTTGCGTAACGGAACGCGCATAGATTATGAGCTTTTTGTTTATTTTATAAGTGCAACTGGATAGCACAAAAAATCTTTTCATACTCAACCGCTTGTTTTAACTGTTATTTATGTGCACTTGACAAACTTACATATTAATATATACTTAGGATAACTAAGCTACTTTATCTTTCTCGATTGGGTAACATTAGCTGAAGTGTTAACAAACAATTACATAATTATATGTTTTAAAAATATGAGCATAAAATGAATGTTACAATAATAGAATATTTAAATCGGGTAGTGGCCAGAGGCGTTAAATAAAAAGCTCTACAGAAGCACGACACGAAGCTGCGCCAGCGACGGACCACCAAACAGGATGTGGGACTGGTTGGAGCGCACACATGCGTTAGTGTTTGGACGGTGCGCGCACACATGGCCGATGTGCGGCCTCGCCGCTCGCTCACGGAAATGTGCGTGCCGCGCTGCTCAGGGCTGCTAACACTATAAGAGAGAGGACAGTCAAATCAACTGAGATACTTTTTATCACATTACTAAACGTCGCTGCTTCATAGATTCTACCAGCTTACCTGATTATGTCGTCATAAACATGTTGTACAAGAGGAGTCAAATAGAGAGTTGATTGCGTTACATTATTGTACTATTCTTTATGAGTTGTATAATTGAGTAAATAATATTAGTGGGTAGTTTGTGTCGATTACCCCACTACGCGGCTCGTACCGTCAAACTCGGTCAGTTTGACTCTTGACTTCGATCGGATACAGTCTTTCAGTTCGTTTCGGTCTGTGAACATGTCGTAATAGCGCTCTAAGGTAACTGATTATTATGCGAGAATCATAATTTATAACTAAATGTACTTAAGACAAGATTGGCGTTCTAGTAGAAGTACACTCAGCGTAAATATGCTTTATAAACGAGTACCCTCTTTTGTTTTCCTTATAATCGCTTTGCCGACCTATGTTCCGCTATTTATTGTTGTTTTAAACAGTAATAAAATTATTTATATAATATTTTGAAGGTAGATGATAAGATGTTCTGAATTACCAATTTTTTTGTAATACTAACTGTCTTATCCTATTTTACCTAATGATTAATTAATATATAAGACTAAAACATTTAAAGTATTGTTAGTAATTTGTAGGATGTAAATTCGAAAATGGCGTTGGAATTATTACAAAGTATATTAGAAGTACATATACGTAATTTACAGTTCTTACAAGTATAGCTGAATATAACAAAACCAACCCGTAGGGCAGAAAATCAAAAAGTTCCTCGTTACTCGCTCCGAAAGCGCACTAGGTAACGCCTCGTTCGCAGTCAGAACACGACTGGCGCATTTCTCGACTAATCGACCCTCACCTATTTGTAAATGGACATGGCTTCCTAGCAACTTGCCGCGCACCGGTTCTTGACATGGATAAATGATCAGTTTAATGTCTTAAAAGAATCCGCATGAAATACTAACAGAGGAAAGAAGGTTTTATGACGTCTTACGGCAGCGTGAACAAAGAGATTAGCGCGAGCACATACATCACTCAAATTCAGAGGGGGTAATAAGACACATGCAAAGAATTAGTATCGGGTTGCAACAATATTGTATTTTCATCATATTATAAATCTTTTGTCATTATAATTTTTACTTTTCTAACTGAACTGATTTGAAGACTTAAAAAGAAAAATCCATAGTTTTAAAGCAAAAAGCCATTAGTCTGTGACTACGATAGTAAAAGGATAAGTTTGGTAATGATTGTTATTATTCGAATTAAGTTAGTATTTATCACTTATTTCACTTGTAAACGAAATTGTAGAGTAGCAACCCTGTATACGTCGGTCCGCCTCGACTACCTTCAGCTTGCTTTGCTCACTTTGCGAATGCCTAACTGCGCCACTTCATACAGAAACAACAGCCTTATTTTTACTATACATATTCGAATGATATTAATAAAATTTATTTTCGTTTACACATGATATTAAATTAATGAAATATAGCCCTAACATTCACATACTGTGTTTTTAAAGATAATAAGACTATATAATTAAAAGAAAAAAAATACCTACTTAGCTTTTTAACTTTATGCCCCTGGTACACCTGGGAGAATGTTATTGACTGTGTCACGCAGATGTAGCAGAGGTAAGCAATAACGAGAATGACATTTTCTTCTTGAAAACACCCTCTTAAATAAATAAAGATATAAAAAAGCACGGGTTTACTCCGAGGATTATTTATTAATTACCTAATAATTTAATCCGGGTTCGATTCCTAGCCTTGTTAATGTCGTAAACGAACTCTCATTTATTTACTATGACCTTGTCTAGGATCAAGCCCAGTGGTCTATAATATATTACCCATAACATAAGCGTCACTTACTTAGTTTGGGAATATACAATGTGTATAATTTTTATCAATTATTAATATACTATATATTATTATACTAACTAAAGATTTTCCCGCGGATACGCTGTGCGGGTAATTTTAGGTTGCTTGTCTGTTTCAGTTGTTCGAAATTCACGTTAAAACTACTGGGTCGATTTCGATGCAGTTTTAGCTTATCAACAGTAAATTTTTAGACTTAAAATCTACACTAATGTTCATCCGGAAAAAAAACTGTGAATTATTGGAAATTTTTAATTTAATTCCAATGCAATTCTGTCACCGCCCGATAGCAAATTTTATGTAATAAAATGTGTGATATTTTTTATCTCCGGAATCCCGCGGAGATTTTCACTAATGCGGTTTGAAGTTGTTTGGGGGCATAAAAATTGACGTTTTTCGATGCAGTTTAAACTAAAACGATAGCTTACATTGATACTTTGTGTCTCGGGAATCCCGCGAGAATTCGAGGCAAGCGTGGACGAAGTCGCGAGGATGTCCTAGTTATCTATATAATTGTGAACTGCTTAAAAATCCGTTGCGTGGTTTAGGGAGTTAGCAAATATAGAGACCGACGCAGAAAGCGATTTTGTTTTATACGATCTAAGTATAAAATAACCATTAGGTTTCATAATTTCACAGTACTTGTCAAGTACCAGGTTTGTTTATAAACCCTTTGGAATTAATGAATAGCATTACTCTTAATACAGTCACGTGCGCTATTGTACAAACAGTTAATCGGTCGAACAATCGCCAGTGATTCGATATCGAAGCCTCTTCACGATTTCATGAATGAACTACAAAAACATAAGATACTACAATATCATCGTAGTAAAAACGAATGCTTAAAATTTGTAAACAATTGTTTCTTAGCTCTTGTTTTATTATTAAAATTCGCGAACGTTTCAACATTTAATTACGAAGAATGTGGATGTTTATAGATTAAAAAACGAACTCGAAAATTCTTAGATCAAATATACTTATTGTTGTATACATTAGAATTCATTTGAACTTAATGAAAAATTAAGCCAATCAGAGAACATAAATAATAAAAATCAAATAAATAACCGTGTTTAAAACCGTTAAAACATAGTTTTTATTTATTATAAATCTAAGAATGCAAGCAATTTGACTCTTAACGACGGACTGATGGTCGGTTCCTATATCTTACTATTTCTTCACTTGGCGTACCATCAGTTGATTTTCATCATTCCTTATAGGTTGGAGCTTACATCAAATTTTAACCGATAGTAAGGCAAATGAATGGTTGGTAAGATATAAGAACCGGCCCTCAGTCAGATACAAAGCGCGGCAAAGTTAGGACCAATCATCATTCAGGGGCTATTAGGTACCTACTTACATTGTTGACAATGTTGTTTTGACGTGTTAGAAATGTAGGTTGGCTACGCGAGTCACCTGCGAGCATATGCACTGAAGCGATACCCGTAATCAAATTCGGTTATGGAGAGAGTAATTGTATAAAGACACTTTAGAAATTGTGATTGAAGGTCAAAGAACACCTACATTGGTAGTATACGTAGAAGCAATGTTCGGGATCGGGACATTGTGCAGTGCACACCCCAAGCTATCTACCCCGGTTTATAGCCAGCTATATTATGATAACGTTCCGTCAGTGTCGAGTCGAGCGTAGGTAGCTGAAGCGCTGGATAGAAGCGGCGGCCGCTACGCGGGTTATTATTCCGTGCGGCTGTGTGCGCGTACACGTGCACTGCCAGGACGCACACACTGCCGCGCGCCTCGCCCTTCCCCGCACTTGCCTCGCTCCGCACCGCGGCTACCCCAGTTCGCTAGCTCGGCAAACTCGACTTGGTTTTACTGCTCTGTAGCAATGTCGTTGCTGTGCCACCGCCGCACCGCGCCGCGCCGCTGTCATCTATTCTCCACAATGCCATAGAAAGTCTCCGACTCGCCTCGCCGAGCGAACTTTTCCTACCTCCACAGCGTTGAAGCGATATTATAACACTGCTTATATCAGCTTTTCATAGTCTATGATTTTTCGTACCGACATAAGAGGCGTCATGGTTGTTATTTTGAATAAGCACTAAAATTCTATCCGCCTAGATCAATGCTATAGTATTGTGAGCGGGGCATGGGCCATAAAATGTCGCATAGCCGAGACTAGCGATAAAATAAACGTCTGACGTTTTCGTGTTTCGAACCAACAGAACGAGCGACGCGTTGCGCATCAGAAAAAGAACTTTACGACAAGATTAGAAAGAGCGAGCGGAGTGGCAACCGCGCGTAGCCGCGTTCCAGAGGCACGGAACGGCAACGTCGGACGCCAACGTCATTTACTAAATTTATTTTCATGAACGCCAGCGCTGGCGACGACATGACTACATACATATAATGCTCGCGGGCGCCGCGTGATTTTATATTTACCATCTATTTCTGCATGTAAATATGCTATCCATTTCTGCACATTTAAACTCGCGTTGCGCTTTAATTATTTTATATATTTACAATAAAAAGGAGTAAGCGTTTCAAGCACACAATAAAGCGGCACGTTTTCCGTGCTGCGATAAAAGGGTGACGCAAAGTGATTATTTGCAGCGTTGCGATGAGTGGCCGCTGACTCAACGCAACGGCACGGCAGTACCATGAGGACGGTTTGTAACACAATTACTTGGCGCTATGCACTGTGCAATTTATAAAATTCCATTTTATAAAGTTTGTACAATGTACATTTCAGATACATGTATTAGTAAACAATATAGTACTAATACATGAATGAAAAAGTTCCTTGAATATTTCTACTAGGGCTTATGGAAAGTCATAAAAAATAATCTAATTTTGAGTAATATGGATGAAGACATCATTGTGATTTTTATCGTGGAAAATGAAATAGATTTAGCGGTCTAACATTTTATGTTTAGGCGAGTGTAGCAGCAGGATAAACGTATATTTAGCACATGTGTATTTTGAATAACGTGGGGGGAAAACAAGACAAATATTCCTTTTTTTTCCCCGGAACCTAGAATCGATTCCACGTTATATGGTTCCAAAATGTAAGTGATGCCCTGGAAACTAGTAAAAAACAATGACAAAAGTTTTAAAATTTTAGATAGTAGTTAACAACAGATATAAATTATTTATTGAAAATAATCATTAGTGTGCAACTAACTGAACCTGTCTGCTTCCTAAAATAATGTATTTAATTAAATTGATGGTATACTAAGAGTATTACATAAATAATAGGTTTTTAGCCACTGGAAGTAATACTACTTAAGTATTTCTTATAAACTACCTGTCTAGAAAAATAGTTCTGGGAAGACGCGTGTGCGTCTAATTGCGGTGGCAGGTGTAGGTGCATCTGCCGCCTGCTGGACTCGCCTTTTACTATTTTATTTTTCGTATACATACATGTAGAAACTACATACATCGCTCAACATATACTGTATTTTTAATGCTCATATTAAACTTGTAAAGCAATGGATACCTGTCTATACGATAATTCGAAACGTACCTACTATACCTAATTTCACTTCCATAAAGCTGAAGCGATGCAGCTGACGATTTTTTCTTTATAAATTACTAACGTGTCACATTATTAACGCATTTAAAATCATAATTTTTATAACAATCTTAATCCCTTGACACGGTTATTTTAGAAACAAAATATTACTAGCATCTCGCGACGTAGCGTGGCGGTGCATCGGAAAGCAATTGAAACACTCGCCATCGCGCAATGACAATGTATGCGAAACATAAAATGTGTTGTAGGCATTTTTGAAGTAGCAACTCGAAGTATTTTGCATAGATTGGTTGAGGAATGCGCTGCGAAGTAGATGGGTCGGTAAATCCCAAAGCTGGGTTGCTTCGCACGATCTCTCTACCTGAGCGCACCCCCAAATAGGGGCTGCGCGCGGGAACACATTGTGCCCCAAAAAAGTGACGGGTCGGTGCGAGCATAATAGGACCCACGTTAGGGGCACCCCACCAGGTATCTTTTATCATTGCTATAATACTAACAAAATTGGTACAGGTTTAGCTTATTTTAAATTGATTGAATATATTTTGAAATTATTCGTAAGAGTTATAGGAATACGCAGTGTTGTAATTATTTTACAATCTAAGAGATTATTCATATTTAAAGATTATAGAAATGTACGGTGTTGTAATTTGTAACTATTTTTTTACAATCAATGGAAGTCCAAGTACATTAGCTTCGAGATGTTTTTGCTAAAGTAAAATAATTTAGTGTGTACCATTATTTTTAAAGTAATTTAAAAAATATAATATATGAAAATTAATCTATTTCCGAGGTCGTAAATAGTATAATCGAAAACAGCTCTAAAAACTGGATGGACAGTCACATTCTTATATTATAAACGTAATTGTCTTATTTCGTTTTAATATTACTTTAATACTACAATACAGAGAAAAAATACATTTTTAGTATTGAAGGTGCTATACACAAAAGTCCCAATTTCCAGTCGGTTTTTCAACGAGAACACTGGTGCGGTGCTATGCCGTACCTTACGGTACTTTCATCGAACGAAACGACACGGCGAACTGTATTTATTCTATATGCAATATAACCACACCCGAGTATTTCGGTGCCAACACTGACAGTTCTCCTAGCCCACGCACGTTTATGACTCTTCTGTTGTCATGTTATATATCTGGCAATAATTACCGGGATAACTTCAGTTTTATGCATAATGTAGCCTTTATAATTTCTATTTGCCAGTTTTTATAATCTAATGGAAAACCTTTAATAGAGGGTAATGAATGGAAACTATTTTGATAAGATTCGATTTAAAGTTTAAATTGTCACTTGAATTAAGTTTACAAACTGATTATCTTGACTCGGTGTTACATCGTAAGAAACGAATAGTAGTGGAAAAGGAAGTTCTTAATAAGCTTTTAATGTTTTTTAACGGAGAACATTATCTAAAAGCAACATTTTTGCTTATTTACAGGGATCGGGTGGCGGGTGCGGCGCCAAGCGGCGTGCCGGTTCCCCGTGTGAAGGCGGCGGTAAGGTCGCGCGCTGGGAGGACTCGATAGCGAGGCTCGAGGCGGTGGCCGCGGGCGCCGGCGGCGGCGATTGCTGGCGCATGGAGGAAGAGGAGAGGCGTGCCTGCCGGAGGAGATGGTGTGGCGGCTGGTGCGGCGCGCACGACACCATCCGTGCCGAGAACGGCAAGTCGTACCTGGAGCTGGGCGGTGCTGCGGCGCGCGCCTGCTGCGACGGCCGCGCCGCCGGCCGCTGCGCCTCGAGGCGATGCTACCGCGAAAGACGGTTTAAAATGATGAACTTATGTGCATTAAAGTTAGCTCGTTTACGACAAACGGCGGACCCTTCGTTGAGACGGTTGGTGCTGGTGTGCAATACGTTGCGTGGCATCGAGAGGGAGATGGAGCGCGAGAGTGTCGAGGAGGCGCCTTTCGAGCCCGCGTGCGTGGCGAATGGCGTCACGCGGTGCGAGCTTCTGAACGCGCGCGACCCGGCCGCGGGGCGCGCGACACCTTTCCCTGCGCCGCCGCCGCCCGACCGGGACTCTGGCTTCGGCGACGAGGAGCAGCGGACCATCGATTGGGGCTCCGTGTTGAGCCTCTCGTCGCGGTCGGCGCTGGACCCCCCCGAGGATGCGTGGCCCGACGACTGGAGCTGGAGCGAGGACAGCTTCGTGCGGCTGCTGGTGCCCACCAGTTAGTGCACGGCGCGCGGGCCCGACGCGCCCGCGCCCCCCTGAGCTGTGATACGCGCCACGCGGCCCCGCCGCTGCTGCCGCCCGCGCCGCCGGCCGCTGCCGCCGGCACATCTAGTCGGAGGCGCCGCGCCGCCCGGCGCCCGACCCAACTGCCCAAGTGAAGCGACGCCGAGGCGACGAGACGCGACGCACACACACGCAGTCAGTAGTTAGTATTATGTAATTGCTAAAGGGAAGGTGCTAGCTTCGGACGTGACGCAGGACTTAAATGCGAGCCGAGTTATTTTTGATAGTTTTATTTCTTTAAGTGAATTCCAAACTAAAACTGAAGTGAACTTAGCTAATGAACTTGATGATATCGTTTAAATTAAATTCAACTGTTTGAAATTTTGTTGAAATCATTATGTAATTAATTAGGTAAAATGCTATATTTATTATTTCGTTGAAGCAGAAAAGTGATATGTAGTTTGAAATTATTTCTGTCTTGATATTTTCTCCAAGTGTTTCTGAACAACGAGCATGACTTTAATTTGAACGGATTCTGTTGTGATGGGCAAGTCTCTTTCGTTAAGGTTGTGCTTCTGTTAAAGTCGATACTGCGTCCTGTTATGGTCGCGCCGCACCTTCCAGCCGCGTGAGCCAAGCGCACCCCTGACGAGACAGATTCGCCGTATGCGTTGAAACGAGATGAGTGGGACATGTGCCGATAATATTAATTAAACACAACAATAACAAAATTAATGTCGGCAATATTGTAGTCAAGCGATGATTGTAATTTCTAGTACTTAATACTAATACAGATGAACTTTCATTAGTTCCACATGATCATACTCCCGCCTGTGGCAGAAACGCAAAGGATGTCAATTAAATAGGCCTTGTCGGCTGTGGCTATGAAAGTTTCATCGCCGAGACAGGATCCAACAAATAAATAATGGAATTCGTAGAAAATATGGCTATTTGGTGGCTAAAAGTACTTAAGAGTCATTCTTGAATAGGAATTGAAGAGTCTGTCCACAGATTCGGATGCCTTCTAGTGAGCCATTTTAATTTACAAAAAAATAAATGCAAGTAAATTTTTCCCATAAGTTTACGAAAACTTATACCTAAATGTTATTATAGTTATCTTTAACAGTAAAGCAGTTCCTAATACTAACTAGTAAATGAGCAGTAATTAATTCTTAATCCTTTTATACTGATAGCACTTATTAGGAGGCATCTGAAAAATTAACAATAGAATTGTCAATATAATAATGTTGGAAATTATGTAAAAAATAAATTTGATCTGGACCACCTTAAAATGTTCTTTACTAAAACAACCCGTTGTTTCTAAACAGAGATGTAAATAGGAGCATCTCAAGTCTGTTTCTTTAATGAATTTAATTTGCTGATACTCCTCTTCTGTCATTAGTAACACCGGGTTGTAGCAATGCACATTAAACAAAATGGATTTTAACACCTATCATAAGGCTTGTGGTCGAAACATTGTTAATTCTGAAAGAAACAAGTACTTTAGTGATTTGGTTATTGCGACTGATGGCCGGTTCCTATATTTTACTATTCATTCACTTGCCTTACCATGAGTTGAATTTTTACATACTTACAAATATGGATCTTATGTCAAATTAACCAATACTAAGGCCGATGACCGATCGGTAGGATATAGGAACTAGCCGTGAGTCAACCACAAACCTGATGATGGTGTTGCTACTGATCGCCTATAGCGCGATGCCAACGCGGAATTGGGACTGCATGGACCAAACATACCTTAGCACGACATTTAATAGAGCAAAGTACAAATTTCAATAATAATATGCATTAGTGCTCCGGCGCATGTTTGTCCACCGTTGTCAATTACTCAAACATTTGAATTGTGATTCGGTAGCTAATGAGAGAAAAATTCTATGTTCTTAAATTAAGTGTACATATTATATACGGAAATGGGCATTATGGCGCGGTGACTCGCTGCCGTTGTAAATATATTATGTAAAGTAATAATTTTATTGATATCTATGTGGAAGGTGGGAGACCAGCTCGTCACGTCTATCGGGACACAGGCCCCGAGAGACGCGCATCACCGTGTTGTATTATACGACCTCTATTCTGTCCAATACATTCAACAACTACAGATTTACAAGCTACTTTTATTCATTATCATATAAATAAGATGTCACAAAATTCTAATGCCAGTACAGACTAATATATAGCATGAACAACGTTTAGTTATAATATTTTGGGTTCTAAACTCATAAGTGATGCACTGAAAACTGAAGGAACAGCTCAATCTATGTTAATTTATGTTTTGTTTCGTATTAATATTTTTGTTGAAGATGTCCGTATGGTTGGTTGTGATGGTTTACTTAAATAAGTTAGCGACTCTTCATATTCTAAATTATATTTTACAAGAATTTGTACTAACAATTTTAAATTATCCTACATCTACTTGTGTATTTCACTTGCGTAATGTATTCGACATGTAAAGAATGTAATTAATGAAAGTACTTAATAATATCTTTGAGATAATAACAAATATTGTCGATACTTATGTGAAAGAAAAACATGACATCGTAAATGCTTGCAACTTTTAAGACATACCTATTTTTATCCTGTCATTTTCTACTAGACATATAAGTAATACCACAAGTAAGTCCGTCAATGGGGTAAGTTCGTACACTACTCGTTTTTTAAGTTTTTGAACGGAATTTAATTCAATGGTGTTTTAGCTTCATTGACTGATTTGTTGTCCTCTTAACTACTCAAACACGGAAAAAATTAGAGCTATGGAGTTTCCACATTGATGGATTGCGCCACCTTGACTATATTAATTTTTAATTGGCTTTCAAAACTGTTTTCAGTTTTTTCATTTTTATCTTATGTATAGTTAGTAAAATTCGACATAGTATTGTCCACACAAAACTTTATAGCCCCTTCATATTATTAGTTGCTGTATCTTATGTGTTGTTAACTTTATGTAATTTATTTATCAAACAACGAAAAACCTCTGGGGTTAATATTAGTGCTGCATTGACAGCATTTAATAATTTGAACATTACTCAATATGTATGTATGTAAATCATTTTAATGATTCTGTTTAATATTTTTAGGTTAGTACTTTCCCTAAAATTGAGGAGCGATATGTTTTGTGTGGTTTATTATATGTATAGCAGTAATACCATAACGAAGATGTTTGCTCTTGGTCTGCTGAAAGTGTTGTGAGCTCCAGCAATAATGATTCTTAAGGTATTTTCTCATATCCGTCATTAAGTTGCGAACTTTTCATAGAAAATTTCGCAACTTCAACATACGTAACTTTAACATTGTATTTATTATATTTCCTTTGTTTTTCATTGCCATTGGTTACCAAAAATGACAGGATGTTTTTTAAATGAAATGATTGTGAATATACTTATTTTAGAAAAAATACTCACGTTAGACGGTTGTGAGGCAATTATTGAACGAGCTCATTGTGCACATCGAATTGTTGAATGTTCCTCATGTTTAGTTTAGAGACGTTCAATGTTGCTTCCCAATGTATGTATCTAATGTACAATATTTATAATTGTAATATATTGTTGTTTAAGCCGTTGTGTCGAAAATAACAAGAACAGGAATAATTTTGTGAAACAATGGCACAAAGAATGAACATAAAAATTATATATATTATATAGAAACAGAAATGTGGCTATAAGAGCAATTTTTATAATAAATATTTACTGTTGATGAACTACCGTTTTTCATTTTATAACTGTATAAATTATACATAACCTAACAGCATCTGGGGTCTAGTGTATTAAATATTAGTTAATAAAATAAAGATCTAACTTGTCCTAAGCAACCATATCATATAAATAATTTCAAAAGGTTTTGGCCTTTTAATTCTGTGGATCTCGGACATCAGATAAGCTGTATGGACAAAGTTCTTTTACCTACCATTCTAGCCGAAACTATAATAATACTTACCACTTACTTATGTACTCACTGCAACTTGAGTTTTTGGCCATCCACTACTAGATAATAATCCTAAAGTGGTCTAAATAAACCCTCAGATAGCTGGTTTTAGGACTAACATTGGTAATTGGGAGAGATATCTGCCTTGAAGCTGATTTACATTTGAATTACGTAGTGTGGACGTCTTCCAGCCTAATAGGCTGACAACGTGCACAAGGTCACCGGTAGGCGCTGGATGAGGAAGGCGAAGAACTGGGATGTGTAGCGTAATTTAGGAGGCTTAGGTATATCCAGCATTTGACTGCGATTAGTTGACTATATTTGCATTAGTTAATTAGTGACCTTTAATACTGCTGAGTTAAATACTTATTATTGTTTGGGGAACAACTCAAATGATAAAAAGGACTAATTGCTTCAACTTGCAAATGTAAATCAATCAGGTTTTAAGAACTTAAATGGTCCCCAATATATATGACTGGCATAATGTTAATTCTATTGCATTAATTTGATTTCATCGCGATGATCTTCGCCCATAATCGCTCGTCGAGATATAACCGGCCATACCAATAAAATTATGGTCCAAACAAAATATAATACTAATTAAAATATTCGCACGAAAACATGACGAAAATTTTACATGACGCATGTCAAAACTAAATTACGTAAATATAGCAATTGTAAGGCTTTAAGCAGTTTCGTTTGACGTAGCAGTGAGTCGAACCGCTTAGACTGCGTGCACTGAAGCGTGGGAGTGCCCGAATGAATACCCTTTACTTCTAAAATATACGAAGAGCAAATCTCTTCATTTAGTATTATAACACTGTAGGCGAATGGAAGTACATAGTAATATTTGCCTTAGTATGTCATATTACCTGCAATGATTTTTGTGGCGTTAGAATATATTATACCTTCATAATGATCACATATTCTTCGGCAAAATAGGCTTAAACAACTTGCTAAGCACAAATCACAGGACCGGCTTAGAATTTTTACAACACAGTGGTTGTTGTAACCAAAATTGGTTTAAACAATATAAATATTTATTTTATTAAACATAAGTGGGCAAATTTCGTCTCTATAGTAGTAATTAAGGCATGAAACTATTTTCGATGATGTAAGCCTTTTGAAGGAATTGGATTGGTAATAATAATAAACCTTCCATTTGATATGGTTATAATAAACTGTTTTTCAGTAATCCTGGCTGAAAATAAAGATTTATTTATGGAAAACCTACAGCTAAATACATTTGATTAGATAACTATAATTAACAAAAGAAAGCCACTGACAGGTTTTCATGAATAAGCTATTGGATAAAAGTAACATGCAGAAGTAAAAAGGCACTGAGATGCTTAGTCACTGTTGAAAAATTTAAGGCTTAGACACCGCTTGGCTCCTGAAATACTGATTGCAAATGGGTCGATGTTATCGTATTTACTTACATAATTTAAATAATGACTTGCTCGCACTAGAAATGAGTTTTGTTTGTAATTAGTAAATCTTAAAGAGACAAGATAGAATAGGTATCAGGTAAATTTTCTATCATGAGTCACTTTTTTCGTTGACCCTATGCAGTCTTGAGTTAATTGTTGATATTGTTATGTTTTGTGGAAAGGTTCTTGCAATTGCCTCCTCAATTCCACCGAGTTTTATGCTGGTAAGATGCAGATAGTTGTATGGAAAGGCAGAAGGAAAGAATATAAAAATAACTACCAGGTTTTATAACGAAAAGACGCAAATGTAAAGATCCGTAACCACTAAGGATCGCTGTGGTAGTCAATGGTGGATTTACACTAGGGGCAGTCGGGGCTAGTGCCCAGGGCGGCAAAATTTGGAAAGTGAGAAAAAAAATTCTATATAATAAATAATTAACTAATTCTTTTAAATACACATTTTATCTTTCAAGAAATATAATTTAAGTATTATGTATCAAATTAAAATTTTGTATATTATAATATAGGAAATTTAAATAAAAACTATTCAAATAGTTTATTTATTTATTTCCATAAAGGTTTGAAAAAAATTAAAGTTAATATTTTTATTTTCTGGAATTGATAAATTTATGTAGTTTTTTTGAAGAATTAAAAATATTTTCAAATTATGTATGTCTTTTGATAACAGAAACTTTCATAGATTAATGAATTTTTCTAAAATTTGAGAATTATCCAATAATATATAATTATAAATATAATATTTATTTATTTATTATGTATTATATGTAATAAATTTCCTGCAATCAATTAGTTATTCTAATTCTTAAAAAATAAGATATCAAAACTATTAAAATAAAATTTAAGTCATAGGGCGCATTTTCTTCAGTGCCCCAGGGCGGCACAAATAATCGGCTATGGTAGTCTACCCAACTTGATAAATTTAGCGAGCAAGGCCATTTGATTTCGATTGATATTCATGAAACTCCGCACTGAAATCCTAAAATCCATAAAATAATATGAATACGGAACGTTTAGGCTAGTGAAATCATGCGAAAAACCTAGTTCGGTTACATGAGAGCAAAAATTAGGTAAATTCGGTGAAATTACTCATGATAACATTGTCACCAGTGGTGCACCGTTTAATACAAAATGCAGTAGAATTTATGTAAGTACAAATTTTGAATTTATAATTATCGAGACGTTCAGTGACCTATTTCACTCGATTAATGCAATCCGCAAGGGGGTAGTTCGAATAACATTTTAACAAATGTATTACACATCGCAGCATTTATCGAATGATTTTCGCTAATTTTAAATTTGCTTTTTATGCTACGAAAACTGACGATTTCATCAAGCAGCGTATGCTTTTATACAATTAATAATTATCTAAGTAGGGCGATCCTGGCAGACATTGACTTACCCTGAAAAAATCTAGAGCCCGATCCCAGCATCACCTACCAGGGCTCATTGTGACTCTATACCATTCCCGGATCCACTTAAACACACACAAAACATTTCATCAAAATCGGTCCAACCGTTTAGGACGAGTTCGGTGACATACACGCGAACAGAATAAAATATCTATAATACAATAATCTAAATACGCCGTGTCTTTAAAGGAAGGTCTAAAAAACAATTGGAATAGGTTTGTAATGGTTAAAATTTATCAAAATTTGCTTTTGTTAAAAAAGAACATTGTTTTTTATATCTTAGTTGCTCAGATACTATATATGTATCAGTGCTTTTCAATATTATTGAATACGCGACCCCTTTACAGGTTGAAAATTTTTGGCGACCCCCTTGGGATATAGACGAACGAAAAGTTAGTAATTTAAAAGACTACGTTTATGTTTTTCTCTATATTGTCACCTATATTCATTATTTGAATCTATACTCTACAAAAAGCTACTGAGTGTAGAAAGTACCTAAGTACGAGGTATAAATTTAAATGGCCTTTCCCTTTTGCCGGCGACCCCCCGAGTAAGGCACTGCGACCCCTATGGGGGTAACGTTATGTATCTTGCTCGCTATATACAATATATAACTTTAGAAATAATACTATTAAGCGCCTGTAGAAATGTATAGTACTGGCACGCATATACAAGGTTGTTAGCTCACTCTTCGGTGTAGACGCTCGCCAACAAGGTGTGCTTTCGATTTCTCTGGGACTATTCATCAGATCCTGACTTGTAACCATGAGACAACCTTGGGAGATTTTAAAATTTATCGGCCGATGTTGAATTAAAAAAAAAAATCGCCCCCTTGTAGACGTAAATAGTGTAACATGCATAAATTAAAATTTATTTATATTTTATTATAAAATTTAATTCCAATTAAGCGCACGTAGAAATTGTAATACTGGCACGCGTCTACAAGCTTTTTTCTAAGAATATAGGCGCTCGGCGTTCTTTAAAATAAGGGTTACTCACGATTTCCCCGAGATCTACTCATCAGATCCTGACATGGTGACAATAGGACTATTTCGGGAATTTAACCTTTCGATTAAACAAAAATTTTGAAAATTGGTTCACAATTGACGTAGAAATCGAGTAACGACCAACAAAAAAAAAAAATTTATCCCGGGAGCACTTTGTAGTTGTTTGGGTGCATAAAATTAGCTTATTCCGACGGTCTTCACTAAAAGACAACTTATATTCTTTGTCAAATGCTTTGTGTCCCGGGAATCCTGCGGGAATTTCACATATACATAAAAAAATATATCCGACTTCGTTATTTCCTACCTTTTCACTCTACTTCTTACCTTACTTACCTCGATTTGCTGTCAAATCGTCTTTTTCAGTTTTTTTTAAACTATTCACTTTTTGTTCTTAAAACGAAATCAAAGGTAGTAGACTTGAATTTCGACAAAAGCCCATATTTATTATAGTTATCGTATGGTTATTATTAGTGGATAATATATCCAAAAAAGGACAACCCGGCGGACAGGAAAGCGTGATCGATAAATCCAATCGATTGGATCACTAAAAAGGAGGAGTACCATAACCTTCGAAGCCAAGTGGAAAGCTACAAAAATCTATCTTTAGGGATTTTTAAAAACAATGAAAACTGTGGTGAAAATGTATATCGCGATGACCGTACGACACTTGTTTAAATCAATATCAAACTCTAATATCATCCTGATGGCCTGGTTAGGATATAAAGACAAGGTTATGAAGTTACTGACTTGTCATTAGTGCTCATTATGGTGGGCAATTTTCAAATCAATCAGACGGTGGAAGTCGCTTAAAATAAGTTGAAGGATTCCGATACGTAACGTTACGCCGATAAAAACAATGTCACACCTGCATACCTATAAAAACGAATTTTAATACCTTTCGGCATTTAAATTTATTTTACTTCTTTTGTTACTTTGTGTTTAAAATTTGTGATCAGAAACTGCCCATTGTCGTATTGTAATCTTCTAAGGCAGTCATTAGCCAGGTGTGTCGGATTAAGATACGGGGACATTGCAGTTGCGCAGTATAGAGCAATGGCCCGATTGAGGGAGACCAGTCCGTCGAGCGATAACCACGAGCGAAGCAAGACCTTTGTACTACAATCAGGAATATAATAAGTGAAGGACTGCGCGTTTTATAGAATTAGGTACGACCTTCTGCATTACGTTTGGACGTGTTGTGTTCGGTTATATTTGTACCTGTGTTATACGTGTTTGTATAGTTCTAATAAACTCTATAATAATTCGGTAGTTGACAGTATGAAAAATATAAGCTGATTTTAATATATATCGTAGATTAAGATCTAAATATTGTAAAAATAAGTTGTTTTAACTAAAATATTAATTGATATTTTTTTTTTTGCAGCCATTAGCCACGTGACAATGAACGCCGATCAGAGCGCGCGACGTCATAGTGTGCAAAACACAAGTTATCAATGACTTCTCAGATAACACTTCAACGAAACAGATGTTTGTTTTGCACACTGTGACGTCATGCGAGACGCTATGACAGGTTGAAGCGTTTTTGTGACGAAATTTCAAAACATTTATAAAAAATTGCTAAATTAAATATCTTAATGTTGTTTTTTTGCTGAAATATTAATATTTTGGCTAAAATAGACCATAAGGCTCAAAATAAACCTGTTTCTCAAAAATTGTCAACTACCGAATTCCAACGGCATTTCAATTCGAGTCGCGAGACTCGTAACAATAATATACTTATGCAGTTTAATGAAAGCGTGTTAAGTATTGATTTTTTTATTAAGACTTCATATTGTTTTTTTCCTGATATACATCAAATTTATGGTATAATTAATAAATACATATTATCACACTTGTTCCCCATGGGGGTAGGCAGAGACTATGGATGTCCACTTGCGACGATCATGACGAACGGCTATCGCTACTTTCAAAAATCTGTTCTACTTGCACCTTTATTTGTACCTGACCTCTCTTTAACACTTCTGACATTTGATCATAGTGTGTACGTCGTTGTCTACCGATACGAACGGTACGATTCACAATGCCGTCATACGAATGTTTTGTGATACTACTTTCATTCATTGCTAGTATAATAAGGCATTTATTTATATTATCTTCTTTATAGGCTAGAAATTAACATCGGATACCAATGGACCCGAGGAGTGTGCGTTCAAAACCAGTATGAAACAATACTTATTCATAAGAATTCAATTTAAAAACAAAGTACATTTTTACTTTGCTCAATCCTGCGTTTACGCATGGCAAAAACCTACATCGATATTTTTACACATTTCCTGTTAAAGCCCCATAAATACATGAAAATATAGACCTCAAATATCTTATAATTATTTGCAATAGATGAGTTACATAACAAAACATATACTTTGCCTGAGGTAAGTTGCACAAAATTTATACCTAAGCAGACACTTGGAGAATCGTATTGTGAATTCAAATGCATTTTCCTAAATATAATATAATGTGTAGGTATAATACAATGTATAGAATTCTATGTCAGTATGACTCTGTAAATGAGTGTTTGCTGTTTTTATTCGGTTATATAGAAACAGATTATTATATTAGTAAGAATAAAATATAAAAAGTTGCTATACATTAAGAATAAAAGCGTGATTTTTTGGTCTGTGGCACGGTTGGTAGTATTGCTCGGATCATCCCATGGACAGTTCTCTTGTGCTTTCCCAGGTCACCCGATCGCCTGCAAAAGGAAACACATGATATCTAATAAGAACATAACTAAAAATTCATGTTTAAAATAACTTATTCGTTACATGAAAATTCAGACATAAAATCAGAGCAATAATTAAAGTTTTTTTATTGCACGAGTACAGCAGACAGGCAGACAGACTTGATGGAAAGCGGTTACCATCGCCTCTGGACATTTCCAACTCTAAAGGCTATAAATGCGCTGCTGCTCTCTTAAGGGACACTGGAACCTGGTCACTAATGCCGGAACACAACTGAAGGTTGTTATGGCGGCATACTCTAAACCACGGGTGGTAGCCAATCCAGTCAAGCAAATATCCTACCACTTGGCCAAGATATATAAATAGTATAAAAGTAGCGACAAAATACATGCATATATACTGTTTTTCCTTATGACGTGGAAACCTTGTTGGAAATGAAGCGTATACAGAGTCGTACATTCTTAACTTACAAGTTTGTTACTAGATTGAAGCATGACTACCATGTATCACAATCTCGCTTTAGCTACTGCCGGTCATATCAGTCTTACAGTTTTAACAAATATCACGGACAGTTCGTATTTTACAAAAAAAAATACTTATAAATTAAATACTATTAGTTGTTATGGAGCTAAAAACAAACTAAATTATAAATAATATATACACAACTTATACAGCATTTAGTTTACCACGGTTATTTACTGTTCTGAGAAAATGACTCTAACATTATTCATTGACGTTCGACAGTAGTCATTCTTAGAACGCTACTGTAAAATGATAAAAATGTAATATATACATAATGTAATACATATAAAATAATCAAGATATATAAAAGAGTGAAAAAAAGTCGAAATTAAAGTCTTATTTATGGCGGGAACTTGAAGTGACGTTTTGTTGTTGTGCAGATGTATTAAAAAAACGTATAGTATATGGGTGATTTTTAAAAGTAAGGAGTATTGTTATTAGTAATATATTTATTTATTTGGTATAATTACTGGTATGTGTTTATGTACTTTTCTAATTCTAGCTCAACTATTATGTTTTTCAACACATTACCTCGAAAAATGTATTTACGACGCCTGTATACATACACTGTTCGAAAGTTAAAAATTAGGCACCTGTGTAGCTATACCACTCAAATATGTATCTATTTGCCCAACGGCGTGCGGCAAAACTAATAAAAAAAACAATCTATCAAGAAGTTTCATATTAAATTATTTAAAAAATCATTTATTAAAAACAAACACTAAATCCCCATTTCCCAATGTTTCCAAAGACACGGATAAGATGTGTAGACGGTATCTCGTCATTCACTGCTTGGGCCCCCCAAAATGCTATAAAAACCATTATAATATACCGTTAAGAAATTAGAATGAAGGATTTTACTAAAAACCAATACTATAGGTGTACAAAAAACAAAATGGAATCACAAACAACTGCTGTAGTGTAAGTACTGTGTTGCAGTTGATAGCGCCCACTTCCCAGGAATTCGATTATTACATAGTACATTTATAAAGTATATCTTATCAATACAAATATTATTGCTACTTACTTACCTAAAAGGAGTGCCGCAAATGTCGCATTCATAGGGTTTTTCTCCAGTGTGTATAAGAGTATGGACAGTGCGGGCGTATGGTCGTCGAAATGCTGCACCGCATATGTCACAGGGATAGGGCCTGAAAGAGTATATGACAGAATAATACAGGAGTAAATTAAAAGGAGTCGTGATAGAGCCATGCATCATATGCATTAACTCGATCGCAGCTCTGAGGATCGGCTCGACCGGTGATAATCCATGATCTCACAAAATATCGGCTTTAAACGGTTACTTGAGCTAATCGTGTTTTGTGAGTGGAGGTTACGATGGTCCACTCATCTCTACTTCAGATTCCCTATCCCATTTTTTAGGCTGGTAAAGCGTTGGCTTCGTCAATGATATTAGAAATGTCTGCAGGCGACGGTAACAATTTTTCATTACGTTGATTGCCTGTTTACCAGCTTGCAAGAAAAATGTTGTACTGTGTTTATTTTACATACATACATAATATCACGCCTGTTTCCCATGGGGGTAGGCTGAGAGATCTCCACTTGTGACGATCCTAAAAAAAACTTTCGCTTCATCTACTTTCATCAACCTTTTCGTACATGCACGTTTATTTAAGACGCTTTTTACGTAACCTCTCTTTAACACTTCTGATAAAATGATTTGATAATGATGTTTGATTTTTATTTCACAATTGGGATTGTTCACTTTTTCAATCTAGCTATTTGAAAAACCATTTCGAGGAATAGTGTCCCTAATCATTTCTGTCTAGTTAAAATTCCAAAAAACGTACGATCTTCTTGTATTTTGACCTTTATTTGACCTTACTAAATCCAATCAGGTGGGCCGTCTGCCCGTTTGCCTGCTACAGGTTTTAAAAAAATAGCTGTATATTATTTGATTTAAGTTCTGTAACATGGATTTTCCCTAAAGACCACTTTAGTTTTTTTTACGATAACTATAGAAAATAATAATGGTTAAACACGAAAAATTATAAGCCTAGCGACAAAAAACACTAAAATGATCACGATACGTAATGAGTAATGACAGTGACATTTAAATAGTAGCACAGATTACTATTATTATATATAGATAAAACTTACTTTTATTATTTTTGTTTTCTAGGCAAATAAATCAATGTAAACTTGTCCATTATGACGTCATCGGAGAAATAATTTTAAAATCGAATTATAAATAAACTAACGCTTAAAATACAAAAATATTCGAATAAGTATCTTAAAATACCCTATTTTACGTAATAAAAATACAAAATCAGAGGGCAATTTTTTGTGAACAATCCCCATTCTCTTAATTCAAATTTAACAAATTTTATTTCTAAATTTAAAAGCATTTTTGCCTTACCATGGGTTTGACATTACTTGTACGGAGCCCATGTGTCAAATTTTAATCATAAGGTAAATGAACATTTGGCAAAAATCATTGTTTGTAAAAATCATATGACGAAAAGAATTTGTAAGATTAATGGGTATGATAATTTTGGTAGACTAAAGAGATGGATTATTCGATAGGCGATATGAGATTTGTAGTGACTGAATATAATCGTGAGGACGGAAAAGACATATTGTATCCAATTTAAATTATTGAGAAAGGGGTAAAGAAAAGAAAAGAATAAAGTCGAAGTTTAATATGAAACATGCACCGATTTTCGCTGGAATAAATTGAATTTAAAGTTATTGTGCTAAAACATGCTTAACATTGTTTTTTTTTTGCTGTAGCAGACAGATTGACGGCCCAACCAATGGAAAGTGCTTATCGTCGCTCTGTAAGGTGTTACCAACTTCTTGAGCTCCTATACTTAACTATACCCAACGATTTAGAACTTTTATTCTGTGTAGGTACTACAATGAGTTGAGAGAATTTTCCGCCGTGGATTTTCCTCTGCGCTACCATATGGGGTTTTTTAAGACGGGCTTTATAAAATTTCTCTGCGACGCGTCAGCAACGCCCCTGGTGTTCCAAACGTCTATGCGGACGTTAAAAACTACATCAAGTGGGTCGTCTGCCAGTTTGTCAGCTTAAGGCAATAAAAAAGAACGGTCTTGTATAATAATATTAGTTTACGCGTTAAGTTTTTACTGGACAATTGTCGTTCCCAGTTTTATTTTTCCATGAACCTGGATTAGTTTAGCTACGTGTGTTATCGCATCGGTGTAACCATACTTATGGGAGCGAACATGTAATAACTTGCATTGCGTAGATCTCCGAAATCACACTCCGCCAAAATAAAGACATTATTGGCCAACAACCAACAAACCAAATAACGTATTACGCCAACTTCCAAGGTAGCGAGCAGGAAAGTGGGTAGTGAATGTAAACAGAACAGTCGTTCTGCCACTGCGGCTGTCTTACACTCCACTCTTTGTCAGTAATTTGAGCAGAAGTAAAATGACCGGCAGCGCGAGCGCGATTACGCGTTGAAATATTGCTTTCATGCTCACTCACCGCAGAGTGCTTGAGGATTATTAAACAGATACTTATACCTTCTATTACGATGAATTGATATCAGCCACCATCTTCCACGTCGATGTTTTTATATGATATAACCTCAGACGGACAAAATCGGTATACGGAGCCCCGAGCTCTCCGCGTGAATCCAGCTAACCGAAGCTGATTTTGGAATAGGAAGCCAATCGCTCCGAAGTGCGTTATGAGAACTTAGAATCATAGTATTTTCTTAAGTCTTAGCGACAAGTACACATAACAAAACTACGTTGTCTGGAAGAGATCGCTTCTTAGCGATAAGACCGCCTATTGTGCACATTTAGAAGATTTTTAGGCTATAAGTTTTTCTGTGTTTTCTGTAATGGTGTACAATAAAGTGTTATCTATCTATCTAATTGCTCACCACAGTAAAAAAACACTTATTCATTTAGAGACTGATACAAAAGTATATTGAGATGTATTTTCGGCAGCGCAGTCAATAGCGGGTAGCGGTTGAATGGAAACGAGGCTTTGAAGGCTGATTTACATTGATACAGCTACTGACTTGGGAAGCGGACTGACATCAGAATATTGAATATGGAGAATATTGAATTTGAAGTTAGTCCATTTAGTAACGCTATACTGTCTTCAAATGATATTACACGATGCCAGTATGAAGTCAGAACTGGCTTCCTTTGAATTTTGAAATCAGTAGCTGGATCAATGTAAATCAGCCTTGAAAGCTGCTTTAAATTGATCCAGCTATTGACTTGGGGAGCGCACTGACTTCAGAATATTCAACAGGGAATATTGAATTTAAAGTCAGTTAGACTTGGTAGTTCTGTGTTTTTGATTGATTTTTTTTTTCGATTGATGATGATGATAATTTTACATGATGTTAGTATAAAGTAAGCACTAGCCTCCTTCGATATATATAATAATTGCAGATATAGTCTAGTACAAGCGTTTCTTGTTATATAAAGACTGCACACGGCAGTTCAGGAATAAATCGAGACAATGTCATCATTGCTCCGACTTATTCCTTTTCCCGGCGTCCTCTAGCACTTTTGTGCAATATGTTTCCAGACACGACCTGGTTTCTCTTCCAGCCAGCATCTCACACAATGAGCAACAACTATGGTTTCCCTTCATAACGTATAAATCTTTCCTTGGAATTTGAAGTAACTAGCTGGATAAATGTAAATGAGGCTTCAGATACGAAAGCCATAACATACCTCTGGTCAGTGTGGGTGCGCGCGTGCTCACGCAACCGTGCGGCCGCGGTGAACGTCTTGGGGCAAACGTTGCACGCGAAGGGCCGCTCCCCGGTATGCGTACGCCGATGGTCGTCGCGCTCCACCTGACATCGGTCATACGACGCTCATACCCACCACCCATTTCACACGCATTAACATAATAATAAGATAACATGTAACGAAGTGTAGAGGAGTTTAATTAAAGTACAACAGTAGTTGCAGTCCTAACTCGATAAAAGGAACACAGAGGTTGTTTTAGTAGCTATCTGACAGTCGCCGCAAGCTCTACATTGCTTTCAATTCCTGCGCCGTAGAACGTGCATAATAAGTATTTCTACTTTGCAACAACAACAAAAAAATACCAAGTGTACTCACACTTGGAAAATAATGATTTAATTTTTGTTTTTTTATTCCTAGGGATATTAATTGTACCTATTGCTGTATTGCAGGAAGCGCGACGCCGATACTGCGGGATTCGCCTGCCAGATGGGCTGCCGGACTACCTACTAAAATCTCCCATGTTCCTTCCATTCACCTATAGCCACGGGGCCACCTGTACCATCTTGTACAAACCCGTTTCCTTCGAAGACATATTTTAAAAGTAAAACTGTTTTGAATATCAAAACAATTCAAACTCTATTTAAATCCTCTAAATTCATTCTGCTTATTCATTTTCCTATCTAGGCATATGTGCAATTTCTTTTTCTGAGTTTAACTTAGTTACCCCACAATAGGGTTAGCGAAAAATGCTACGATTAAAATAAAAATTTACCTAACCACAACTAAACAGATTTCTGCCTCGGAAGCGAATCCTACATACGGGTCTGAGATTAAACGATAAATGATTATTACAGTGTTTTCTCTATTTTGCTACTATTTAATAAATTTTGGTTTGTTATTTTTACATTATATACAGTACTTAATTTATGTCTGTATACTTTAAGATATGCATAATACACAACGAAAAGAGTATGCAACTGAATAACTCCAAGTAATAGTAGATTGTTACACGAGAGGTGAGAGTACATATTTAGACACGAGATGGTTTGGGCAAGAACGTAGCGAGGGCGCTAACAATTCGAGTACCTCAATAGGCCTTTCACCTAAGGTTCACACTCTGAGTTTAATTTCGAATATGAGAAAAGTAAATAAAACTGATTAGTTACATTTGTAACTATTCAGCTAAATATTTACTATTATCGGTGACAAATAATACGGGCTGGTTGAATGTCACAGAAAAAGTGACGTTTATATATTGTGACGTATTAAATAACTTCATCAGATTTATGCAATTAACGTCTAATTTCATTAGAGAAATAGTTTGTTTAACCAATCAGTTTAATTTACTTTCCTCATATTCGAAATTAAAAGCAGTGTTAACCTCGGGTTAACTGGGCCTATTTAGGCACTCGAACTATTAAAGCCCTCGCTACGATCGTGCGCAATATCATGTCATGCCTAAATAGGTCACCTTCACCTCTCGTGTAAAAATCTACTATTAAGTTGGAACAAGAAAAGAAAATATTTTTAGTACATTTTATGATAGCATACAAAACCAGTAGCGCCATCTAGTATGGAAACAATAAAACTATTTTCTATAACATACCTTAACTTTGAAAGCTTTAGGACACAAATCACAGGGATAAGGCCGTTCTCCAGTATGCTTTCTCATGTGTATTGCTAAATGGCCAGACTGGTTGAATCGGCGGTCACACACATGACACAGATAACTCTGAAAGAAAAAAGGAATTTCAATACTACACTAGTGCCGGGTTTTCTATATCTTACTATTCATTGTTCAACGTTTAAAAATACATTAATAATACAATAATAATAAATACTTATATGTAGTTTTTGTCCAGTTTTGGTTAGTAGTCGGGCAAAATAAATTTATAGTCAGATACAGGAACCCACTTTTAAAATTTGTTCCCTGGAAGAGATCACTTTAGGCAAATAATTATTGTGCCAAGAACCTGTCATAAATATTCATTATGTAACTTTTTATAATAATTGACACTATAACATACTGATGTGACTTTATTTGGGATATTTTGTTCTTTTGTGAATTAAATTTAATATGACTTCATCAAGATTAAACTATGGTATATTCATATTATACCTTTTGTCCTGGAATATGAAATAGTATCTGCAAGGTTTGCAATCTTGATGTGTAGTATTCCTTAGGTACATTGCTTCAGTCAGTATGTGGTAATTATAAAAACTACCTAAGCAATATGTTTTGCTAGGATTTACACATCTTCCTTTGAGGGGGGGTTAAGTAAGGGCCTTATCATGTAACAACACTAAATAATAAGTGCACCATACTGACTTTGGTTTGGTTTTCAAGTTGGATGAAGGGTCTTTTTATGAGAATGCAGATTAACTACTTGTTAGGAGTTATATTAATAAGACTTTTTAATAGACAAATGTTTTATTTAAATATAATTGAACATTTAATTTTAAAACTCATTTAACAATAGAACTAAATTTAATATTTATAATTTTTTACACCAAAAACAAAACACAAGTAATGAATCTTGTAGTGATTAGCTGAGAATCAATTTTATTGATAGGATTACAAGGAAGTGATTCTTGTATTTTCATAACACTATACAGTCGCTAGAAAACTCAATAACCTTACCCGATAAGCTATACATAGTTGTGTAGTAGACATTTTTTAAAGAACAACTATTTGGTCTATAGAAATTCTTTGCTAAGAGAAGCCACATTTGGTGTGAATTCTTAAGTAAGAATTCTATTTGACGGAGTGTAAAGAGTAATTGACCCAGGAGCCTAACTCTCCAAGCAATTATGAGACAGGTATTTGGAGAAATAAATGAAGACTTTGGTTTGGATGGGTCAATGATAATTGAATATTTTAGAGGGTTAAAACTATTATAGTGTACTACATTTACATGATTAATCTTACTACAGCCACACAAGGAGTATGGCTCGTAGATTTTATGGTAATACATAATTTGGTTGTGAAGAGACAATAAATATGGAAACTTTGTACAGCAGACATCGCATATTCTAATATTATCAAGCCACATTAAAAAGTACAAAGATGTGTCTAAATTACGCACTCGGTATTTCTTTTCACATTTTAATGCGGGAGTTGCTGAGACATCATCTAGAGGTATGAATGATGAAGGAATATCTAGAGTTTCAATTTTAATACAGAGGTCTTGTTCACTGGCGACGTTGTTATCGTTCTCCTCAGAGGTTATTGGTTCTTCCTCTGTTTTCACATTTTGCAAAAGAAAGACATTTCTCAACAGCTCTTGAGCCTTTTCAACTTGAAGAACAAACTCGAATGCTTGTTCTAGCAATCCAATACACATAAAACAAAAAGTTTTCGGCAGTGTTTCTTCAGATAAATCGATGATAGCGTTTAGACGAATTAGCTTTTTAAAATTATTATTGTATTCACGCTCCTTTGAATGATAATCAGTCAGCTTGTCTTTAGGTTTTTGTTTAGCACATAGTCTACAGTAAGATAGATCTGGAAAACTCATTATAAAATATGATAAAAACAAACCACAACGCAACAAAACTATTGTGAAAAATGAAGATTGTTTTTTTTTCAATTTTTGGTTTGACAGCTCTAGAAGTTTTTTTTTTATGCGCAGGAGGAATACATTTCGTACAATACTGTATCCCTCTCGATTTTCGGGGTAGGACCGGACCGCGGCGATAAGCGCTGCGCTGCGTGTGCAAAGATTCTGGGTGGAACCAACTACTCCGCTAGACCTAACTCTGCGTCCCATACCCAGCGCTTGTGTGGAAGAACATGAGATGACGAGCGAAGCTACACCCATTGTTCAACCGTGCAACAAGCTTAGGTCACCCCGGGATGCATACCCACTTCACCAACAGAAGTTGGACCTGTCGCATCCCCACAACGCGCGGACCCCTACGATAGAATCATGGGTAAAGATTTTGCGAATACCTGTGTCTCCGGAGGCCAGTTTGAGGACGGCGTCCGAGGAGTGCGTGCGCAGCTCTCTCTCAGCGGCTTCCTTGCGAGACATTACTGCCTCGCAAAAGGAAAAACCGCAAATGAGTGATCGTCGCTGTGGAGCATGGCCTCAACCAGCCCCGCAGCGAATCGATCGGCCCTACGATGGCCTCGAGCTCAAATTTCTGAGGTTGCCATGCAGCGCATTCGACCAGCGTGTGAAATGCAGTGCCTAGCGTGCCACACTCGCGGCACTAAGGGAAAGGCAGACACCCTACAATCTGATGCAGATACTTATCGAAGCACCCGTGCCCGGTAAGTATCTGCGTCATCCTAAAGGTCAGAGGCCCGCGTTTCAAAGCGACCCATTGCAGTAGATAAGGGCGAACCACCTCCACTGTGTCAATGCCCGGCCTCAGGAATTTCTATCTAATCTAATCTCCCTGCCAGGTTTGGATCATAGTCGCGGTTTCCCGTGTCCTGGTCGTCTCAATCTCTGCTCTGCTTGGCAGTAAGCCAAACCCTAGCTCTGGCATGCTGTCGAAAGTGTCGAACCTTAGTAAGCACGACCGCCTGGAGTTCTCTTCTCTCAGATATCGCATCTGGGGCTTTACGAGAACGGAAACCTCTTGGACTGTTACGGACAAGTCCGCAGGTAGATTCCAAAGCTCTATTAGTAGTAGATCTTTAAAATATAATCCCCTTTGATAGTAGAATTCGCCACAAAGGCAGGCAAAGGTAAGTCTTCGTATACCTAGTAGCGCATTGTAGGCTACAACTAACGCCATTCAACGGAGTTCTTGTGAATACTCGAAAGGCTCACATTTAACTATATAGTTTACATTTCTTACAGAAACGCACAAATATTACTCAAAACTATCAACATTCTACAATTATTGTTCATTTTAGAGTGATTGTACACACTTTTAGAAAACAAAACTGTACAGCACAACATCTCTTTCAGTCCCCGTCAATAACACCTGCGCAGCTCTAGGATCCAATCTAGATTTTTTTGTTTGTTGTTGAGTTGATTACAAGGCAGTATGGACCAAGTTCTTCGCCATAATGGCAGGCAAAGAATTTATCTATACAGCCTCGTTTGATGTATTAGAATTCAAATATTAGTGTTATTATATTTGTTCAGCTGAATTATATCGTAGGGCTTCGAGTAACACCAATCAAAAGAAATCTTGTCATAGCTCGAAAGGTCCGATTTGATTACAAAGTTCACATTTCTCACAAAAACATTAGAAAAAAACTATCAATATTATAGAACCATAGTTTTTAAAGTTAATTTAGACTTGTTTTTAGAAAATAAATTTCACAGTACAGCGTCGCCTTTGTGTTCACGCTAAAAAGTCTGTTCAGTGAGTGATGACTGCTGTCCTTGCTCAGTGTTGCCAACACTCGTTAAATAAAACGCGATGTATCAAATCCAAACATGCGCTAGATTAGAAAGATAAATGTGTTTTTGCTTCTTATTTTAATATTAAACACAAAAGTTAAAAATACACTAAAATATAAATAGTAGAATATAATATAGTAGATAGTAATAAATACATTAAATGAAAATTGGTTGCAAGAAGATTCATGGAGGGGTTCCGAAATATGAGATGGTTTACGCAAAGAATGTGGTCACGTGTTCCGTATACGTATATGAAAGCCTAGCCAGCTATTTGTGGCCTTATATGTTATATATTTTTGTACAAAGAATAGGTACAATTTCCTGCTACCGGGCGGCCTATCGTAAGACGCGACAAAACAACCCATAGCTATTGCCCGCCTGGATAGCTACCACCCCTGGTCTGAAGTATGCCGCTATAATAAGCTTGAGTTGTGTTCCGGCATTAGTGGCCAAGTTCCAGTTTCCCTTTTGATAGCGGCAGCACCTTTGGTGTTACAAATAGACGGTTTATAGGCGATGGTGAGCGTTTTCTATCAGATGAGCCGTCTACTTGTCTGCTGAACTCATGATATAAAATGTGTTATTAAATATTTATAAATATTCGTGTTTTAGAATTATTTTGTACTAAACTAGAGTTTTCCTCTTGGATACAGTACGGGTCAAACGCTGGTCACTACCTCATGACACATATACAAAAAACTTAATTAGGCTTTTATATAGCGAGTGAAGCCGCGGACATAGTATATATAAAATCTTTTCCTGAAAAATTATCTAACTGATGGGGAAAATCCCTTAAAAATCCGCTGCGTGGTTTAGGAGGTGTTGGCGGGTATAAAGAAAAACAGACATAAAGACGCGGAAAACGACTTTGTTTTACACTATCTAAAGAAGATATATCTGGGATGAAAGCTGAATGATAATGTTTGTGTTATTACACAAACAGCAATTACTTATATTAGCTGTTGACGACAGCTGAAAATTTATATTGTATAATAAATTAGGGATACTTACAGGTTTTGTTACTTTATGCATTTTTCTATGAGTATGTAAGGCGCACATGCTGCCTAGCACTTTATCGCATACTTCGCACACGTAAGTTGTTAACGGGGCTCCTTCAGGTCGATCTTCACCACGTTTATGACGGTAGAGTTCTCTATTAAATAAGATAAATTTATATTTATCGAGACCTTTCAAGACGATTGAAAGAAGTCTCGCGTGACCAAAGGGCTGGCCTATATTTAGGGCAACGAACAAGTGTTGCCATACAACGAGGGAATGCGGCCAGCATTTCGGGGACGCTCCCCACCGACAGCGATTTGGACTACATCTTTTACTTATAAATGTTTATAGTAGTAATAAATAAATTTAATTTTATAGTTTAGTTTAAATATAATTTTATTTAAAAGAAATAATTGAATACATATTAAATGATAAATTGATATTAGTTACAGATTGTATGACCTATGACTGTCTGCCGAAAATAAAGAATGTGTCAATGCAAATTTATATTCCAAAATATAGACATCTGTATTCTGTATTTATATATTAATATTATAAACCCGTAAACATCTCTCATTTACTATAGTCGATTAATGGCCGATTCCAATATCTCACCGACAAATCTCACCGTCTTACATTGTAGTTCTAAATATGTTTTCTTTCTTTCTTTCTAATTGATATTATTGTTAGTAGGTATATCCTTGCCTATGTTTATGGAGTCAATCATGAAAGCTGCCATGATTTTAAACTCCGTAGTTTGCCCTCAATATGTTTCGATTCTGTTTAATTTATTTTAAAACTCGAAAGAATCTGTTGGAGTTCGGATTTGAACAATGTTAGGTGTTCGTGTAAAAAGTTCTTACCTGGCCGTAGCAAAAAGTTGATTACATGACCCGCAATTCCACATCTTACTTCTTGTATTGTTTATGTAAGGTCTTCGTGCAGTTTTGGGTTTTTGACATTCTACGGAGTGGACTTTCAAATCACGCATTGAAAAGTACTGTTTAGTGCATATATCGCAGGAATAGCAGACTTCTGGCTGCGATGTGCTGGTCACCTCGTTGTTATCGACCTTTTGATGTATTTATTTTTAAATGCTTACGTTCATATACTACTACGACTGTGACACAGGATCCTCAGGGTTTTATTCGTGCCGCAGAGAGTCGTTACACAATATTTTATATCAAAAATAAGAGCAGAGGCGAGGAGTTGTTATCATCATTCTTCTATATGGTTCTGTCTTAGTCCCAGGTCTGCACGCGTAAGCCTGAGGGTCCTCTTTGGAAATCGGTAATATTCAATGGTACAGTTCTAATACCTACTTTACAAAGAAATAGGACCAAGTTGGTGTATAGCTGTGTTAAATCCTATAATCGCAATGATAAAATCATAAAATATCAATGATAAAATATAATTCAACGTGCACAGTCTACGCGGTAAGTATCATTATGATCGCAATGAGTGGCATTTGTACATCCGAGCGATATAATAATATTTTATATCAGAAAGTCCATTTAAGTTGCGAACCTATAATATCAGCCCACAAATGTCCCACTACTGGTCTCGGGGCTCCCATTATAGGAGGAACAGACCGTATACCCGGCACGCTTGTCCAAGACGGCTTGGCAAGTTTGACACATTGGTTTTCTCGATGTACATGTTGCATCACGATATATTTCCCTTCACTGTTGTTAGCACGTGATAATTGTAACAATATGTAAACAAAAATTTATTTTTTATTTTAATTTAATTTTAATATAGTAGATCAATAAAAAAATCAAAAAATAAAAAAAAAAATTATTAATAATAAAAATATTTTAAACAATATGAACATTAGATCAGAAAACTAAGTGGTGCATGTATTCCGGTCAGGATCGAACCCGCGCCCTTTACGCTACCATGACTTTCTTTTACGATCTATAATATTATAAAATTCAAAACAAGTCGTGTTTGAAGCTATTAAAAAGTCTGCATTTGAACTAATTGTAATTTTTTTATAATCGACTTCTTTTGTTTACTTATTTATTGGCATATGTTTCTAGAGAAAAGCCCATTGTTTTGTTGTACTTGTTTATGGCTCTTGCGGCCGGATAATTAGTCAGGTGTTGCGGATTAAGTCGACTACGATACGGGCACATTTGTATTTGTGAGGTATAAAGCGACGGCTTGATGGAGAGAGGGGACAGTTCAGCGACAACTACGATCAAGGCGTGACGTGTGTACAATCGGGAACCATAGTTACGGACATTGAATGTTTTATTGAACCGACCTTCTTACTGAATTACACTTGGATTTGTTGTCTTCGGTTATATTTGTACCTGTGTTATACGTGTTTGTATGGTTCTTTAAAATCTATAATGATTCTAACGGCATTTTAATTCGAGTCTAGGAACTCGTAACAATAAAATTTTAATTTTAATTTATGTTTTTGTATGGCATATTAGTATGCATATATATTAAAACGTTTATAGATTTTTTAACTTACCAAAACTTCAGAGTCACAATTTTTGGAGCTTACAACAATACATGTAAGTCTGTGCTTCTCGAGTGCTTCTCCGTAGGCGAATAAGCCGCTGCAATAGTCGCAGACGTACATCGTCACCAAATTCCGAGACAAAAGATTACTTTTTCCATTATCGTCAAGACAGCAAAGTTGTTCTAAAAATTATTAGAACATAATTGTACTTTAATTTTTCATCTACTGTTTACTTTGTGTTACTGCCTCTGTACCTATGAGCTGTGACCAGCACATAAGTGTTTTTGCGCTATTATTCACAGTGGAAGAAAAATAAACAACAATATAGATTTTTTGGATAGTTTATTATGTTTTATTTATATTTGGAGGGTGATCATTTTCGTTATGCTCTGGAGGGAAGTTTCCGCCGCGGTTTTCCCTTTGCTCTTTGTCATGGGTTTTTTAAAGAAGGGCGTTATAAAATTTCTTATAGGTCGGCAATGTATCGGCGAGAATTTTTCTGGGAATTATTTAAAATAGCAAGATTAAAAATAAATCGAATTATAATGCAATTTTTCACTGTAGTCAATTTTATGCAATAAATATGTGCTATTTTTTTCCGGGAATCTCGTGACAATTTTGTCCGGGAGTGGTTTGAAATTTTTCGGGTGCATAAAAATTAGCTTATTCCGATACAGTTGTTCCTAAATCGATAGTACATATTCTTTTTCAAATGCTGTTGCACTTTGTGTCCGGGAATCCAGCGGGAATTTCGAGTCGAGTGTGGACGAAGTCACAGGCATATCCTAGTATTGATATAAAATTACATGATAGAACTTGATAATTATTTGTTATTGTTGCTGTTGCCGATAACACAAGCCTGATGACAGACCTGACAAGACCTGCCGATTTTCATGTTTTGTCCTACAAGTAACTATAACTCTGATTGATGTTGTTTGTTGATACTCGTGAAACAAATCGTTAGTGAGCTAGCCTGCTAAGGTTGGTTCGGTTGGTGTTCGGCAGCTTTCGGACTGGGATTTTTGCAGGCCCGATGCTGGTTAAACCTCGGTGTTTTCCAACTTAGGACCACTGTAGATACTATGTAAGCTGATGTCCGCTGTTTTCCAGTTAGGGCCATGGTGAGGCCAATGTTGATACCTCAGTCCTGTCTATATTTGATTTTCGTCTTGATACTGTTCTTGTCTCGTGCATGCTTCCTGTTTGTAATGATCCTCTTTAGTATACACTTAGTTCTCTTTATAAGTTTTATACAGACATGTCACTCTTATGTTCGGTTTTGCAATATATTAGTTAATTTTATCCAAATTTTCTTTTAGTTATTTTACCTTGTAGTAGCTCTCCTGGACCAGGAATCCACCTTAACACTACCTATTATACCTACCTAGGCAATTCATTAATTACGTAAGGATGATTTTGACGATTTTTGACTTTTCTTCCCTCTTCTTAATTAAAATTTAATATCGTTTTTCCGAATAATAAAACGTTGTTAGAAAAAGATCAGTTACACTCAAACTCAAAGTTTAACGTAAACCAAAGACTATTTTTAGCAGATAATTTAGGCTACACTCTTTCATTGCTATCAGATATAGATAGATTTTCTTTATACCTATAATATCCCTATCCCTATTAATATTATAAATGCGAAAGTAACTGTCTGTCTGTCTGTCTGTCTGTTCCGTTTACACGTAAAAACTACTGGACCGATTTGGCTGAAACTCAGTATATATATATTTTCGATACCGAGGATGAACATAGGATACTTTTTATCCCGAAAAATGGATAGTTTCCGGGATAAAATGATATTTGTCTGTTTGTTTGTTATGCTTTTACGGAAAAACTACTGGACCGATTTGGCTGAAATTCGGTACGTATGTAAATTAAATATTGAGGATGGACAAGGATAATTTTCATTTTGGCCTTTTTGGTAATTTTGGCCTATTTGGTAATTTTGGCCTATTTGGTCATTTTGGCCAATTTGGTCACTTTTTGGTCATTTTGGCCTATTTGGTCATTTTGGCCTATTTGGTCATTTTGGCCTTTTTGATCATTTTGACCTTTTTGATCATTTTGACCTTTTTGGTCATTTTGGCATATTTGGTCATTTTGGCCTATTTGGTCATTTTGGCCTATTTGGTCATTTTGGCCTATTTGATAATTTTGGCCTTTTTTATCATTTTGGCCTATTTGGTCATTTTGGCCTATTTGATCATTTTGGCCTTTTTGATATCATTTTGGCCTATTTGATCATTTTGGCCTTTTTGATCATTTTGACCTTTTTGGTCATTTTGGCCTATTTGGTCATTTTGGCCTATTTGATCATTTTGGCCTTTTTCGTCATTTTGGCCTATTTGGTAATTTTGGCCTATTTGATCATTTTGGCCTTTTTGATCATTTTGACCTTTTTGGTCATTTTGGCCTATTTGGTCATTTTGGCCTTTTTGATCATTTTGACCTTTTGGTCATTTTGGCCTATTTGGTCATTTTGGCCTATTTGGTCATTTTGGCCTATTTGGTCATTTTGGCCTTTTTGGTCGTTTTTGCATATTCTGTCGTTTTTGCATATTCTGTCATTTTGGCCTTTTTGATCATTTTGACCTTTTTGGTCATTTTGGCCTATTTGGTCATTTTGGCCTATTTGGTCATTTTGGCCTATTTGGTCATTTTGGCCTATTTGGTCATTTTGGCCTTTTTGGTCGTTTTTGCATATTCTGTCATTTTGGCCTATTCGGTCATTTTGGCCTTTTTGGTCATTTTGGCCTTTTTGGTCATTTTGGCCTATTTGGTCACTGTTGCCTTTTCGGTCATTTTGGCAATGTCGTTCAGTTTGGCCTCTTTGGTCATTTTGATTATTTTGGCCATTTTGGTCGTTTTTGCCTACTCCGTCATTTTGGCCATGTCGGTCACTGTGGTCTTTTGGTTATTTAGACCATTTTGGCCTTTTTGGTCATTTTGGCCTATTTGGTCACTGTTGTCTTTCGGTCATTTGGCAATGTCGTTCAGTTTGGCCTCTTTGGTCATTTTGATTATTTTGGCCATTTTGGTCGTTTTTGCCTACTCCGTCATTTTGGCCATGTCGGTCACTGTGGTCTTTGGGTCATTTAGACCATTTTGGCCTTTTGGTCAAGTTTAGTTATTTATTTTGTTGACAGATAGACGGGGATGGTATAATTAGCGATATAAAATGAAGTGAATGTTCCGTGGGCAAATACATAAAAATGTAATATAATATAACCTTTAGCACTTGCTCTATAAACAAGAGACACGCATAGAGGTTAACCCGCGGCGCAGCCGCGGGTAAACTCTAGTATTATATAATTTCGACTTGTAAAATATTACGTAAGAATATGTTGTACCCCTCCCCCCAGATAAGGGCATGTATAGATATTTCTAAACCCCCCCCCTCCTCCTCCTCGGAAACCTTACATATTTAATAAAAGCCCCCCCCTACCATTCTTCCTTCTTTTCTTCTAGAACTTTCTATAGAACTTGGTTGGCCGTTCTTTTGTCTTTCAATTTGAATGATTCAACCAAAGTTCTATATAAACATAAAGAACTATCTTCGTGTCCTTTCAGTCAATGCCTTTCGGTCAAATTGATTCCATTTGGTTGTACCGTCTAATATCGGTATTACATTCTATAATTGGTGTAAAAATATTTAAGTTTGATACATGTTAAAATGATCTCTGCTCACCCTGTCGGTGTAACAGTTCAATAAAATGTTTTAAATTGTCACATTTACTTCATATCGTTCCGTAAAACGCTGAGTTTCGAATTCCATTGCTTGCTAGTTCTGAGGACGGTGTACATTTTCGCTGTTTTGCAGTTTTCATGCAGCATTATTTCCATGTGGCGATGTTAACTTAGGTCAAACACATACGTGGATGCCTACCCGAGAAATGCGCAAGACCATGTTGAAGTCTACGGTGGTACTTCTTGCTTATCACATAGATGCTGTTTTTGTCAAGAAGCAGTGCATATATCTTTCCACCACGCAATTAGCTATAATTCTATATATGTGAGACTTACATAGATATATATATCTCTGAAAAAAAAAACCTTCTAAGGCGCTAGCATGCACCCGATTTGGTAACCCTCGTGGATACTTCACATGCTGTAGACTACACCGAAAGACCAAAATGGACTGACTGCCTCGTGGTTCAGCTGTCAATGAATTTCCACTCACGAAGAAAATATTAGAATAGATTCTCTTGACATTATAGTTTAATTTATGTGTTTGCAAATTATGATAAAGGCGATTATGCTGACAAGACAACCGGAAAATATAATAATAATACAGTTTCTATGATCCAGTGAGCTAGATTTTTGGGCGGCTAATTTACTGAAATTCAGAGAAATCCGCTTCAATTTTTGCAGGGTAAATTGGGGATTGACAGGAAGATAGGAAGAGGGAGGGAGAAGTGGGCCATTGGAACCCTCATACATTGAATGAAACTCAGTTAGCCTACACTAAACGTTTCAAGCCGATATTCTGTGAGAGTGAAATCGCACTGATCGAACCGGCCCACTGCAATCGGGATAATGAATGATTACATCGTAGCTCTATTATGTCAAGATATGCTCTGGTCTGGGCGTTTTGGATCGATCCTAGATTTTATCTCTGTATGGGTATTATCTATACGTTCCTTGGAAATATAAAATGTTTTTTTGCCGATTTACATTGCTGAGCTGCTAGTTTCTAACCACTGAAAAGTATGCTTGTGTCAATATGTTGATGTATTTTTATATGTTTACATGTAGGTTTAATGGACGCGCAAACGGAGCATCTGTTAATAAGTGGTTACCATCAACATGTAGGTACCTACAGAAGAGTGGACTCTTACCAGTTGGATCCACTTCCAATGCGGTTGATAAGACACGCTCACATATTCCGCAAATAAGCCAATCAGATCCATTAACTAATTCGTTGTTATTGTTTTCTGTAAAATCAAACTAAAAATAAAATAGCCTTATTCATTCTAGAAGCAAACTTAAAAAAAATGTATTTTAGCAATATGAAGGTCTACAGTGATTTGAAATTTAGCTTGTTAATAAAATTGATTAAATATTAGTATTGTTCTCAAAAACTAAACCGATATAGCTTGACATATTAGAAAGTCTCGACAGGCATCTATTTAGGTACACATACTCAGACACAATACCTTCAGTGCTGGAAATTATAACATCACTACTTGTCTGTAAATCGCATTGATTCTCATCCGGGGTATTTGAAGAGTGAAAAGATATTGTATGATCTAAAAGATCTACCTCTTTCGGGAATATTTCATTGCATATCACACAAGAATGCAGAGCTAAAATATCCACAATAGCGTTTTCCTGGAATAAAAGTTTTTAAATATTGCAAAAATTATTTATTTTCAACGTTTTTCATTCATAACGTTGGCGGTAACATTGGTCCCCGCATTAGGACTAGCCTGTATCAGAGGATCGTGTGTGTTCCTACGTGCGTGCGTGCGTGTGTACGTGCGTATGCGCGTATGCGTGCGCGTGCTTGTCTACATGTATGAGTGCGTGTGAATCTACGACTGTGTGTGTGTGAGTGTTTGTTCGTGTATTATAGGATTTATCTATAACAAGTTAATAAATGTTTTTCACTAGTTTAATGTTAATATATGGATATCTATAGCACATATCTCTTATTATATATTTACTTAGAGCAATTTGTATGATATAAAAAACATGATACATAATGATATCATAAAGAAAAACAATTTTAGGTTTGCTAGACGTGTTGCTGGGGAGTTTCTTGCCGCTTTTTCTCCTTAACAACAATAACACGTAGCAAAGCGGTGTGTGTATATATCATAGAATACGAAGTAAAATTAAATTTTAACTTATATCTATGACCTTCACAAACTGTTCTCGAGTGGAATTTATTTTGAATAAAAACATTTGAATTTGAGAAAACTGAAATAAATGTGATAATATAATTTACCGAAATTGGTGCCATACCTTTTTTTCTTTTGAGTCTTGAACGGGCAAGAGAAATTGATTCACGGTATTTTCATCTAATAAGGGTGGTTCAGAATTTAACAAAATTTCGGGCTGTGAATGTAATAGCCCAATGTTTTGATCAATAATAAAGTTATCTGAAAATATGGAACTATCGATGTTAAAATATCTCCCTGAGTCATTAGATTGAAATAATATTTGGTTTTCTGTGTTGTTAATCGATAAAGATTTATAATTAAAAGTTTCGTTAGAATTGGGGTTCTGCTTCGCGACATCAGAGCTGTTATGGAACAACAAATCATCTGAATCGTAAGTGTCCGGTAATTCTTTATAAGGATAGTCTGGTGGATCGAACATCATTTTTAATCTGAAACAACAAAATCTTATATATGTTTGTGTGAATATATCTCCCGCTAGATATAAATAACATTTATTATATTATATTTACTTTTATGTTTTGTTCTTCTTGTAGTACTTAATCTATTTAATAATTAATTATACATAACTATCGCGTATGCCGTGTCTCTAGTCTGCTAAATGTAGTTTGATAATTTATATATTATATAGATATTAATTAGAAACTGCAGATATATTTAAAATATTTTTATTCATATGCAGCTTCCGGACAATTTCAGGGCCATGAGAGCAAAATTATGGCGCGAAACTACAAACACTACGGATAAGATTTTTCGAACCATTGCACAATAAGTACGTAAAATACTGCGTGAAATGAAAAATGCCTTATCATTTTGAGTCACTGTCAAAATGTCAACACATAGCACCATAGGTAATAACACTATATATAAAATAGATGAGCATCTCTAGAACAAAATATCATTTACACATCCCAATAGATGATGCTACAATCGAGAATCATATAAATTCCACCAAGTGTCACATCAGATGTTAAATATGTTTAAAATTGGAATATAGTGGAAGACAATAAACTTGTAGTGTAAAAAAATATATAAACACTTTATAATTCAAACTAACTAAAACTAAAAAATGGTTCACATTGGTTCAATAACTTCAAGTAAAAGTGCCTGAAAATTATCAAATATGACCATGACTTGTGGATTCATTTATGCTCTTAAGATGTCGTCAGTGTGATTATACAACGATATTATACAGCACCATTTTAAATGAAGCTAAGTGCACTAAATGGAAACTACTTATAATTTTTGATTTCTGTCCCTCTCTTGGTGGCGCTAGTTTCCATACATTTTTCATTTTTCGATAATGTAGGGGAGATTCATTCGTGCTGACGAGATCTTAAGGGTATAAACGAAACCACAAATGATGGTCATATGTGTGAATCTCACACACTTTTACATGAAATTATTATATTTTACTTTTGGTTTAAATTATATGAGTTTTTAAACTATAATTTCATTTTCTTTTTCTCTATATTTTAATTTAGCACAATTATAATTTATAAGTATCATCTAGTGAAGTTTATATATTTATTGATTTAATAATAAGGCAATACCGACTGTAGCGCCATCTATCGGGGTGGGTAAATTATATTTTTATATTTTATGCCAGAAAGGCGTATCTATTTTATCTAAAAGTGTATTATCTATGCCACTTATTGAGCTTGTTTACTTCATGCAAGAACATATTTTTTATCAATTTCTTTAATTTAAGCAGCATTATTTACCTAGAAAATGAAGGTTGATACTGCGCCTTCCTCTGACAAACCTAAAATACCCTTACCAACACTTTCTCAAATAAATGCCGATAGAATAACTCAGGTAAGTGAGGTTATAAAAAATATTGTTTTTATTTAAATTTACGTTTTTATACATGCTTATTGCCAAATTTTCCACTATTATCATTAAATAACGTAGTAGAAACTTAAATTGCTTATTTAACGACGGCTGCTAATTGTAATATTTGTTTATAAACAACTGTTCTTGTGGACTTTTCGTAACAAAATAAATAAAAACCATAACAATAATATCATTTTTAACAAACGTTTATGAAAACTCAAGAAGGTGGGGTATAGCTATAGGGCGTATTTATTTATTATGAACAGATCCGAGTTTTTTTTCGCTTAGCCTTCGTAGTAATTTTTTATAACCACCCAAAATTCGTCTTATAGTCATCAAGGTGGCGAAGTTCTTCAATGGGGGAACTGCACACACCTCTCATTATTTCCGTGTTTAAATAGTTACGACGACAAAAAGCAGTCCACGGAGCTGAGTCACCATTGTAGTCTGATCATATTTGTTGCAACACTACTGGCCACTGGAGCAATGAAGTTTTGGAGTGACGAATGAATCTCGGCAAAGTTAGTGTAGGATGCCCTTCAGCCTACTAAAAATGATCTTTGCAAGGTCACCGGCGGTTGCTGGGTGAGGAAAGTGTAGGATCAGGAAATTATGGAGAAAACTTAAGAAGCCCTATCTCCTACCTACCAGTGGACTTTAAGTCTCTAATTATTTAGACAGGCAGACAGATGTTAGGCGCCTCTTTGTTATGATCCTAAGATAAACAGTGTGTGGTATTAAAATAGTGAATATCAGACTAATGTTAAAATTAAGAAATACATAATAATTTTACACAATAATGCTGGGACCCAAGTCTGAAAGTTAAAAAAAAGTCTATGCCAGTGTGAGTCAAGATCTATTTGACTGATGATGGCCAAATATCCATGGTCTCTAAAATTCATATTAAATCAATCTCAGTCAATTCAATATTGAGCCAAGATGGTTTCCATACTACCAAAACCATCAAAAGTTATGATTAGAATTTGATTGACAATTTAAGTTACAAACTCAGGGCCTGATAAGTTCTTAGTTTTAAAGCATAAGCTATACCATAGGTATATACAGTGTATATGTTTTTGTTTATTAACTGTAATATACACTAGTTTTTATACTATAGATATACTTTATAACATAATTGAAGATATTCCTTTAATTATGACTGCCTAGATTTTGAAATATAAGTAGCCTACTGGTATTTAATTAGGCCATTATCAACATAATCTAGGTAACTTCCCTCATTGACCTGTATAGTTTAAATCAATATGGTTATATGTTTCAGCTCGCCAATCAGTACTGGTCTCATCAAACTAAAGATGACCACTTACCTTACGATGCTGCGATTGTGGAGTCAATATATCAAGCTGAAATAATTGGATCCAGGTAATAATAACATTGAATTTAATTACTTTTCAAACTTATCTTCAATAAAATTAGCCCATAACAAGGTCTGAGCCTAACTGATTTTAACAATTGAAGGTCTCAAGTTCATTGACCTAATAGACAGGGTGCATTGACCTTTATTTGTTTTTAAATTTTGTTTTTAACTGAAAATGAATTCCTATGATGTATTTGCAAAAGTTGAATATGGTGATTGATAGTGTTGCTACATTGAAATATACATGAATTTCTAATGATAAAATCTATCTCGTAATATTGAAATATAGTGAAATTTAATTTTCAATTGATGCATATAATTATATGGTAAAAAAAATCTCTTACTTACTAAATCTATAATTCATTCATCTCCTTAAATGATTTACACATAAAAGTTGTATTATAAATTAAGTGTGTTTTAAAAATTTTAAGTGTGGTATTTTATTTGATTTTGTTTACTCCGATGTTTCAACCACTTTTCAGTGGCTGTGATCACTTAAGACGGACGAAATGTCGTAATAACCAAAATCTAATTAATTGCCATACTTAAAACCGTTAAAATGTCGTTTTGTTACATACACAAGTCGCGAAGATTTAAGAATATATTAAATATAACTATATACTTACACAAATTAAAATTAAACTATAAAATCTAGTGCCAGACCACTGTCAATTGGAAATGTGCCCAAAATACTGGCCACATTATCTCACTGAATGGCAACACCAATATGTTCTAGGAGGTGTAGACTATTAGTTCAAAATATATTAATTTATTTAAGAATAATAATTTATTCATTCATTTTGAAGAACAACTAGGTATATATTTTGTGTAACAAATCTTATGATAAAATATAATCCTAGATTTCCCACATCTGTAAGAAGAAATATCCAAGTAAAATTACATTCTCATTCAAATAAGTACTAGGGTTCCCCGGGCTACACCCAGGTCAAACCCTGGTAAGTAACTCGATTTTACGTAAGTAAAAAGAAATACAAACATATATCATGAGCGAAGCCACTGGTATTGTATTTATAAACATTTCTTAAAATACCATCAAACTGGTGGTGAAAACTGCATATAAATCTGTCAAGTGGTCTAGGAGGAGTTAACTGATAAACAGGCAGAAAAATGTGGGAGCAACTTTGTTTTACACTGTGTAAAGTAGAATGTTAGATTCAGGCAATACTCTTAGTGTTGCAAGCAGCCATAAGTGGCAATAACCCTTTTATCAGATAGAACATATATCTATTTATTATATTTGTACAAAAATACCTATTTTGGTTTAATTATATAATACACAAGCTCATATTATTGTATATCAATTTTCAGCTTCTCCATACGCCGTATCATGATGTTAGAATTCTCACAGTACCTGGAGAACTACCTGTGGCCACACTATGAAGCGGGCAAAGCATCACATTCACACATGATGTCCATAATTGTGATGATCAATGAAAAGTTCCGTGAACGGGTTCCCGCTTGGCAAGTAAGTCAATGTTATCCAGATTTGTTCTCCTTTAGTGTAAATATAGCTACACAAGTTTTGTACATTTAGCCAGTACCATGTTTACTTTGTATGCTTTCTTAGCTACCACAAGTTTCGTATGGCCAGTGCCTGTATTTTACCATTCATTCAATTGTATTTTTTATTGAATAAGTATAAATGTAAAGTTAGGCCAAAAAATAGATGGATGGATTGTATGAAGGGTGACATGATAATTTGTGGTGTGACAGAAGACGTATGTCAGAATAGAGCAGTATGGAAGAAAAATACATATGTGTTGACACCAAACAATTGGGAGAAGGTGAAAGAAAAGAGGCCCCTATATTTTACCACTCATTCAGTTGTCTTTTTCATTGGTTGAAATTTGACATTACTTCTCCATGAAAGTAATGTCAAATTTTAACCAGTAATACATCAAATATAAGTTAGGGACAATAGTGTAGAAATGCAGGGCAGTATCGGCAGTGGTTGAGTGTTGGAATTACAAATATAAATATTGAGCACTATGAAAGATATTTAATGATACACGATTGACAGACACCATGACAGGGCAAAAGAACATTGTGAAAAATGTGTGGAATATTTTTTAAATATAACTTACATCCGAGCCAACATTGCCAAGTTACACCACTTATTTTAATGCATGAGGAACCGGCTATCAATGGCTGATGCACCCATATCTCATTCCAGTTTCTAGAATAGAAGAACCTGAATAGAAGTAGGCGGAAAAAGTTATATTGTGCCAATTGATTAGGTAAAAGTGATGGGTGATAAACCCATAAAACGGTTCTAAAACTGCTATTTCCGATATCCAAATTAATCCTTCAAATTCATACGTTAAGTGTCAGTCATCGCATGACTGTCCAATAAAAAAATACTTTTAATCATACTATTTTCAGCCATTCCTAAAAAAGCCAGAACATTTCCCGGCGTTCTTTGAACAAGTGCTCCATGCGAGCATCGCCGAAGACCACACGAGTCGCAACATGCGTGAACAGACCAGCCTGTTGCTGTTTCTCAACCACTGCTTCGGAAGTATGGAAGTGCAGCTCTGCCGAGACCAAGTCAAGAGATTAGTTTCGCTCAGCATGTGGATTAGTTTGCAAGATGGTAATTTTATAACATTATCAATATAAATCTGAGTGCTTTGCTAGTATAACTCATATATTTTATTTGCACAAAAAACTAAAATATGGTAATACATATTTTCTAAATGTTCTCAACAATGGCTTGTTTATATTAATACTTTACCCTGGTTTAATATAATGTATGGGACCTTCGCATAGATGTGTGTACTATATATTATACTAGCTGTACCCGGCAGACGTTGTCTTGCCCTTAAAAAATAAAAATCCAGAAACCGATTGCAGCGCCATCTTCTTGAAAAAACACAAAAAATCATCAAAATCGTTCCCACCGTTAAAGCGGCTTCACCTACCGGGTGCAATCGTGAATCTAAACCATCACGGGATCCTCTTGGACACATAAAAATAATTTCACCTAAATCAGGCAAATAAAAATGAGTTTAAATGCAGTCACCATTGTCGGAATAGGTCGAGAAAGATCATAAAAAATTAATGGCTAGACTGATGTTTTAATTGATATTTTGTTATTGATGAATATCATATTTCTATACTTATTATCCTATTCCTGACGAAGACAACTGAAGACGTGAGTAGATGAAGGTTATAAGTCGATACCAAATTACTACAGACCTTAGACCATAGACATAGGCACATTTAAAAAAATAAAGAGTTGCAAAGGTGTTAAGTTCAGTTCAGTTTAAAATGAAATTAAAACTTTGATCTCGATTTACTCAGAATTGAAATTGTTCGACTTATCACTTATATAAAAAAATATCCAGCCGTTCTTGAGTTATAAAAAGTGTAACTAACATGACTTGGTTTTATATATGTATACAAATGTACGATGTCTGTTTCATTGTACCAAATTTTATATTTTATCTGTGATATTGAGAATCTCATGTAAAGACCATAAAGGTCCTTTATTACCATTATGTAAAAAAGTATTCAATGATCACATAATTTCTAACCATTTTCATATTGTTGTATAAATTTCATAAAATCAAGTTGTCATTAAAGACTGTGAAAAAAAATCATCTTTACAATTTATATATATTATGAAGATTATTTATGCGTATTTACATTATGCAGGAAGAAGAAATCAAGAATTCAAAGCCATTCCAAAATGGAGGAAGTATTGGCGTGCGATTCAGAAGAAGGACAAACCTGAGTTATTGGAAAAGTTAAGTTGGGAGAGGAGATATCTTCAGAGGCTTATGATCAAGTTCATGAGGATCCTTGAAAGTATACCTGAGGATGGTGACGTGGACCCACATACAGTCAGGTATTGAGACTTGATTACTATTTTTGTATTTTCATAGAAGGGTCGTGATAAACGAAATTGGTTTATAAAGTATTTTTAGGGTTTCATAGCCATTTTACAAAAAATGGAGCCTTTATCTTCATTTATTATTATTTATTTGGGAAATTACTTTTTTTGGGATCCCAAAAAAAGTACTGGGTCTACATGGCTAAAATTAGATAGGAAGGTGTTCAAATGGTGAAACTATTAAAATTTAGAGGTGGTCGCCATACATGTCATATGAAGATTGGTCAGATCGTGAAAAAAAACAATGAGGTTTTTAATGAAGTCAATGGGTGTTATATATTTATATATTAGCTCTGTCCAGACATTTATTTTAGTTTTGACAGGTTGATCATTGATCTAGTGAAGCATTAAAGTATTACCGATTTGATTTTATTTAAAAACCAAGTTTAGTGCACTTATATTATTTCCTAGAAAATAGTGTATTTCATAATAAATAAGCCTCCTCATTGTACTTAAAAGTAAAATAAATATATAATTACGTTTAAATAAACCTAAATAAATGCCATGTTATTTTCATTTCAAAATGATTAATGTGATTACATGTATGCATGATGACGATAGCTTCTAGTCTGTCCACATTAGATGACTCACAGAACGGTATTTATTACGTGGCTTGGAACAATGAAGTATGACAGTTTTGACATTTGTAGAAAGTGCAATTAAGTGTCAAAAAGCGCATTTTGAAACGCGTGTAAAGTGCAAACGAAATAGTAAATAAATCATTGGACAGAGTATGCTCGAGAAAAATTTTGTCTCGCCGAATTTTTGAATAATAATGCATAATGATTTTTGATAATTTAAATAATGATGCAAATTTTTGCAGCCCATTGTTCTAATGGAAATGTATTTATATTAAAAGTCTAGGTTTAAGTTATGGTGAACAATGAAGAGTTTTCATTCATTCATTTATTTATTTTGAATTTTTTTTTAAACACTTAATGAAAACTATTATGAATAATAATATCTGTTGATTTTAAAGTATTTTCGATGCTTTTAATCATTCCGTAGCTGAATAACGAAAACAGAAAGTTGGTTACGTAAATTTGTTTGTATGCGCACTTTCACGCGCAGTTATCCAATTTTTAGATTAGATTTAATATAATACATTTTTTGGGAAACTACTGGGGCTTCATAGCTAAAATTTGTTAGGAAGGTGTTGTTTGTAGTCTATTTAACGCATATGCAGTGAAATGGTGAAACTATTAAAATCTAGAGGTGGTCGCCATACATGCCGTATGAAGTATCATTAGTCAGATCGTGAAAAAAACAATCACGTTTTTAATGGAGTCAATAGATGGCGACAAGGTGATGTCAGGAGCCTTAAGAACAGACGAGCATGCATGACAAGAACTATGAATGTCAAAGAAGCAAGTGAGGTGTGTAAGAATAAGCCTAAATGGCGCTCTGTTGTTCGTGCCTACCCCGCAAGGGACCTGGCGTGAAGTTGTTGTATGTATGTACATTTTACTGATTACAATAATAATTCCATTTATTTGTCGTAACATACCTTAAATGTGGACTGAGTACGCTTTTCTCACGACAGATACTGCGAGCGTTTTCTTGAGCTGATGATAGACCTCGAGGCTTGTTGCCGACGCGTCGATTTTTCAACACCGTAATGGACGACTGCCATCTTGTGGTGCGGTGCCAGTTAGCTCCACTCGCGCGCAGGCCAGAAGGACAACTCTTTTCTCAAGTAAGTTATTATAAATATTCTGTAATCTTATACTAATATATAAAGCTGAAGAGTTTGTTTGTTTGAACTAATCTCAGGAACTACTGATCTGATTTGAAGTTTCAGTTTGGATAACCCATTTATCGAGGAAGGCTATAGGTTATATATCATCACGCTAAGACCAATAGGAGCGGACCACAAACGAAGCATGTTTCAAAATCGGGGATATTTTTTTAACTAACGCGGACGAAGTCGCAGGCAGAAGCTAGTTGTAATAACTTTTTTTAGACGGTCCAGCTCATGGAAAGTGGTTAAACCGATTATAGGCATTTGCAACACTAGGGTCAAGGCAACGCGTAGCCAGCTTTTAGGATGGATAGAGGGACCAGACAGGAGGAACGGGATAGGGGGGAGGGCGAAGTGGTTCATCCATATGGGAATACTCGTCCACTCAATTCCGGACAACGGAAATAATGAATGATGTAATTAGGCCTGCCAAGAATTATCGTTGTATCTTAAGATGTCGCTTAATTTTTACACCGTTTTCGCAATACCATCAACTAATCAATTCCCTAGTCAATTATGACAATCGTGGCAGCTAACTTATTCTATACCTAGTGCATATTCGAAGGGTTCCCGCAGCAAAGTAAGTAGTTTGTATATTTGTCGTTTTCCGAATTCGCCTTCTAAGCTTAACTTAAATAAAGTTATTGTACACAAGGGGTCTTACTTATAATCGTTGCTTAAATTAAAAGAAACTGCTCAGCAAGTGATTAGTGAAAATCTTACCCATAAACTCTTCTGTGTTCGAATATTTTGGGTGCAACCTACGTTAATCATTCAAATTTCGTTTATGTGTGCTCCTCTTAGGTAAACAACAGGTAAAACACGTTTATAAGTGAAAAATAATAATTAATTGATTTGTGTCTGATCCTGATTCTCTTACTTAAGAGATGCCTAATCGTCTCTTAATGAGATTATTATAAGTAAGGCCAAATAAGTTTAAGTTATAAAGAGATTTTGAAGAAACTATAAAATGAACATGTATGATTTTTACTAAAAATAGCTTGGTCTGTATGCCATACAGATGCATCAAATTTTAAGGTTTCATAGATAAATAATCAAGACAGTGGATTTCTCTTAACTCAGACCTTTCAATGTGCATACCGACATCCACTTGGCTGAATTTTCTGTTTCTTGTGTTATTTTAAATTCTCTTTTTATAACATAAATACTGGTATATTGCATTGTGAATTGGATATTCTATATCTGGAAGTAAGCATTGTGATTCATATTATTGCCATCGTAACGTTAAATGTAGGTTGTATGTGGATCATCCGGTTCAGATAACCGGATCAGCCTTTTCTTCTTTGCTTCGGAGTTTCTCATTGTCAAGGCGTGGCGGATTCGGTATGGCTAGGAGTTTGTTTCCCACATAATTTAACCACTTTCCACAAAACGTGGCTATATTATAGCACAGACTGCTGATTTTAGTCTTCGTATATGAACGCAGTAATTAATTTTTGAAATTAATGTGGAGTGACAAATTAAGTAGTTTAATTATAAAGGATTTTAAATGAAACAATATTGATAAAACTGGTTTAACTATATTATTTGTGTGTGTGTATAATATACATGACATTAAAACTAATTTTAAATGCTTATTTATTTTGAGATTACTAACCTAGGATATAATAATAATAAAACTAGCTAAGAAAAAAACCTTAGTAAAAATAAACAGTGCAAAGAGAGCAAAAAATATATCTTTGAGAAGTCACTAACCAGGATAGCTGCAGTTTTTTTAGTGCGAAATACTGTTCCAAGTCAATCGTTTCATACAATTACAGTCTTATAAAAAGTAACGCTTATACAAATAATTTATGTTATACATTTACACAGTCCAATAGTCCAGATTTGAAATCTTTGTTACTTTTAACGTAATTAAGTATCTTTTGTGAGCATTGAAATTGTTTTCTAATCACAGGATTAATTGAGATATGTTTTTATTTATTTTAGTTTTTTTTGTATCAGATTACACACTAATGTAAATTTTTCGTTAAGAGCCGCAACAAGATCGATTAAAACTGAATTTTATATCTTAAAATACGCTTTTGCCTTACTAATAATTAAAATTTGACATAAACGCCATTAGAAAATTGACATTACTTAATGTAAATTTTCTATCAATGGAAAATTAAGAGAATGCACAGTAAGTCATTAACCCAAAATAAATCTCCAATAAGAGTGTAGATATTATTCCTAACAATTCACCGCCAAAAAAATTATCTCCGCAATAATCCTTGGATACGCTTGATTACCAGGCAACAAATAAAACGTTTTTCTATTTATTTAAAAAAATGACACAAGTCAAACTGAAAAATAAAGTTAATTATTATACTGCTGTGGGGTGGTGCACGTGGAAATATTTGTTTATAACTTGTTTTTGAATAAAAACTTTTCAGGATAATTAGTTATTTAAATAAATTAGTTTTTTTTATACTTATTTAATAATACTGAAATCTGATTTGGGAGTTTCTTATAGCACTAATTGTAATTTTTAACGCAGATGATTGTATTATGTGACATTAAACGTTGTGGATAACAGTGAATTGCTGGTCATGAATTTTTGGCGGTGAATCTCCACACTCCACTCCACCAGGAGTTAATTTTCTGGATCCTTCCAATGTTTTAAAAATCGTGTAGATATCACTTAAAAATAACAACAATATACTGACAGTCATGAGACACATTTTAAAGGCACATTCGTTATTACGACATTTTATATTCGTATACATTCTTAGACATGTAATAAATATTAAGAGCCAATGCCTTGTAATATAACTTTGCACGTGATTTATTCTATATCAATGCTACAAGTGTTTTTAATATGTGCGTGAACATGAACTATAACATCTTCAGCTTCTAAATTATTTTAATTAAATTAATTTATATAATTTGATGCTTTTTATTTTGTCTTTGATATTATCTATGGAGATTCGCATTTGAGATGCTATTGCAATATATAACTATATACACCCTCTATCCCATAAGGTCGCACGTATATATTTAAATGACAATATTGAAATATCCGAAAGCACAATATGAACACTGAAAATAAAGCTTTCTATCCATTCTTTTCGTTTTTGAGTAATAAATATGCTATTTTACGCTTAATATCTTTGTTACTATTAGACAAGTCAGATTAACTGCTACAATTATTATGGGAAAAATTTGTGGGGTATTTTAAAAATATTTTACATCAACACAATGCTTATATTCTACCGTTTTCTTAGGGCAGCTGTACACTTACAACTTAATCGCACTACTTTTTATTAATTCCTTCGTAATATCAATTGTCAATAAATGCAATTAACGCTAGTAATATCAGAATCAAATTTACGTCTTGTGTGTGATCTTATTGATAAGAACATACGTTCATATTATAAAGGTCCACTATATTCAAATCTTAACAGTGCATATTTTTCCTTGTAGTAATGCACAATTTTCACCGCTACACTACACTTGAAAATAGGTTATATAGATTACCGCAAGTAGTAAAATCTACAAATAAAAAAAAAGTCGAACAGGGAGAAAAGTTTAGTGTTGTTTCAAATTTTCCATGACAATCATATTTATCTAATAAGTCTTGAAAGAATATTTGTAATATATTCAAAATATAAGATATACAAAAAAGGAAAACTTTGGCGTCAAATAGTCAAAACATTTTTAATATTAATTTAATAAACTCTAATGAGAGGTAATCATATCAGAAGAAGGTTATGGTAAGGTACCCGTACTAAATTTCAAATGAGTTGTAACATTATTTTCTTAGGTTTAAGAATCTAATTACAACTAAGTTTTACAGACTTAGCGTGTTTGTAATTTGATTTTTCATTTTTAGTTTCTAAAACTTTTCAATAGCCAAGCCACACAATAACTTAGCGTAGGCGTCAGTATCTTATTACAGTTACTTATTTTTATTAAATTTTGACTCTGTTTTATAGTTTCTATTTACTTTTAGGGAACCTGTTGTAATTTACTGCATTTTAAAACTCAAATTATGTATCTTGTATAAAATTTCATACTGGTTACAAATTCTCAGAAAACTGAAAAGCGCAGCTCAATACTTTTGTTATTTGTACCTGACATTTTATTCCGCCGTCATTATGATATTCAAAAAATCAATGCCGAAAGACTGAGAAATGTAATAAAAAATAACTAAAAGTAAATTAACTAAAAACGCGGCTATATAATTTAGTACACGTGTTCTATACTATACATACTATGTATGTACACGTGTAGTAATTTTTACAGTTACATATAGTTATGATCCAATTATTATTTACAGTATTCATTTACTCGCTAAAATTATATTTTTTACGAAACATCATATAAAAACATTTATATAAACATGTTTATAAAAAATCTTAAATAAAATGTTAAAAAATATAATTTGATTATTAATAGTTCCCACCATTCATATGGGTCATTTCGTCACCCCATTCGCCGGTGGCCACCGGCTCTGCATAGCAGCAACTCTTGCGCAACAAAAACATCACATGCGATTGTCGCAATACGCATACATAGAAAATCAATATCGCTTGTATTAAATTAACAAAAATATGCGCGTATATCAATTCGTCAAAATTGAGCCACGACAACAGAAGGAATAACCAAGCTGCAGTCATTATAAGGAATAATTGTAAAAATAGATTAAAGCTGAAAAAAGGAAATTAAATTATATTATAATATTCTTCGAACTTTCAAACTAACTAGATTAGCTGCAGAAAGCTGTGAAATAGTTGCGTTTCTAACAGTATGTTACTCAGCTCTCTGTTGCTAACCAAGTGTGGGGCAAGACACAACACAGTGATGATAGGATTTTACATAAAAAAATAAGTAGTACACTATACTTATACTATAGCCATGTAAAAAAATCCTGTATCACTAGAAAAATTAAGAAGTTATTGGCTATAAAAAAATAATCTGGGTGGTGTCTTGGTCTCTACAGTTTTTATTATCTATGTAACTATAACTTAACTTTTCAGTACAAATTCTATGAAGTGAAAGCTAACAAACAAATCTCATCAATTTCGCCATATTAAGGGAAAACAATTTAATTTTACTCAAGTAGCTTTGTTATTATACAGTACCACTTTTATTTGTAATAATGTAAATAAATAAAAAATTATCATAACTAGTTTAAGCAAAGAGATACAAACAAAATTACTATAACATAATTATATTATTTGTATGGGTTTAATTATTTCCAGAAATTCTATAGTTAATACTTTCAAGGTCTAAATTTTATTATAATAAAAATTTTATAAACATTGCACTTACCATCCTTTTAGTTTATGATGTATTCTTCCATAAATGTTTATTCGTTTTATAATTTTTAAAGTCGTTACATAAAAGAACACATTGAATATTATCGTGAATGCGACTGGTGTGAAGAATATTGCTATTCCAAGCAAACCTGCAAATATTTAGAGCACTATATATCTTTCTAATATCAGAGAGATGTGGAGACAGACAAACAGAAATAAAGGATAATTAATCATAATAATAGTGGATTATACCCTAAAAAGTAAAAAGGCCTGAACCTCCATTTTAAATGTCATTGACCCTCACTTTTGCTGTACAATCCGTGCCTATTTTGTTCTGTGACGTGATGTGATAATAATTCAACTTAAAAGTGACAGTGAAGAGAAACACTCCAATGATTGGTATCCATGGGAGGGAAAAATGGGACGGAAGAAATTAGAGTGAAGATGACCTTCCAAAAGACTGCAGGAGGTTAGTGAGAGGTGGCACTTTATGGCATATTCTGGAGGAGGCCTATGCCACAGAGGCAAGCTGACTTTACAACTGTCATATGTTAAAATTAATAACAAAATGACACTGGAAACAGATTAACATTCCTAAATAAACACACTCAAAGTCAAAAATCAATACACACATAATTTTAAATAATTGATATAACTAACAATGATTGCATGAACAGAACTGTACCATAATTGGTACAGTTCTGTTCATGAAATCCTAATTCTTCCTAATGGAAGGAGGTTCCCAAGATACTTGTTGAATAAAATAAATACGAATTATATTTTATTTATTAAATGATTGTATTACTATTATCTTACTGATGAGAATAATCTACATTTTAATTAAACAAAAACCCTTACCAATCGTCTCTTGTTCTTCATCTATATCGAGAGAGAATTCGCGTGATCTCTTCATGGGTATCGTACTAGCGTCTAGCAAGAAATGTGCACATAAAGCCATAGCTGCCATAACACCAACACTTAACCACACAACACTTGAATAATAACAGTATTTGCGAACATCTGTTACTCGTAGAAATACATTTCTTGATCTAAAATAATTTTAAACACATGAAGATTTGTTTTTACATGCATTTATGTAAATATAAAGATTAAAATTCAATTTAGAATTTCACTTACTTGAATGTCTTCCATATGCAAAAACCAAAACTGTTCAGCCAAAAGAATGCACCTAACAAACTGACATATAAAATTATATCTGTAACAATAAGTTTTAATTTGATAATAATTTATATTAATTAATCTTCATTAAATTTTCAATTATAAGGTAGTTTTGACCATGCCATACTTTAGTTCCATATGCTTGTATTTAAAACTATAATAAATATCCTATGTGTATATCTTGTCTCTGAGGGCGTGAAGAGGTCGTTATCACAGATTCATATTATGAACAGGACACATATTAATATGAAATGGAATTTTCTGCTGTCTTACAAGTACCAGTATAACTAGACATGTATCAATTACACTAAGCTATTCTCCAAAAGTGACCACTTTAGGCTTTTATGTGTATATAAAGTTTTATGGAAATTGGTTTACATTTAAAGCTATGCAAAAGGATAAAGCTTACATTAACATATCGAAACTCACTTGAATTAATACATCAACATAAATCTATGTTTTTATTCAAGAATAATTACTAATTAGACCACTAACTGCCACTGCAGTGACTATACAATATATCCTATATTGATTGTTAATTAAACTTACCAGTGAGCATGAGGCTGACATGATTAGTGAACTCAGTAAATACCCTGACTAAATCTGCAGCTTGACTGACAATAAGGCACATATTTATTGTTGTTATAATGTTACCAGTTAAATCTCTGAGTGTTGGTAACACAAAGTAAATGACAGCAACAAGTAGATACAAAATCATTGCTATCGCATGGAATATTGGATTAAGAATTTTTTTCATCAAGAAACTTGTGTCTTTCCAATTAATTTTTTCATCTGGTACGCATACTTTTGCATAGAAGCCAGTTGCGTTTGAAGTTGTCATTAATATCTGAAAATTAAGTAAAAACATAGTAACACCTCACCAATCGGGTAGCCAATATTGTCAAATTAACTTAGATACTTTTTATAAAATTACAGAATAGCCACATAAATTTTATAACACCATACTTAATTAGGATATCATAAGTAAATACAAAAAAGAATGAAATAGCACATTAATTATACTAATTAAAATTATTTCTATCATGATACTTTTTTAAATAAATTTTAATTTACATTATATAATGTTATTTTAACACCTGTTCTTTATATTCAAGTTAAAAAGTTTTTATAGAAAAATAAGTTCCACTGGAGAACACTTTTTGAAGGCCATACATAGAAGTTAAAATGTATTACTGTTAGGGAGGAGAAGCGGCAAGAAACTCCCCAGCAACACATATAGCTAAAAATTGTTTTTTTTCTTATTTGTCTAGCTCAAACTTTTCTTGATTTATTTTTTTGTAAATGTTATACAGAAACAGTTTACACAATTACTCTTAGAATAATTAATGTAGTTGTAGCAAACAGTGCACTCAGTTAGAAAAGGCACAATAAAAGAAAGAAAAATATTATTATAGTCATAATCATGACATGACATACTAAAAAATTATACTGCAACATATTAGAATTTATTGTAACATATGTCTATTTTGGATTTGAAAATCATAATATAGATTATGATTTTGTTCTAGAACATCACTCACCTTCAACTAATGCTGAAGATTAGTAAAATTGAAATGTATGCTACCTCATGAGAATTCTTGTATTCAAAAATACTTTCTAATTTGAATGGAATATCATTTCAAACATCACATTAATTTATGTTTATCATAGAAGTGAGATATTACAACTAAAAGACTTCAATATTTATGATTGCATGTTAACTAAGAGTAGATCATCATTAAGGCCTATTTCTCTAAAGTTGCATCTTTAATATAAATCATATGTTCGTTTTTATTACCAGTCACAGAAATTTCAGAGAACTAATGTCAAATCTATATAAAAAACAAAGTACAGAATATAGATAAATTATCTTCAATACAATCACTTGTAGTAAACAGCAAATAAATATTTATCTATATGTAAAGGATGTAGTAGCAAAACTCGCTAAAATGTATGACCTTTCATTTTAGGTTTTGAAACTACACCCCTTGTTTCTGAAACTAACCTTGACACTTTTTATAATATTAATATGACAAAGCCTTTACATTTAAGATACAAGATCACAAATAATTTTAAAACAACAACACAAAACAAAGGTTTTTATGTTTATATAGACTTTTAAACCAATATAACATAATAATAGCTTACCTTATCCATACAATATTTGTTTTGCTGATGAATGTATGATGATGGTTCAATAACTTCTGGGATAGGTATATTTTCATGTAGATTACTGATTGATGGTTCATCCTTTATGCCCTCTGAACTGTGTTGATGGTGGATCAAATGCTGTAACCTACCATCTGTCAATAGGTTGAGTCTGAAAATGTATTTAATAGGAAACTATTTTTTATACAATGATTTGTTTTAAAATATAATTACATGTTTTATTTATTTATCTATATCTTAAAATCTTTAAGGTTCACCTTAATGCTAAAACAATGAAATGAATCTATGATCTTAATATATCTATGAACCAAAAACAATCATTAACATCACATAACAAATTAAACAATATTTATTCCACGTTTCTTTATTGTATTCTTCTTTGTTTGGCACATTTTCTACTTTTTTGTATAATAATTGCCAAAACTCCTTTGCCAAGATCCCTCCCCTTATAGTTTTCATGTAGTAATTCATAAATATAGTTTTAAATTATTATTTGGGTGACAGAAAGCTAAAAAAATAAATTGTCTCATGTTTATCTTTATTAATACTGCACATTCAAGTGTGCATACATACCTATAATAAAAAGTGATATGATCAAAAAGAAAAACTTTATGCAAAAACATATTGAAACAGGAACTTAACACACAAAACAAATCTCTTTTATTCACATTTATTTTTATCTCAATCAAACACATATATACTATTCCTATCAGCACGAACTCTGATATGACTTGCTTCACAATTGCACTGCACTGCAAACTCTTTGTTTTCAAGTAGGATGTTCTCTTACTGTATTAACTTAATATTCCTTTCGCAAATAAATACAAAGTAAAATTATGAAATAAAGTTAATAACACTATGTAACAAAATTCTGTAGTTAGAAATAATAAGTGAAATGCAATGGCCTGATTACATTTAGCCTGATAGGCATGGATGTTTAAAAACAGACACTCTTTAGCTAGACTCAAAATTTGTAACTAAATTCTAAAAGCTTCAAACTGTAAATTATACACACATCATTTTCAATCTTATTAATTAGGTGCTATACTAATTACATTTTAGCTATTGTCTATTTTTACAAAAACTTGCTTATATAAATATACTTACTCATCCTCTGATTTCCCAAAATCAAATATGGGCCTTAACTGTGTTGTAGCACAGTCTGGTATGCCAGTGATAAAGTTGAAATATTTAACTTTGCCTTCACTTCCATCTTCAGTTTTAAACTGCGGCTCCCAAGTTTCTGTAAACAACAAAATTATTTTACAGATATTTGTATTTTTTTTGTTTATTAGAATTCGAAGACACAGGTTAATTATTTTTATATATTTAAACTATTAGAATATGTTCCAAATGCTTGAAGTTTAAATGTATTTATATACACTACACAATATTTGTAAACATTTTCAACTTTTACATAACTAAACATTCCTAAAAATGTATGAGTTTGGCACTGTCAAAAGTAGAGTAGCCAAAACGAATAAACGCTCTAATACCTAAGAGTTAATTGAATAACTTACTTTGATTGTATTTCTCCGCTAACCTGCACCCAGTGTCCACCACAAGCTCGGTTAGCTCGCAACATTTGTTTATTGAGACACTATACTGTTGTTCCGATATCTCGTTCAGATTCGCATCATTTATTAGAGCAAATGATATACCCGGTAATATTAAACACACAACCACAAATCTTATCCTCATGTTCGATAAACTCTTATAATAATTTAAAACTACAAATAATGCCGCTACTTATAATGAACGGATTGTTAAGGCACTTTTATTAACGCACTGCATTCAATTGTTGGGTGTTATGTGTTACTACTCGCTTTTAATTTTTGAAGATAATTTTAAATTAAAATGTACATCCAAATTTTAATTATTCTTAGAAAATTAACGGAGTAGGTAAATGGTTATTCAGATCGGTCCCGGTGCTTTTTGTTCGACTATTGATATTGATAATGTCAAATTGAAATAAGCATTGTGTCATGTTGACATTAGTGCATTGCGTTTTGTTTTTTCTAGTTTGTGGGGTACAGATACAGCCAATGAATTTGTTTCACTGCCATTCGTTGGATCCATGTGGGGTACGTAATACGTTCCTCTTGACGCTCTCAATGCTTCTTCAGTCCTTCCACACGACGATGACGCAAACATTTAAAGATGGCTACAAAAAAACACTCGGAATTCGAAAAAAAATACACAAGTAGTCGGTTTGTAATAAATGTCGGTGGTTTGAGGTCCTAGAAAACTATTCTGATTACTGCATTATCAGTATTTTTTTAGTGATAAAAGATGATTTTTTAAAAAATATTAATCAAATTATCCAATTATTTTTATTATAGTTTATTATCAAGATTTACTAGTTATAATGTAATGTCTTCAATCAAGCTTTTGACTTATTTTGAAAGGAACCATTTGTAATGTTTACATTAACAAAGCATTAAACGGAATCCATTTCACTTTATTTATGACTATAACGCTCGCTAGTAAGTTAATAGGAAAAAATCGCGGTCGTGAGGCGTTATGGTTGTGAGAGATTAGGGAGCGGTACGTAGCCGTGTACGTCTTGTCGAAACACTCAGCCTAACGGCACACCTGCGGAGCGTGTAATGGCGGAAAGTTCTGCTAAATACGCACGCAAAGCTCTTTTCATTTCTCATATTCTGAAAGTATGCTTGGAGTTGACTGATCACAGGGATGAAAACAATACTTTTCATCCCTGGGTACGTTCCGTAGTTATATCGCTACACTAAATAGTTTGTATTCTATAATGGCCGGTTCCTATACCTTTCTACTCATTCACATGTCTTAGCATCAATTGAATTTTGACATCAGATGTATGGAGCTTATGTTAAATTTTAAGTGATAGTAAGATAAATATGAATGGTTAGTAAGATATAGGAACCGGCCTTTATTGATACCGCGTCGCGATGCGCCAGCGAACGCCAATGTATACCGTTGGCCATGTGTCTACACAGCTTCTAGCCGGGCACACATTTAGCCAACGTAGGGGGTGCGCCGACCTTTGTTGGTTCAATGTGGTCTTAATGTTACTGTTTTTCTGTCGTTGGCACATTGTGTACACGGTATTTGAAACCTCCATTTTTTGGCGGGAACTCGCAACTCGAAGTTTGGTTTAACAGCGTTGTTTTCAAAAATGTATTGAATTATACATTATATAATGTTTTTAAGGAATAAATATTATGTATTGCCGCTTCTTCTCCTTAACAGCAATAACACGTTGCGAAGCGGTGTACATAGACTAGGAAGTAAAATTAAATTTTAACCTATATGTATGGCCTTCAAAAAGTGTTCTCCAGTGGAACTTATTTTGAATAAAAACTTTTGAATTTGAATTTGAACAAATATTGTTTCTTAAAATGTGACTTCGGGCTGTTATAAGAAGTACATTGTTTCTCGACTGTGTCACGAATGAGATCGAGGATGAGAGGTCCATGTTTGTATGCAAGTTGACTGATACTCAGGGTTATGACTGTTGTATCTTGATAATTATTTTCAAACTTTATAGTACCGGTAACATCTATAAATTGCGCTAAGCCATCTTTAAGAAAGAGGACCACTTCTATAGTTTATCTACTAATATACCAAGAATTATCAATACGCACCTCTTTAATGCTTATGCTACAATCAATTAAAACTATTGTTATACAAATAACCTTTATTCAAGTTACATAATAATTACACATAAAAATAATTGTAGGAACAAAATTTATCTTAAACCTAGTATTTACATTTACAGTAAATTCTAGACTTTAATAACTAAAATAATAATGAATATTAATATATACTTTGGTATTTTTGGTGTATGTTGCATGTTTTTTAAAAATAAAATATTTTATATTACAACAAACTAAAAAAGTTTAAGTTTAAAAAGTATTTTCGTTACCATATAAAAAAGGCTTATGAATTAACGGTCTTATTCATATATTATCATAGCCTACTAATTTACTCTTACTCAATATGAATAAGACCGTATATTTTTCTTACAATAAGTTAAGTAGTATTGATATTTAATTTTTTAATAATCTTACGTTGGCCATATAAGTTATAGGCTCTATGAGCGTTTATAGGGGTCTATTCGGTATCCTGCATGGCACTCCGCCGCGTAATACAGGATGGTGAATATTGTTGCAGCCTGCGTCTGGCAACACAGAGCAGGATACCTCTTGAGTCCTGCAAGCTTCGCCCACTACAGGCTCGCCATGTAGGATAGGATACTGAATGGGCCTTTTAAGGCACAGCAACGATAATCGATGATTTATCTCAGACAGTGGTGGGCGTGATTTGTGCGGTCAAGTAAATCGATGCGTAGGCGCCGCGTGCCGGAATGCCGAGCCCTAACCGGGACTCATTCACCGCGCGGTCTTGTAGCAATTGATGAGTTACTTCATGCATTTTCTAAAAATTAAATTTGCGCCGTTCCAGGGTCTCATACGTGGCACAGCTCGCGCTTGCACTGTCTAACATAACTTATTCCTAATTACGTAAATTCAGGGCCGTCTTTACCTGGGGGTGCGGGGATTGACATATATCATTTTTAATTTTAACCCTTAGTTACATGTGTACCGCTAATTTTCAATCCTCTCCGGTTTCTATAATTGTATAGTGCATTACTGCATCTAACTTTTAAACAGGCATATATGTAGAATTACCAGTTTATGAGAAATAACTGTGATATACGAAGAAAAGAGACAGACGCGACTAAAACATAAGGGCTCCTTTATCCCCAAATTCTTTATAATGAAATATAAAACATTTTTTTTAATTGAAAAATGGAGTGCGGGCTGGTTGGCACCCCGACGCTGCGGCGCCCAATAAATATGCTAAAACGGCCCTGTGCAAATCCGACATTTCAATTAAGCCTGACTTCAACGGTTTCGTCAGCTAGTATATGCTGATCGTCTGAGTCGTCGTTAGGGTTCAGTTTCTCAGCCAAAGGTCTCGTGACACACAAGCACAAGTTTTCGTCAACTAAACCTTGGATTGCGCGTTTTCTCAACACCACTAACAGTAAGAATATGATTACGCCTTGTAAGCCGTTGAAGATATCCATGATTTTCCTGAAATGATATTATTGAATGCATATTATAATATCTCATAAATTTTATGTTGTTCTAGTAACTTAACAACTTAAAAATGTTTATAATATAGATTTCCCCCCTTTTTGGATATGTCCAAAAAGTCACACCAGAGATTTAAAAAAAGTTAAATCAGAAAGTATTGTACGGTTATAGTTATGAATTATTTTGTAGTCATTTTAAAACCTGACAATACATATGGCCTCCACGAACTAATGCGTCAATAATTGAAAACTGATTAAAATATCACTGATTCAGCGTTGTTGATTCCAGAACAATAACTATTAATTAGTGTTATTCTGAAAGTTGATAAATAGCGACGCCAGCAGTCACAAAACGCAAACGAATCTTTTGATAGAATTATTAAATGAAAGGAATATTTTAAGATATTATAACAGGGTAAATGATATTGAAATTTAACTCAAGATTCTTTTTATCATTTTACCATACGCCGAAGCCACCTAGGCTGTACGAGCGTTGCAAGTTATGACGTCATTACTGTAACGTGTCAAATCGCGTTTTAAATATAGTTTAAACAGTAATAAAAAATATTTTATGTCTATGATGATGGCACGGTATTTGAACGCCTGCTATTTTATATGCCCATTGTTTCAGAATTTGTGATATGTGTCGAATACAACCATTTAATCCAAGCTATAATTATATACCTTATTTCTTTTTCTACAAGGTTTCATTAAGTTCCGTGTATCCGTTTCGGCAGTAGATATTGATAGATATTATTTTCGAATTTTGGGGAATGCATTGTATGTGTAATTCCAGGGTCCTAATACACACTGAATGACATGACAACACCTTTATGTGGTTTTCGGTTTTAGGATTTTCAGTTTTAGGACTTACGTTGTTTCAAGTGTCATAGTAACCAAACAAACTTTTTGATTAGATATACTTACCATACGATATGTGATTGTCCGTGAGCAAAGCTGGCAATTTCAAAAACCCAAGTTATACCCATGACCAGGAATAATTTGAGGGACAGAAGGAACCTGCAAATATTTGTATTTATATTTTTTTTTAAATGAAGAAAAACAAATAAAATTGCTACAGGGAAAAGTTACTGCTTAGTTGTTATTTTTTTCTTCTCATATTAAAAATAACCGATCGGTATTTAACTTCCTTCATTACTGAAAGACTGCCATATTATCTCGAGAAAGGTAGAAACGTAATTTTTTATGACACCTATAAATTTCGTCGATCTTATTCATATTGAGTTAGAGCAAGTGTAGGCTTCTTTAAGAACCTTAAAGAAGCGTTTTTAGAAATAGTTTTTTTAGTTCAGTGGTATGCATTTTACTATAGCTATTTGAAGTTATATAAAAATTTACTAGGGCATTATTAGTCAATTATACTAAAAATATTGAAATAGGTAATCTAGTACTAACTTATGCTTTAGGTTATTCAACTTGTTCACTTCGTATTTCTTATTCTTTTGCCATAATGTTAGCGATGAGAGCACAAAGAGAGCCACATTCGCGGTGATCAGAACAGCAATAGGTCCGTAAAAGAAGATCCAGGTTTCAGTGCGGCCTGAAAATTAATTAAATTAATTAAAATAGAGACGTCGACGCAGGTTACAATAAATTCTAACATTATTTACATGTAACCGAGAAGGCGTTAAAACAACATCTTATCATTTTAATTTTAAAATATCATGGTAGAAACAATATTTTAATTACTGTTAAATAGTAGCAACACCGGCCCACAAGAAAAGTGGACTGTACTTTCGACCAGACTCATCTATTGTTATGTGGTTAGTTCAGTTTGGCCCTTTCCCTTATACCCTATACTAGTAGTTGTCGAGCAGGTATGCAGCGTATTGGAAACTTATAAGGGGCGGTAAGGGACTCAAGACTGCGAACCGAATCACGGGACACGATGTGGATATTCTGGCCATACCGGTAGGGCTGCCACCTTTTTTTGAAGAAAATATATAATAGTATTTTTGTTTTTTAACCGTATAAATATAGTACTTTTGGGAATATTAAGCGGAAAAATAGTACACGTTTATTTTTCATTAATTATTTTATACATTTCATTATTGAATTTGCTTTGCTTTGGCCAACAAACTTCTATTATTTTTAACTAATAATAAATATTTCAATAATAAGTGTAACAATTGAATAAGCAATTACAATATAGTACATTTTGTACTATAGTTTTATTTAATAAGTAGTATTAAATATTTACCACTGAACCAGCAAGAATATGTGCCAATGCCCGGCTTGTAATGATCTCCTTCGACAAAGTTTGTAATGAGAGCTATTGTTAGTAGTAACAAAGTGGCACCCCACGCATAGCAACTGTATATGAAGTACTGCTTACGTTCGGTCTTCTTTAAATAGGTTGCATCCCTGAAATTATTATATATCTATCTGTAATACGATTTTTTTATTATTACAATGCTTGCTATAGCATCAGTAAATACATACGAAAATGTACCAACATTTACAATTAGGTAGGTTATTCCAAAACTCGAAAAAAGAAACAAACATCCTAATCATATATTTATTTTGAGGATCGTGCGATGTAGCGAAGGAATTGTAAGAAGCGTCTCTTTTGAGCCCGGGTTCGAAGAAGACGCTTCAAATGCAACCGGTTTGAACATAAAACAAAATTTTATTTCGAAGAAGAAGAATTTAGAAGGATAATAAATAGGTGTACTTACTGAACTGTACGAAACATATTGATGCAAATTACATTCATCCACAAAAATGTAGCCAACATCCAAATGTAAACAACGAAACCTGTAATTTAATAATACAGGTTGGAGCGACAAAAGTTCATTTCTAAAATCATTATATCTATATGGCACAGAACAAAACTTTCAACACGGTTTGGTCCGTGATATCACTCATTCTCTGGGATAAAATTATCGTATGTTCGTCTTTTTTGTATTCAGCTAATCTAGGTAATCGTCCCAAGTATTACATATCCAAATCTGGAGTCCAATCCCGCTATTACCATCTCTTCAAAAACACCATATACTACCGTTACAATTTTTTTTATCTGACTTCGGTGTTCTGATATTGCCAATGAAACGAAAACTTTCGAAATAAATGATCAAAATTTATATATTCATTTCGGCTAACGTCATATTTGCTAATGAAAATACTAATATTATTCTGCCGCAACGAGTAGATATTGTGGACTTAGTGGAATACGAATTTTAGTCACTATCGCAATGAAATCTTACTTTGAATATCTTCGCAACACCAAGATATAGCAAAATTGGGTCTCTGGTAAACCAAATCATTTTTTACACTACAAGACTTGCGGCTCTGTCAAACTTAACTTTAGATTATAATATGTATAATACGGCCGGCGTAACTTGGCAAATGTGAACATAGGCTCTGCAAACTTTAGAGCATGTACACTCGTGTGATGAGTGGGCATACGACTCGTCAGTATACAATTGGTCGCCCTTCATCCCTATATTTTTTCATTACTTTGTACTAGTTGGTCACTGTATTTTCTTCACGAGTTTACGTGCGCTAAAGTTCGCAGAGCCTATGTTCACATTCGCCAAGATACGCTGGCCGTATTATAATAGATAGTTACCCATAACGGTGCATATTGAATCACTGAATCCAGGTGAAAGTTGCAAAATTCCTAATGACAAAAATCCTAAAGCCATGCTCATGCACAGACACATGTAGCACATACCTTGAAGATCTCTGAAAATAAACACAACTAGGCATTATTATTTTGAAAGTAGGACAGGCCCAAGACTTCGTCTACGCTTGCCTTGCAATTCCCGGGACTCAAAATTCCGCAGCATTTGAAAAATAATGTAAGCTATTGTTTTAGTGAAAACTGCGTCGGAATAAAGTAATTTTAACACACCCGAACAACTACAAACCGGTCCCGGGAAAATTCCCGCGAGTTTCTGAGATTGAAAACATCACTCATTTACATCTTGCTATCAGTCAAAAAAATCACATTGGAATTCGATTCTTTTCAATCTGGACATTTTAAGGAACTCCCAGAAATTAAAAAGTAACGCAGAGTTAAGTCTAAGAATTAGCTGTTCATCAACGAAAACAGCATCGAAATTGGCCCAGTAGTTTTTACGTCAATAAACAGAGAAAAAATCTAAAAAAAAATTGTACCGTGTTCTCCATTGTTTATCTAGTATATTCAAGTTGTTTTTTTTTAATAGCTTTAATGTACAGTCACGGCATGTTTATAGTTTTATAATATTATAAATATTTAACAATAGGGCATATTTACAACGTCAAACTATTGTACTTATTATAATGTACAGGAAAAGTTAACTAGTGATGTGAATAAGGACATGAAAATGATGTGAATGCGCGTACAGTTAGATTTTTTTAACCAAGGGAAATCCGTTTGTCGACCTAAACCGCAACAGGCACAGAAGCCTGGGGGGATAATCGCGACCCGTGTGTGGATAGTAACTAAACAATCAAAAAGAAAAGTAGACCAATCCGTGATGCCTTAAAGCTACTAATTTGATTTTACTTAAAAATATAGTGTTATTGTCTATACATTTTTTTTTTCAATTTGGTGCATGTACATATGTTGTACATATGTACATTGCTAAATATACTGTTTTCGTAATAAATAACCTGTATAGCCATATGTTCATAATTACAATAAAAGCAAAACGGTGACTCTAAATCTAAATAATGCCGTGTTGTTTTTAAATAAAACATTTTCATTTCAAAATGATTAATTACGACTAAATTTAGATATAATGACGATAGTCATCGACAATTGTGACATGTAAAATCTACTGTCCTAAATGTCCAACTTGATGGGCCTGCAAACGTCAATAGTAAAATAAATAGTTGGTCAGAGTATAAGTAAAGTAAAGTACCAATGGATAAGAATATAAGTAACAAACCTTAATTGAGGAAGGTATGAGTAAACAATAAATGTCACTAGTAAGAAGAATACAGAAATAATTTCTAGTATGCCACTTGTTTCTATATCGTTAACATTCGATTGCGAAATTTTTTCAAAGCAAACAATAGCTACGTCTATTGTACCCTTTTCGGGCATCGATGCATTTCTGTACATTTCGCCGACGCAATACCTGAAAATTTGAAAGAATAAAATAATTATATATAAGTACCTAATTTGACTCTTCAGGTGATCAGAAGGCTGGTGCCTACCTCGGCCAACGGATCAGTATGGCGATCCAGCGAGGAAACGTAGCCAGCCTTCTGGGCACCTTACCCATAGAAGACGGTGATCTGGGCTCAGTATTCTTCTTATAGTCTTTAGGGACTATGGGAGAATACAATACAACTAAGTTAAGTTTTCTTACATTGTATTCAATAGTATGTAATATTATAATTGTTTTAATAAACTGTTTGATTAAAGTACCTAATTGCATTGTTTAATATGAGAGAGAGATATAACACTTTATTGCACACCAAAATTAATACAATTACAAAAACAGACCATATTTACAATATTGTCTAGGCAATACAATATGCGGCCTTATCGCTTAAAGCGATCTCTTCCAGGTAAACTAAATCAACCAAATTTGAATCAGGCGATGTAAGTGGTGCAGGAAAGAGGCAATAGATACATAAATACTCTAATTTAAGAAATAAATATACAAATACATACATACATAGTAATATACATACACATATACAATAAAATATTTCAAAATATATGTTATTATAATAAATGTATTAGCATGATTATATTGAGTTAATCAGACATAGCTATTTGTGGACAAATAGTGTTTTCTGAATAAGTTTCTAAATGTTGATTAAGGATTTGGCTTCTCTGACAGTAGGAGGCAGCATAATCCAAACTTTGACAGCCTGCTCTGTAAAAGAATGATCCTAATAGGATAGAGCAAATAGTAGGCAGTGGAGTAATAAGACGCCTAATTGAAAATATATGTTATGTGGATGATTTGAATATTTATTTACCTAGGGCCTTACTTATAAAAATTTCGTTGAGAAAGGATTAGCCATCTCTTAAACAAGTAATTTAATAACACCCTAGTGATTTTATATTGTTTGATTTTATACAACTTTTAGCATTAACCAGTTTCTTAAAATTGAACAAACGATTATAAGTAAGGCCGCTATTGTTTAGTATTATTAGCAGCTCACAAGATTTATGTATCAAGCTTTCTCATGGATCAACACTTAAAAGCAGATCGTTTTAAAGCTAGCCTCTGTAATTATGCTAAATAATCAAGCATCAGCATACTATGTGTCCCTTCTCCTTCCTTGATTCATTTTCAATTAAAAATTCATCCGTCTATTTTGTTTTATTTTTTTATGTACTAATTTTAAAGTTGACTTTAATAGTGATATAACAATTGAAAATAGTTTCTAATACTAAATGGGTGACACTTACTGGCTGGTATCTTCAACAAATACATAACCAGGCGAATCTTGAGTTGATACTTTGTCGCCTTTAAGAATAATCTCTCTCAATAAAATCCTGCCATTTGTGCAATTCAGAGTAGTCATACGTTCCGTTCCACATTTTCCTTTTGGCATTAGCATTTGTCCATCTTCGCAACATGGCCTCGCACAGAGCGTTGTTCCGAAGTAGGCAAGTAGTAAAATAAATACCTGCGAATAATAAATTGCTATGATTTTAAAACATAAATCATCGCTTTTAAATCTAATAATCAAAACTGTAATCCAGGTAGCCTTGTGCGTAACACTTTTTTGTTTCGACCATTAAAATGCTTTAATCTTAGGTTAATACAAAATTGTGTTAGGTGAATATTATAAAAAAAATTACATTACCTAATATTACAGGTAATGTATTTTTTTTGTAGGTAGGCAAATAATTTAGATATTGAAGTACCTGAAGACAGATTTAAGCTGTCCTTTGAGTGTCTGACAAGCAGTTATTATGTATGTATTTGACTGACTGTATGTATAGTTTTGAACGGAGGAGGAAATGGCAAATATATTACGATATTCGGGGGCCTAAAGCGGCTACTTTCCAGATCCTTCTTACGAATATGACAAGTATCAAAATAAAGTTTCACTTCATGCTGTTTTACAATTACCAGTTATTTAAATATGAGTCAGTTTCACTAAGCGATTCTCCAAAGCGGCCGTTTTAGGCTCATCGGTCGTTGACGGGAGAAATAGTATAAATGAAATTGTTCGTACTAGAATTAGAGCAGTCGTTATGTGAGCTTACTTGAAACGTATAAAAAAAAATCAAGTGGTTGTTAGGGTGGTTTGATTTTGAAACTCTCCAGATGCTCCTATTAGTGACTTGAAGTTTCTTTTTTAACTGACTTCCATCCAAAAGAAAAAAGCTCCTTAATTCGACTGTTTGTTTGTTACGCGATTGCTCTTTCAGTTTTGGACCGAATTGATTTTTTATTCAAAAGAGTTTACTCCTGAAGTGGTCCCATTAACCAACCACCCAGTAACCAAGTCAGGATTTGACAAGGGGTTAGTAGGGAAATGAAGAGCAACCCTCGAATATTACACGTTTCTTATGCGGTTTCTATCTTATTTCTAAATCTATTCAAGTGTTTGTGTAATTAAAAAGTAGAAAAAAAAATAATAAAAAATCCAAAAAAGTCGATTTTGACTTGAAAAGTAACTAAAAAATATTTGCATTTTGTAAAAAGCATTTGCGAAATATAGTATTTTTATATTTTACTTAGCACTGACTTAAATATGTAGAAAATATTTACTTTTTGTTTTTTAGTTACTTTGGCTTTGAATTTTGTTGAAAAACGTTTATAAGCATGAATTTCAGAAGACATATTTTTACTATAGCTATGTCATCTTGTAGTTAAAATAAAACAACACTATTCCTAACAATTACACGCCAATAATCGTAATTGTAGGACCTTATCATTAACCCATACGCCTTATTTGACGTAATCAGTTAATACGTAAATGACTGCATTTGATGTATAACAGCAGTTTATTAAAATGACTGTTCTAATTATCTATAATATTATAATATTCTAAACGTACCATGTTTGCACATTGCAGCTATTAATAAAAACAACTGGAATAGACTATATAAACGATGGAGAACACGATGCATTTTTTTAGATATTTGGATTACTTCGTCGTTCTTTCTTGAAAATGATCAGATTAGAAAAAAATTAAGTTCCACTCTGATTTTTTTTATTGATCTATAGAAAAGTTAATTTAATAGTACGAGTGATATTTTTTATCCCGGGAATCCCGCGGAAATTTTAAGTCAAGCGTCGACGAAGTCGCGCGTAAGTTCTAGTAATTTATAAATCTGCATTAATGCATAAGCAGCTGTAGAGTTAAAGCTTATATATTAGTAGATCACGGAAACGACGTCATTTATCAGATAAAAAAGTAGGCGGTATACGGTTAAGTATATTAATAAAAGTAAATACAGCAGTTTTCAGTGATTCTGTAAATTTTTGAATTTTCGGAATGCGCTAGTCCGTATTTGTCGCTCCGGTTTTTTTATCTATTTTAAACTCGTTTATTACGCATAAATTACAGAAGATGTCGATTGCTTCTTTGAATAATTTTATTATTGAATCAAAGCAGTGAAACAATCTTAGAAATAGGTCAGTGGACAATCAGGGATCGGTAATCATATGTAAGGAGGGTAATCAGTAATTAAGTTCGAAGTCAAGGTCACAATATGAGGTGATGTAGACTTGTAAATGAGATATACATTACTCCTTTATATTTTTTTATATCTAGTTTATAGATATTTTCTGTGAGGGCTTAATTTAAATGTAGGCTAACTTTATTTTGCTAAGTAATGTAAATCTGAATCTATGAACTGAGTCGGTGTCGTGTTTTGTTTACTTGTATGAGAACAATATTTAGTTGTCGTCTACACATTATTGATATCATCTAGAATAATCGAATGTGCTGGGATTAGGTAATTATTGTAAATATATAAAATAATTATATTATTATTATCAACTAGGCTCGATCCTCTATGTACCAGAGGAACGACTTATATATCCGTCACGTTGTCCAAGGCGGATTAGTCGGTTAATAATATAGGTAGTCTTGATGTGCAAGTTACCTCATAATACTTTCCTTCATCCTCAGCACATGGTCAGGTCCGATTACAAGGTCGACTGCATGCTCTGCCGGTAGTATTCTGGTTGTACATATTGTTACAATTGCCACATTAAAGGAAAAAGATCGTGGGATCGTGCCTTAGATAAGCATGGCGTCTGTTTCCCTAAGAACGGGCTATTTGGATTCCAAGGATGTTTATCAACTGACATTATTCATAACAATTCTTTTACCGTCAAGGCTATACAGGTTTGGATAGCGCTGCCTGTTGCTAGCTGACAAGGATAATCGATACCGATATTTGAAACAATGACTAGAAAATATTACCTGTCGTTAGAATATGATAATATTTAAACGTATATAAATATTTTCATTATTCATCTATAAACATTTAATATACTTTGTATAGATATGTATTTCTATGGTATGATATTTAGTATAAGTATATCTATTTCATGCCTTATATAAAATTTTGTGTATTTATTACTAAAATGTAAGTAGTCGTACTATACAGTTTCTGAATACCACCATTATCATCTTATTTCTGGTCGGGAAGTGGTTACTTTTTAGCGATAAGACCGCCCTTTGTGCATAATCTTATACTAATATATAAAGCTGAAATGTTTGTTTGTTTGATTGAAGGCGCTAATCTCAGGAACTACTGATCCGATTTGAAAAATTCTTTCGGTGTTAGATAGCTCATTTATCGAGGAAATCTATAGGTTATATATCATCACGATAAGACCAATGAAGGATGTTTCAAATTCGGGGGTTAGAGCTAAGAAGTTAAGGTATAGTTAAAACTTTAACATAGCCCAAGTTAATTTTTGTGTTGGTTTGTAATAAAGTGTCATCTATCTATTCAGCTATTATTATATGAATTCGATCCTTAACGTGTTTGTTTTCGTTTATCTATCAGCTTTAGTTCATATGATAATTTATCAGCTTTAGCGTTGAACCTGTTCCGGTTCACTTCATACAAGCCATTACGAAATAATGGATTAATTATATACATACCTATATTTATAAATACAATATGTTATATACTCATTTACTCATATGATAATGTTTTCATATATTTAAGTACCTACTAGAGTTTTTTTTTATTGATAATTACTAAAAATCTTACTCTTTCTTATATAAAGGAAATTTGTATGATTTTCACCTCAATTTTTTGTTTTATATTGTTTGAAAAGATAAAGTTTTTGTTGAAAATCTTTTTGGAAAACATTGAACGCATTATAATTGTTATCTAGTTATAATTTAAACATTTGATTGCAACTGATAGATATACAAATTTATATCAATAAAGCATAACATTGATATAAATATATCAATTAGTTACTTATAAACTATTAGCAATAATTTATTTAATTTTGAAGAGATAAATTTCCCATAAAAATCTACTAACTATTACATAGTATTTAGATAATTTTGAATTTTAGTAGATATTGTGGGTAGGTCCTAATAACTATATTAACATTTGTAGTATATGTTAAGTATATAACAAGTAACTTTTAATATGCATTATTTATATGTTGTACTAGAATAAGCCGACGACTTTGTCCACACTTGACTTGAAACTCCCGCGGGATTTCGCGGGACACAAAGTATCGCAGTATTTAAAAAATGTAAGGCAGACTATCGCGTGAGTGTAAACTGTGTCGGATAAGCTAATTTTCATGCACTCGAACAATTACAAACCACTACCGGGAAAACACACGCGGGATGCCCGGGATTAAAAATATCACACATTTATTACATAAAATTTGCAATCGATCAGTGAAAAAATCACATTGGAATGCGTTTTTTTAAAAGCTGACCATTTTAAATCACACCCAGAAAAAAATCCTCGAGTTCCCGGGATAAAAAAGTGCGGCAGATTTTAATTCTTGGAATTTACTGCCGCGAAAACCGCATCGAAATCGGCTCTGTAGTTTTAACGTGAATCCCGATCAAACAGACAAACAGACAGACAAGAAAAAAAATCATCGTGTTCTCAGTCGTTTATATAGTCTATTCCGGTTGTTTTTTTTTTACTAGATTCAATATACAGACACGGCACGTTTAGAATGTTATTATATTATAGATAGATTTACATGTAATGTTGTCTGTTTGTTGGAGATATATAGAAAGTTAAGGCTTTTACAATTTTAGACAGCCAATTGTACCCTTTTTCATACGCCTAAATAAATATGTTTTAAATATATTTGATTAAACTCTATTAAAAACGCCGAGACAAATTCTACACTGATAATTACAATAATAAATTAACTATTATGATAGCATAGGTCAACGATCGAACATTTTACAGCTTTTTATCATCATTCATGTCTGTCCATGGCGCTTACTTATCAATGTACAGCTATGTGTACTTTCGATATAAATAAGGAGAAACTATAAAAACGCTTTTGTATCCGTCAAATTTAAAATAAATATCTTTCATTTTTTTCATTTTTCATCATCCTGGTTGTATTCTTTCGACGCCCAGGGTTCGCTTTCCTACGTTTTCTTATCCACTTCGCGTGCTCTTCGCCACTCCCCCTTTTGGTACCCATGTCATTCTTCAAAAGGTTAAAAGCCTACATTTTTTGGGCCTTCCCCTTCTGTCGGGACCTGACGGACGTGGCATGACTAGACATTTGTTTTTCACATAATTAGCTGGCTTCCGTTAAACGTGGCGGTACCAGAGACTCGCAGTAAAAAAAAATCCCAACTGGAGTAGACTATATAAATGCTGGAGAACGAAATGCATTTTTTTTAGATTTTCTGTTTGATCGGGATTCACGTAAAACTAATGGGACGATTTCGATTCGCCGAGGGACAGCTAACTCTTAGATTACTAATTTGCGCACTGTTTCTCCAGGAAATCCTGCGGATATTTCAAGTCAAGCGTAAAAGAGGTCGCGGGCGTATCCTAGTAATAAGTAGTAATATATGTTTAAATTAATGTTGGTGTCGGCGTCAGCTCTTTTGTAAATAAAAATATAAAGCACAAATATGATATATTTTACTGAATATGTATACTAGTATTATATTTTGTTATATCTCTTATTTAGCCAATCCACGTCCAATGCTCTCCGTAGGCCCCCCGAGCGTGCCGCATATTCTTATATATTTTCTGTATTCCTAAAAGATTTTGTTCCATGACACTAGAACAAAATCATCAAAATCGTTTCCGGTGATTAGGAGGATTCTAGAACCCGATGTCAGCGCCACCTACCGGTTCCAATTGTGGATGTAAACCTTCCGGGACCCACAAACCCATCAAAATCGAATGTATAGCTTACGATCCTATAAAGAGCATAGAAACATTCATTTTTATATGACAAGATTAGTCCAATTTGGTCAATAATAGCGGCTAACATTAACCTCACAGAAATGACGAGATTCGTGGTTAATTGTGTAATTATTCGTTAGTAATTTTATTTCAAGTCGTCGTAGCGTAATGGTTAGCGCATGAGCCCCTGATTCGAAGGGCGCGGGTTCGATCCTGCAGGAACGCATGCACCTCTTAGTCAGTTTTCTGATCTAATGTGCATATTGTTACAATTACCACGTACTAACAAAACATCGTGATGCAACCTGTATATCGAGATAACCGACGTGTCAAACCTGCCAAGCCGCCTTGGACAAGCGTGGCGGGTATACTGTCCGTTTCACCTATAATGGGAGGCACGAGCCCAACAGTGGGACATTCATGGGCTGCTATTATTTATATTTTACTATTAATTTTATTTAAATAAAAATAAGAGAAATGTAAATATTTCAACTACCGTGGCTGCGAATTCTAGTATAAGTTCTATTATCAAATATGCAACAGTGTACGATTTTTAACAACCTGTTCCTTTTCATTGTAGAGAAACAAAAGGCATGAGACAAATATTAACAAGTTCTTAAAAACTATCTGTTCTTTATTGAACAAAGAATACGCTATCTTTATGCTATCCTAAAAAATTAAAAATGTATCATGATTAATAATACTATATAGTATATTAGTCACATAGTATGAGGAATTTTTGCATAACTGCGCAAAATGGAACCAAATATACATATTTTATTTCATAAATCAGAGATTTTTGCTCAATTTTCACCACGGCTTTGGGAATAAACCTTATGATCATGAATGTTTTGAATATTTTAGCTTATCTACATACAGTCCAGTGCTTAAGATTTTCTTTCAAAGCCACTTGTCTAAAAGTCACAAACTATGAAGTAGAACAGTTGTATGTACTTCGGAAGTGTGACGCTTTGGAATATTTTCATTCATACAGTAGATACTTGTTTGTTATGATGTTAACTATTGATTCATACAGGATATATTTAATGCGTGGTCAGTATTTAATAAGCCAACTTTATAACAGCGGACATTTTTACGTGGTAAAGCCGTGCTGGAATCACTATCTCGAATACAGCTATTAGAGCCGTCCCAATCGATGTGATACCACGCTTTCACAGAATATCGGCGTCAAATGGTTAGCTTTGAGCTAATTCTATTTCATGCTATAAGTGAGAGTTCCGCTGACCCAATTTCGCCTCCCCCTATCCAACCTTCCCTATTCCAATCTCATATCCCATATCTCCTGTTTAACCCCTCTATATATCCCATCCTAAAGGCTGCAAAATGTTGGCTTCGCCTATGGTATTGCAAACGCCTATTGGCTACAGCAACCACTTTTTCATGAGCTGGGTCGTCTGCCTATTGGCCAGCTTCGCAATAAAAAAGAAAGATAAGTCATGGTTGCCCAGTGACTAATTAATTTTTTTATTTATTTATAATTTTATTTCAGGGAAACATGTCACATAGTATAAATACATATTAATTATACTATACAGAACACATACTAAGTCACTCGAATCTCATTCAAAAGATATAGGTTTAAATCCTGGCCAGGAAGTACGCCCCACTTAGGTAGCTTCTCTGTCCTAATATGCATTTTGATACTGCTGATAAAGTTAATTGATTGGTTAAGGATAACCAATGTGTGAAACTTCCCAATTGGCGTTGTCTAACTACTTACTTAAAAACAGCGAGACCCGTGTTCAGAAGTAGAAGATTTATAGGCTGATAACTACATTTATTATTATATTTATATTGATTTATATATTTTATCTTGGCTAACCGGAAATAAACTAATGACACGGGCCTAAGCCAAGTGTACATTAGTGTAACGACTAAGGTGTAGTGCAAGCAAGTAAATCATTGGTATCACCTTGTAGGAATTTTCTTATTATCCTACATGTATTTAATATTGTTGCTTTCTGCATTAAATGGTAAGAGTTTGCTGGTAGGTCTAGAGCTTTTAGGGATTGATGTAATAGTTTTGGTATGACTCCCGTAGTAGAGACCACGACTGGAATAATTGTAACATTCTGTAGGTGCCAAAGGCGGGTAATTTCGTCTTTGAGTTCGGTGTATTTTGTCAATTTTTCTGATATTATTGTCTGTATATTATGTGTATTAGGTATGGCAATGTCTATTAAATAACCTGTCTTTGTGGTTTTGTTAATCAGGGTTATGTCAGGTCTGTAATGGATCGTTCTGTCAGTCAATATGGCTCGGTCAAAGTACAGTTTAGTAGTAGAATTCTCTAGTACAGTTTCAGGTTTGTATTTATAGTATGGTGTTATGGTGTTGATGAGATTATATTTGTGTGCAAGTTTTTGATGTATGATATTGGTGATCGTGTCTATGTTTGTAGTCTGTCTGAACTGTTGATTTACATGCGCCTGTGATGTGCTGCATAGTTTCTGGGGAGCTGTTACATTTTCTGCAGTAGTCAGCGGCTAGGTTTTTGATAATATGTTTTTGGTTTCAATTACTTAATCCTGAATGGCGATCATAAAACCCTCTGTCTCTGGGAAGAGTTCACCTCTTGTTAGACAAGCGTTCGATGCTTCTTTATCGACATGTACCAGGCACAAGTCTTGGCGGTGTCTTTCATGAAGAGACTTTTGAGTCCATTCTGTTATCTTAGTTCTATCGTCAGTGTGCTTCTCGTTAGTTTGTTCTGCTGCATTTTGTAGGTTCAGGGGGTAAGTTTTCGATCTGTTTGTACTATAAGTTTGTGTATTATTGAAGACTGGGCTTTGGTAAAGAAATATTGTCGGAGAGTTGTTATTTGTTCGTTATGTAAGTTTAAAATGTCAATAAGACCCCTTCCACCTTCTTTTCTGGGTAAGGTTAATCGCTGTAAGCATGATCTGGGATGGTATTTACGAAATTTTGTCATGGTAGTATTGATTTTTCTCTGTAAATTCTTAACTTCTGTCTTATTCCAGTTTATTATTCCAAAAGAGTAAGTAAGTAATGGGATTATTATTATAGGCATATATATGCCGATATTAATAATAATAATAATACAAAGGCAAAGGGTGGGTACATTCCGAAAAAGTTTTTTTTTTTAGAATTGGTATATGGTACCTATGTATACGTTTTCGATAAAGATAATGATAGTAAAATACTTTTATATTAGAAAAGGGATATTTTCTACTGAATGTGGAGCCAACTTCACACGAGCGAAGCTGTGACAAAAGCAATAGTCATGGTTATATGTATAAAAGAGTCGAGTCTATATAAATAATTTAATTGGTTAATTTTCTATAAATTAAAATTAAATTCTGCCAAAACACAAATGTTTTTTATCTGTACCCATATTTCATTTAAAATTTTGTTAGCGATATTTCAAATTCCAAAATTAGTTTCAGTTTGCAGAGATCAACGTGTATTTTTTATGCCAGGTCTATATTTGTCCCTTGAGACAGCTATGTCAACGTCTTAAATGTTTGAATTGAAGCAAATTTCAAAATACCGACTTACGTACATATTATACATAGGTATACATTTTAAGGTGAAATTAAGAATTACATGAGAAATATATCATCAATACAGTGTAAGTAGCTCGTAAACAACTATTATCTTGTATTTTGAGGTATTTTTAAGGTGACTTAGCACGATATGATATCGTGTCAATATTATTGACCTACCCTTTAAGTTAAATGAACTAATGTTTAAATTATTAAATGAATTTTACAGCGTTTAAGAAATGTGGTCTTGTCTTGCATTTTTACTCAATGTGTCGTATAACCTCTATTTTTTAGATCATTTATCATATAAATAATGTAATAATGCTATGTAAATCGAATAATCGAATAAAAAGCAGTTGAAATTAAAGTTAAATGTGTTGGTACTTCGTTGAAATTTAATTGCAACTTGGATATTTCTTTGATACTTATGTGATTATTCATTGTAATGGATATTACTAAATCGTTTCCCTACAGATTTAAATGACTTTATACTATTTATTTTTTATATAAAATGAGTGATATTTAATTACGAACTATGCGAATTACCTAATGTAATTTTACCCTTTTAAAATAGCACAAATACTGTATTTTTTTATTATTTTGACTTATCAATCCAATAATAAATATTTAATAGTGTATTGTAATAATAATTAATGTATTGGAATTAAATTATCTCACCTTCATTATAATTTTCTACACCAGGATACTCGGGAGCACTCACTTGGTTATGTTCGACCGCGGACAAATGTTGAATGAGCGTTGATAATTGCATCAGAACTGACATGTAATCGATTCACTTATTAACTATGAGCTTTATTTGTATCGACTAACATTAATGATGCAGGCGCATACGTTTAAATCTCTTTGTATTTGTTTACGATGAAAAATCGATGAAATTTATTGAATGAAGAATCGATTTTTTATTTCATCAAAGACAGAGGCTTGTTTTCTACACTGTATTATATAGTGTTGTGGATGTTCATGCAATAATTTCGTCTTTATTTCGCTCTAACGTCGTACATTCTTGTTCGTCGACATTTTTTAGTAGATTATTGTCATCATTAAGAAATTAATTTTGTCTATATTCTGTTACTTGCATCTCCATTAATTCCTAATCAATAATAATTTAATATATTGATATGTTAGAAAACAAATTTTAGTTTATGAAATAATCAAATCGTAAAATTTGAATAAAAACTTTTGGATATGAATATTTTTATTTTAATAATAGCCCTTTTTAAGTGGTTTAGTTGCTCTTAAGTCGCTGCATTAAACTATTCCGTGTACTAACCCCTTGGTTCCTACTACTGATATACATTTACATTACATATAACACACCCAGTGTGAACCCATCGAATCATCCCAAGTCCACTATTAGAAATTATTTCATTGATTTTTAGGGTAGAATAATCTTTGGGCCATAACCATCGTGAACATATTGTGTAACACAAAAAGAATTTGCCATTATGGATATTTTTTTTAGAATCGTTAAATTTGTATTGGTAATTAACAGACTTATAAAAATGTACTAATATCTGTACAGACATTTAATTGCGAATTAAAATGACTACATATAGGTACTAAAATGTGTTATGAATTCATTTGTGCATGTATTTTTTTATGATTCGGTCGGTTGTGTCTCTTGACACAACTTTAGTTGCTAATTTTATAGATTTTTATTCTTTAGTTATAGAAGAAAAACTGAAACCTCTGAGTAATATTAACTTATAACACAAAGAGGGATTAAATCATTACGATCATTTAAACTTTTCACTTACATAATAATATTTAATTATAAAATATAAAAAATGGGGTGATTTTTTTAGCTGATATCCCGAAATCACGCACACATTGATAGTATTTCTAGAGTGAATATAGCAACGCTTCGCGTTTTTGATGCCGTTTTTGGCGATGTTGTTTGTTCGCAATGCTCTCTCTACACATGTTATACCTCAATGCGTGTATGTGTGTAATCAAAGATCTTTAATCTTATTGACTACGATTTTCTAAATGTAAAAATAAACAGCTGTCTCATTTTTTTCTAATCCGTTGACCTGCTATGTATGGATTAAATGTCTAACAGCGCCTCATCCGCCAGGTCTTAGTAAAACAGAGAGGTCCAAGGAATGCTGGCTTAACGTCGCGTCGTGATGGTAAGCGACCCAATGGTGTCACGCTTAAGGAATGTCGAAAATCTATGTGGAGTAAAAAATCTCAAAAGTACGAAAGTCAACCTCGGCTCACTTACATTTTGGTTGAAAATTGGGGTTTATCAAAAAAAGTGCCGTAAATTTCCTTTGAGGCCGGTAGCGTATTTATTGATAACGCCTCTGGTGGTGCAAATGTCCGTAGGCGACGGTAACCACTTTTTGTGGTCGAGCTATCAGCATGTTTGCTTTATTTATAGAGATGGAAAAAACTTAAGCCTACAATTGATAAATGGTAATATGTTTCATTTTACTTTATTAAATTGTAAAGTGTAATATGTTTTTATTTTTCAGCTTTTGAACATGTTGAAGTTCTACGCCCGATTCGAGATCAGCGACGAAACCGGGGATCCGATGACTGACAAAGATATGACTTTGCTGCATTACTCCAGAATTACTTCGCTCCAGGTACTGAACTTGTAGATTATTAGCGATGGCAACACTGATTCATTCCACTAACTTGAATGCGATTCTTAGCTTCTGCTAGCATGCGCTAATTTGACAACTCGAGCTTACTGCGACGTCACTTGCAGTTTATAGTAAGAATACGTTAGCTGCTTTAATATTTAATTTAATAAATATAAATATTGAAATATAATCAAATGTCCGTTACACAGTATTTAAGTTAATTCAGTATTAACTTGTTATATATTTGATCTAAGTACCTCTGACACTGCAATATTTTAATGTTATTTAAACATGTTACAAATATCACGTTATATAGATAACGCAAAACATTGTGAGGAAATATGAACACCGAGGTTACCGATGTTTGGTTTCCTGCCAAAATACACTTTATCGAGTGTGGTTGATATACCATTAGCTTTGAGTCTAGCTAGATAGTGAAGGACTTTTATGGATTGATATTATATAGGAAGTTAATATAAACTGTGCATATAAATTTACCAAATTTGGTGGCCCTAAGGCTTTATTGAAAGCCTTTGTGTTTAAAATTTAAATTGACAACTATGACTTTTACATATTACAGAAAGCGGCGTTTTCCAAATTTCCCGATTTGCGACTATTCGCGCTTGCGAATGTGGCCAGCGTGGACACCAGGGAGTCGCTGCAAAAACATTTTGGTAATTTGAGGTAAGATCCAAACACGAAGCTATGGATAATATTGTATTATTACTAGCCTTTGGCCCCGGCTTCTTTTACCTCAATGTGGATTTTATCAATGTAATCCGATTGTTGGTCAATGTTGCTAACATCATATTTTGATCAGGTAATCAGTTGAAGGTATAAGCTGACCATAACATTTAGATCGAGAATTTTATTTGCCTTCTGGGAATACTCCACTTTATCTGTAAACAAGATAAGAAAGAAGAGAATTTATCCATGTTATTTTAATTTTTAAATTGATCCAAGTCTAAAATTCGCTAAAAATGATAAATATGCATGTAAAAATACCAAGCTTCACTTGAGCAATGATTTTTGAAGTTTACAAAGAATGTCTAATAGTGGATTTGAAAAAATCTTTTCAACGGTACTTACTAAAGAACAGCCGACATCATAGGTTTGTCATTCTGTTTCTGTGTAGTTCTGATATCAAGGTGTTACAGCTCTTGCGTACAAAAATATGGTCATTATTATTAAAGTAACATCGTATGCTTTGTTGAAAAAAATATGTACGTCGTAATTAAAACAACTTGATACTTGCACGATGTTTGATGTCATACAAAAATAATTAGTAAGTTTCGAAATTATTTTGACCTAATATTGGAATTGTTTAGACAAATTTGCGAATGTGGCGCCCCTTTTATTTTCTACTTTATTTTGCCACCCTGTAATCAATTTGAATATAATAAGAATATTTTCGTAGATATATGGTACAGGTTTTTGATCTAAGGGATTAAAATAGCTACTTTCGCAGATTCGTATTGAGGATGTGACAATTATTGTATTTAAATGGAACATCATGCTATGCTACATCTACCAGTATATCAGTGTAGACGTATTAATTGCACTAAGGGATTCACCGAAATAGACCTCTTAGGGCTCTGATCCCGTTATTTCCCTTTCAATTTATCTAACTTGCTGAGATATAATATCAAAGTACAGTGGAAATACCGTTTAAAACTTTACTTTTAGTCTGTATTTCCCTATACTTATCACGTCTGTGTATTTTAGTTTCGCGTGAACATATATACAGTAATACATCTTGTAATCAAATTAAAGTCCAGGTCACACCTTAACTTGGCAACAGGCAAGAACGTGGTTAAATAGAAAGTTATAATAAAATATTTTATTTAAATTTATTTCAGCGACAAAGCACTTCGTGCGATTGCAACATATTTGAACCTGGTGCCACCCGAGGGTAAAGAAGACGATGCACCCTGGCATCGTTTGGACAAGATATTTTTAAGAGAATTGTTGGTAAGTTGTTATTTGTTAACAATATTATTATCTTACTTCGTTCACATTGGACAGGTAATAAAAATCAAAGTTGTTTTGCCAATATTTAAAATCAAAGCTATGAATGTCTAGAGAGAACAATATTAACAAACAACACTGCGAAAAACAGCATCAAAAACGCGTAGCGTTGCTAAATTCACTCTGCAGAAACTCAACTCAATGCGTTTTTAAGGGTTAATTATCTATACTCATGTAATAATTCTAAACAATAAGTTATTTTATACATTTTAGTTTTTGAAGTTGGTTTTTTTAAACGAAGTTTTTATTTTTTATTTGTTACTTTTTAGTATCTAGCTATGTATGGGTGGACATACGAATGGTGCCGCGCTTCTTAAAAAATATAGGTCCCAAGAACCGGGAACAAAAAAAATGATCGTAAAATGAAAACTACTGGGCCAAACTATGTAAAGTTTTTAGGGGACCACATGGCAGGTATTCCGCGTCGAACAAAAAAGAATCACGGAAATCGGATCATAAATCACGGAGTAATGGCGAACATACATAAAAAAAGTAACAAAAAAAAGATCACGACGAATTGAGAACCTCCTTTTTTCGAAGTCGGTTAAAAAACGGTTCGTAATTTAAATTACTTTCTATTAAAGAGACTGTTGACGAAGATTATTCGACGAAGATGACTCCGTGTTAAAATGTTGTTAATTTGGATTGTTTTAGTAGTAGACTTCGGACGATTCGATAGTATCCTACTGGGTAATGAGCGTTATGTGTATTCCACATTTCTAATAAGATTGGGAACCACGCTATGTAGTTGCACCCCGTGTTTCCTACAATAGCCTTTTTAACACGGTTTAGCTGCCCTAAAGTTTAGAGTCGTACTCTGTTCTGTCGGCTAGTTTCGGTCGGGTACGAAGTTAAACCGTATTAAAAAGGCGATTAATAAAAAAACTCATAAGATATTTTACGCAGCTCTTATAAATTGTTATGCGGTAGAGTGGGAACGGGAGCGTGAGCGTACGAGCTTGCTCCGCTCCCGTCATGAGAAAACGTGCCGGTGCCATAGGGCAGACTTTAAACTTTGGCCGCCATAAGTTTCGCTGGGGCAGGGTTTCTATCCGCCAATAATGCTGTTGAGACGAGGACGTACCGCTTTCCACACGCGCTCATTTCTCGTCCCGAGGGGCGAGAAAATTAGCGATCATATGTTGGACACACCCCCACCGCGGTTCCCCTGCGGCGGTTAGTCCCCAATCAGATTTCCCCACGTTAAAAAAAGGCACGCATACAATCGAAATCTGCACGTTACGCGTAATAATAATTATACTTAATCGAATATACATACGTAATACATAAATTATATTTATCTATATTCGAATAACTTCGAATGTCTCAGTACTATAAACAATACGGATAGCAAATACGTCAGCTGATTTTACGATGTGGTTTAGCCCATCGTCCAATAAAAGCAAATAACAACCTAACTTACCGAGACTACTTTGTGTTGACGTAATTACTAATATAGCCATTCGATAGAAAAAATGTAATAAATTTTTAGATCCGTTTAGGCTAAATATTCTAAAAAAAGAAATCGACTTCAACAGTAGTAACTAAAACGAATAATATAAATATTTTCGAAATCAGAAGTCAGTGCCAAGTAATACATAAAATTGAACGACACATGTGCAAAATGAACCGACTTCGAGATTATGAATCTTAATATATATAAGTTACGTGTCACGTTTTTTCTCCGCGATGGACTCCTAAACTACTTAACCGATTTTAATCAAATTTGCACACCGTGTGCAGTTTGATCCAACTTGAAAGATAGGATAGCATACATCCGGCAGATGCTTCATTAACCGACTTAAACAAGATGTTGTTGAAATATTTATGTTTTGATTTTGAATTTCTTTTGACGTCTGTTTTATTTTTAAAAAAAAAAAAGTTTTTTAATTAGTACGGGGGGGTAATGCCTGTATAACTCCTATTTTTGTCATGTTTTTATTTTGAATAAAAAAGTTTTGAATATTAATGGATATGTTCTTTCACGCAAAAAGTACGTAACCGATTTTGATAAAATTTTGCAGTATAATATCTTATAGATACATAAATCAGATTAACACATTTTTCTTTAAATATTATTTTAAAATATTTAGATGATCGTTCATTAATTATTTTAATTAAATGACCCAATATAGTAATAGTAATAACAGCCTATAAATATCCCTCTGCTGGGCTCGGACCTCCCACTATTGGGAGATATATGACATCATAATTGTAATGTTTCACAAATATGTTCACGGGCACAGCTAATAATGAATTCGTATTACCTTATTCCTAGATATCCCGCCATGAACGTCGTATATCGCAGCTCGAAGAATTGAACTCCATGCCATTATATCCCACCGAAGAAGTGATATGGGATGAGAATGTGGTCCCTACAGAGATCTACAGCGGCGAGAACTGCCTTGCTCTTCCAAAACTCAACTTACAGTTTTTGACTTTACATGATTACTTGCTGAGAAACTTTAATCTGTTCCGTCTGGAGAGTACTTGTAAGTATTTATTGTTGGAATATACTCCTTGAGAATCGATTTTCATATTAGGCCTCCGGTGTAGACATGCTATGAGGAGTGAAATAATAATACTTTTTATTATTTTCAACCAGCCTTGTATTAGACCGAACAAAACAAAAAAGACGGTGTGCGTCTCAGGACGCCCGAAAGAAGTGATAACTTAAACTAATCTAACGCGAGAGAAAGGAAATCCAGATGGACTGGCGCCGTAACGCGCTACGTAACGAAGCGTTTTACTCTCCCATAAGAAGTTATCACTACAAAAATTCAAGTTGTTTATGCCCTTTTTAAATTTTGGCGAGATCAACGAAAAGCTATTGATTTCTTATACGGCCGCATTCGGCCGCTGTTGCCGAAAACTTGCACATGTTTTTTTAATGTTTAAATAATAAAGTCTTATATTTTTTTTCTACTAAATTCTTCACAGTTGCTTCGTTTCATATTCCGTTTAATGACTCATGATATCAATTATTTTTTATAAGTGTAACTGGTTTGGACATGTAGAAAGAATGTATGATAGTAGACTGACTAGTGTATGACAGCAATGTTTATGGTAAAATTGGTGCCGGTAAACTGTAACATATTCAATACGATGAAAACGCAGATCTTTTGAATAATGGTCAGGTAAAAAGCAGCTATAATGAACGTGTATGAAAGTAGAAGAAGCAAAAGGCATATGTTAAGATTGTAGCAAGTGTATGTCTATCGTATCTGCCTACCGATATAGGAAACATGCGTGAAGTCATGTATGTATCATCATTACAATAAAGTTGATATTACACATGCCAATTTATTTTCCAGATGAAATCAGACAGGACATAGAAGATGCTGTTTATCGTTTAGCGCCATGGTAAGTTTCGTGATTCAATTTTTCTTTTGTAGGGTTGTGAAAACATTTTGGCACAGATTAATCCACTGACAGAACGTTTAATAAATATTGTCTACATCGTATTTTATGCATAGTATTTTTTATGTTTTACTTCGCATTGACTTCAAGATTTTGAAGAATAAATTTACTTTTTAGTTTGAAGTCGGTTTTTTTGTTTTGTGGGTTTAGACATAATATAATAAGCGCCTGTAGAAATTGTACTACTAGCTCGCGTATACTATTTTGCTTTTCTATGAGTATAGGCGCTCTTCAACCCTTGTTGCTCTCGATTTCTCTATGATACACTCTTCAGATCCTGACTTGGCGACAATAGAAAAATCTCAGGAGTATACTCTTTCGATAACTAAAAAAAATCAGTACACAATTGATGGAGATGTTGCGTAATAAACATACAAAAAAAAAGTCGAATTGAGATCCTCCTTCTTTTTGTATTGGGTTAAAAAAATATATATTTACACGACGAATTGAAGACCTACCCTTTTTTTAAGTGGATAAAAAATAATCATGACCGTGAAATATTTGTCTAGTTTTGACACCATGTTTATATGTACTAGGCGAGCAGAAGACGGCAGTGTGTATTTTGGCGGTTGGGCGCGTATGGCGCACCCTGTAAAGAGCTTCGCGGTGGTGGAAGTGGCCAAGCCGAACATCGGCGAGAAGGCGCCGTCGCGCGTCAGGGCCGACGTCAGCGTTACGCTCAGCGTCAGGAGTGACGTCAAGCACGAGTGGGAGGGGCTCAGGAAGCACGACGTCTGCTTCCTGGTCACCGTCAGGCCGACTCAGGGAATAGGTATTTATATAGCTCATAGTAACGGAACGTTGGGCAAAATCCAGTCCTGGGAAGCAAATTGTTTATTATGGTTCGGATTAAATCGTCTTTTAGTATATGCAATGATTTTCACAATATATGTAATCCATGATTGACGAACGAATGATATGGACGACCAGTCCTTGTCATTCGTTCTATTTTGAAATTCTCGTATTATGCTGACCCGCGGCGTAGCTATATATAGACCGTACACATAGATTACACATTGTATTAAATTTTTATCAGGCGTGCTTACAAAATATTTTTTTAAACTTATATAAAGACTTATAAAGCTTTTGTTCTATATATTATTAACCTTTCGTGTAAAATTATCAGACTGATCGCTTGAGAAACTGCTTAACAATTCGTTGCGTGGTTCAGGAGTCAGCAGAGGTATAGACTTTGTTTTATACTATTAAAAGATTTACATGTAGGAAACCGTTCTGTACTTTTCTCCAAAATGAAAACTACCGATCGGAATTACAAGTTGTGTAAAACTTTTACTGTAAACTTTTATGCTATTATAGTAAAGGTAACTTTTGAAACTGCGTTAGGTACAAAATACGACTACAGACAGAGCATGGTCGATCAAGCGGGCATAGTGTACGTGAGGGGTTGTGAGGTGGAAGGGATGCTGGACAGCGCGGGGAGGGTGATCGAAGAGGGGCCCGAGCCACGGCCGCAGCTCGAAGGTGACTCCAGAACATTCCGCCTGCTTCTAGATCCTAACCAGTACAGGCTGGATTTAGACCGGGCCAGTAAGGGGAATGAGGTAAGCCTTTGAGAAATGTTAGGGAAGGGATTCCCAAACTATTTTGGAAAAGAGACCTCTTTTCCAAATTTAAAAAATCCCAACTTTCCTTTTTTTCGTATTGATACAAAATACTTACCAAACATTGCTGTTGGTAAAGTGCCGAGTAAATTTGACATCATTTTCTCATCAAAATTTATATAAACATAAGACTCGGTGAATTTCAACTGTCATTAATAAAAAAATTTAAAACACATTCGTAAACGTAGCACAACTTATATAGTATCTTGTAAGTTCCAAATAAGATCTTGTGTTAGTTAATAAGGGTCGATTTTAAGACCTTGACCCTTAAGAAATCAATTTCGACACCAGGGTGTCGATATCAACCATTTTGGGAATTCCTGGTATTAATCATAATCTAAATTAATGTAAAAGTGAAACTGCTTTCCTCAAGCAACTGTAATTTTTAATGTATTCATGTTGTATTTAATTTGATAATTAACTTTTATCTCACGATTTCAAAAAGACTAGACTAAATAAACAAATCTGCAATATATTGTCTTTGTAAGGACGTATATGAAACATTCAACATTGTGATGCGCCGTAAGCCGAAGGAGAACAACTTCAAAGCGGTATTGGAGACTATCCGTGAACTGATGAACACGGAATGCGTGGTCCCTGAGTGGCTTCACGACATCGTGCTGGGTTACGGGGATCCAGGCCAGGCGCACTATACCAGGTAGTCATTTGCCTATCTTCTTTTTTATTCTATTCTTGTCAATCTCTTTCTCATTTTTTAATTCAGATTTGTTCTCTTTATGGAATTAGCCAAGGTTTAGTATAAATGTCAACTTTCAAATTTCTTCAAGGCCTAATGGATCTTTGACTAAATAAAAAAAATAAAAATAATGCTTGACCACATTAAAGCAGAGCAAGCACGTTGGATGCTTGCTCTTAGGGGTAAAATGAATGCTAGACTTTTTTTTCTTGTTGTGTACTGTTTGTTACGATTCCGTTACTTTTTAAACGGCCATAACACGTTTCAAAGTGGTGTACACAGAATAGGAAGTAGAGTGAGATCCCAGTCACATCAGACTTACGTGATTCTAGGAAAGATGATTGTTTAGGATCGGTGTGTGTCTGTCAAAAATTATAGCCCACAGGAAGTGTTTGGCAACAGTATATTTTTATTTATAACAATATCATATGTGACATATGTTAAAACTATTTTGACATAAGTTACCGCTTTCAGCTTAGCGAGTATCCATTACTTTCTAAGATTATGTTAAACTAATGTTCCTAAAAATTTCATCTTTCCTAAAATCACGTAAGTCTAGGATGATTGGGATCTTGAATTAGAACTTTTAAAAAGATCAAATTAATTTTCAACTTAATGTATGGCCTTTAAAAAGATCTTCTCCAATGGAACTTATTTGAATGCGGTTTGAATAAAAACTTTTGAATTGAATAAAACTGTTATTACGTTTTAGAATGCCAAACGAAATCGCCACCTTGGACTTCAACGACACATTTTTGGATATGGAACATTTGCGAAATAGTTTCCCTGGATGTGAGATTAAAGTGCAGACGGATGACCCACGCAAATTAGTCAGACCTTTCAAGTAAGTTAAGTTTAACTTGCTTTTTAGGGTTCCGGTATTATGTTGGCACAGAGCGAACCCTTTAAAAACGTCATGTCCGTACGTCTATCCGTCTATCCTTGTATGTCGTAGTAAATTTTTACGAAAGTACTTGGTACATACAGGTGGAGTATGACAAGATTTATTCTGTTTTTCGCTATCAATGCGGACAATGTCAATGAGGGTTGAATTTTTTTTCAAGTAAACTATAATATATAAATACAGGCACTGCCAAAAGTATATTAATCCAAATAGCAATAAATTTTAGTGTGCGAATATCTATGATAACAGCGGTATACTTTACCATATATATGCTTATAAGCTATCTTTAGTAAAATCTTTAAAAATCCTTGTGATCGTTTATTGCTGACTAGACTTTCTTTATTAAAATCATATTTATCACTATTCTTTTTGTTTAATGAATTTTTATTTGTTAATAGATTGACATTCGAGAATGTAGTTCGCAAACAAGAGTTGGGTGAGAATGCTATGGACGAGGATGAACAACGCAAGGTGATTATCGTAGAGCCGCATGTTCAACCAAAGCGTGGCCCTTACTTATACAACGAGCCAAAAAAGTAAGTCTCTCTTTTTATTCTTTTTTATTATGATGAATAGGTTCTCGTTTGATCACAATCACTCCTAATGTCAAAACATGATGCGGTCGAAGGTGGAGCAAATTTACCCTAGAAAATACCTATTCAAATCAGACTTGAAGACACTAATTTGTACTATTCGGTAAACACGAAGAATGTGCGTGAAAAGGGTTATTAGCCTTGAGCTAATCGTGTTTCGTGCGGTGATTGAGAGTTCTGATAGCCCACTTCCTCCGCGCCCTATTTCATTTCCTATCCTATCCTTTCTATCCCATTCCTACTATCTTAATCCCCCTATCCCATCTTTCCTATTTCATTCCTCGTATCCCATTATCTTATACCCTTAAAGCTGATGAGAGATGAGAGTTTTGAGATGGATGAGGTGTGGTATTACAAGAATGGACAAGATGAGAAAAGAGTATATAACGGGATTTTTGAAAGTTGCGCCCGTGATTAAAAACTGAGACGCAGACGATTAAATAAAAAAACGATAAAATAATGAGGAGGGATAAAAATCACGTGACAAAATGAATGTTAAACTACAAGATGGATGAGTGCAAAGGTAAAGGTAGATCAAAAAAGAGATGGATTATGTGAAGGATGATATGATGGTTTGTGGTGTGGCAGAAATATATTTCAGAATAGAGGAGTGTGGAAGGATTAGTCTTATTGTGCCGTCCTTAAATAGTTGGAATAAGATTCAATAAAATCTACGTGGTTCATGATTTTTTCAATTAAATCTTAGTTATGGTGTGTTTGAAGATTTTCTCAAAGTAGTTTTAAGACCAAATCCCGCGTGAACTCCTCAGCGATGTTGCATTGAATACTGTATAACAATATTTTATTATTAACCGTTACGCAATGTTTCTTTAAATACAAAGTTCTTGCTTCAAATATATAATCAGGCGTAGTTTCGAAAAAAGAGAACAATGTGCTTTGGTGTATATTGTTTGTTTGGTTGAATGTGTTTAACATCTCACCATACAGTATCTTACGATGTTGTCCATTGCAAACGAGAATTAAGGATTTAGAGAAAAAAATAACAACAAAATATTACTTTTTCTGCTAAAATCACGTCAGGATCTACTGTAGGTATTCGATTCTTGACATGGTAAATTTTACTAAATAGCCTTTCCGTTATTGGAATGGTCTGGGTGTCCGAGATCGGCTCTAGCGTTATCCACTAACTAACTCCGTTGGTTCAGCGACCCAAGATGTGTCTTGGCCTCCGAAACGAGAGCACACCTCCTGTTTCTGTCCTGTGCGATTTCTTGCCAATTAAAGTCTTGAAGCCACACAGGTCAGCCTCCATTCTATTCCTCCACCGGTACTTGGGGCAACCGTCCAGATGTCGCCCATCCAATCGTTCCAAATAGGCCCCTTCACGCTACGATCTTTCGAATCCGTTCCGCGTGATCGAGCTTAAGCCGTGTTTTCAAATAAGAGTTGTCTCGGTCCGAGTGCACTCGGATGTCTACGCGAACGATATTCGTGTTATGTAAACATCTAATCCGAGCGTACTCGGACGCCGGTATCTAATCCGAGTAGACTCGAACTCTGCTCTATTTTTCGAGCTCATTCGGATCATTTTTATGAAAACAAAATGGCGACAACTAAAAATTGTGCGTTGTTTCATCTCAAATGATTTTAAACGTGTTTTTATCTTCCTCTTCAACTTCACGAAAAAATTATTTGATGCACATATTTGGTCACGCCTTAAAATCCATTTCCGTGTCAAAAAATAATTTCTCTCTTCGTTTTTCCCCCTTTCGTGATTTTGAACTTTCGCTATTAACATATTTGCTACAACTTCTATACCTCGCAGCAGCAGATCAGTCGAAGACATTTTGATTGTGCAAGGAGACAAAATAAATGACCCCAATACGAGTGCACTACTATCGTGTGTAAACGTGTAAACCACTATCCGTGTACACTCGTATGAAGCCGACTCGTAGGAGTGTACTTGGTCCGAGCCAACTTATTGTGAAAACGGGGCTTAAGATTTTATCTCTCCTACTATATTAGGCTCGGCCACGAAGTTTTTTTGGCGTATCCGTTGTATATTATTTATAACAGAAGCGCAACTAAGTTGCGTGGATTGATAATATACAATGTGGGTAGAATCTACAATGGTTTATCTGTAGATTTAAATATATAAAATCATCAAGTGATCAGAGGATTAGTTCCTCCGGTCAACGTATCAGTGTGGTGACCCAGCGAGGTAAAGTAGTAGTATGAATTTTATATTGATTATATTTCAAGTACATATATTTCAATAAAGAAAAAATGATACGATATTCTTATTTTTTGGTTTTAATTACTTTTTGATATACAAGAATAAATAAAACTTTTCAGTTTTATAATACGCATTTTGTGTCTGTAATTACTTTCGTTTGTTATAAATAATAATATTTTTAAATTTATTACAGGAACACAATTTTGTTCACTCCGACGCAAGTAGAAGCGATCCGCTCTGGAATGCAACCTGGCCTTACTTTAGTAGTTGGTCCTCCTGGAACAGGTAAGAAATCAGAAATCACTGATTGTGATAATTTGTAAGACTACTTACAAATTATCACATCGTCCTAACATTACATCCGGTTGCATCTAAAACATCCATGACTTTTGGGTAAATTTTTTAATAACGTGCTGACGGGTTTTGTTCTTTCCATATGTGCGTAATTCTCCTTGAATGGCAGCGTCTCAACAGTTGAGATGTTAAATTTTAGTCAGCCAAATATAAAGAGCCCGACTGTTGTGCCATGTCGTGTGAAATATAATGAAGTGTTCAACTGATAAATGTTTTTTATAATACTTTTTTTAATTGTTTAACTACTTTTCTAAAAAAAAGGTGTCATGGGACAGTTTTGAACCCGTCACGCTTATATAAGGCGTATGGGTGATTACTTTATCTTTAATTTCAATGCACACGTCTCGTAACAATATTTTTATGAATGGCAAGTTCCTTATAAGGATTTCAACCCTTGATATGAAAACTGGGTACCAAATCTTTTGAATAATTAAGACACCTCCTCATGAAGTTCTTTACAGCGATCCTATTTGGCGTACATAATGTTATTATCCTTTTTACCTGGCAAAGAATTCCTATGTTATTGAAGTGAAACTTCTATATCGACGGGGGGTCTTACGATTTTTCGCTCACGAAAATGTGTCACAGTTACGTGGTCTGGGTGGTTAATACTTACATTTTTAAACTCGTGATATCTTTCGAATGGAATGTCCGAATTGAATAATTCAAAAAGTTATATAAAGGTATTGAATCAGTCGTTGAATATGAAGTAATTTATTTTGATAAGGATTAATACCAAAATACAAATAAAGAGCCTTTTCTAGCGGTGGCATTTTAATTAAAATTTTAAAATAAAAGAACACTTATTGTGGCATAACTATAATAGTTAGACATATACTGTCGCTGACATTTTTTGTAGATAATGATGTGTTCTGCAAAGTCGTAGTACATTATTTCATTCTATCATCAATAGTTTTCGAAGTGCACGCGATTTTAGGTATTTTTTACACCTTGCGTTACATTATTGGAGTTTTAGTAAGGATCCCTAATTTTTTGTAAATATAATATAGCTTTGTTACCCGGGGATAGTGTAGCTTGCCAACAGTGAAAGAATTTTTCAAATCGGTTCAGTAGTTTCAGATCTTCTTCAATGCAAACAAACAATCTAATCTTTCCTCTTAATAATATTAGTCCAGATATTCATATATTTACTTTAAAATTAATTCGATATGTGCATATTATAAAAAGCGTAAGATTTTGCGCTCGAAGTTGTTAGAATAGAATTGGGAGCTGGGTTGCCCAGAAAGCGCTTTATCTATCTCCGAAAGCGCTATTGAAGCCCCAGTGAGCCGAGCGCCGGGGAAATCCCGTAAACGAGAAAGCGAGCGGGGATATACCTCGTCTTAATATTTTCTTAACTTTTTACGCCTTGTATACATAATCAAACTACGTTTATTACCGCGCTTAAAACAGTTAAAACGTAATTTTATTATCTATAGTTCTGCTCTCCACGTGACTGTGGAGTGGACCACTATTTGTGGTCTATGTAAAAAAAATAAAAAATAGAGAGTTTGTTAAGGAAACAAATTAACAACAAGAAAACTTTGCCAACGGTTCAGTTTTTCGAAAGTCACAACAAAAGTGAACGACAACGAACGGCAAAACTGTTGATGTAAAAAATAGTCGGTCCGTGTGTAGCGGAATACACCATTAAAATGTACCTAACCTAACCAAATCATAATTTGCAGTAAACCTGCGAAAAATCGAAATGTGTGCTGGGACACATATTAGAAGTGAAACTTCAACGGACAAGTGAAAAAACGAATCGCAACGGACAAGTGGAAAAACGAATTGCAACTGACAAGGGGAAAATCTTCAACTGATAAGTGACAAAATGAATCGCAACAAAATTTTAACTTGAAGTTTTACGGGCAGGTTTTCAAATTAGACAAGTACATTAACAATCTGCCCGTAACACTTCAAGTTGAAATTTTGTTGCGATTCATTTTGTCACTTGTCAGTTGAAGATTATCCACTGTCGGTTGCAATTCCTTTTTCCACTTGTCCATTGTGATTCGTCTTTATTTACTTATGACTAGTTCCTGTTCATTCACTTGTCTTACCATCGATGGAATTTTGACATAACTTGCATGGAGTATATGTCAAATTATAACCGATGGTAAGGCAAACGAACGGTCGGTAAGGTATATGAATCGGATACTGAACACACAATCTTGCATTTAATATAGGTTCAAAAAAAATCTCCGAGTATTGATTTTTTTAATGATACTCAAGTATTTATTGTCTCATATTTTATAGTGGTATCAGGTGAAAATCTTTCTTATCTATAATATTGTAAAATTCTAAACCTGCCGTGTCTGTACATTAAAGTTATTAAATAACAACAACTGGAATAAACTATATAAACGATGGAGAATACGATACATTTTTTTTAGATCTCTTGTCTGTTGGTCAAACAGACTAATTCGGGATTCACATAAAAACCGATTTCGAAGAGGGTTTGTCTGATCGACAGCAAATTTTTAGACCTAAAATTTACGCTTCTTTTAATTTCCGGGACTCCCGCGGGATTTATTTGAGAATTATTTTGAATGGCCAGATTAAATAAAAACGAATTTTAATGTGATTTTTTCACTGGTCGTTAGCAAATTTAATGTAATAAAATGCTTGATATTTTTTATCCCTGGAACCTCGCGGGAATGTCAAGTCAAGCGCGGCACGAAGTCGTGAGCATATCCTAGTTTCTGATAAAAACTTTATTGGAATTAATTGCTATTTTATATTATGTTGAGTTTGCAATTAGAAAGTTGTTTTGTTTTACATTATAAAAACATAAAAACCGAAAATAATAAGTCTTAACATCATTTAAGATGTTAATAAGATTATCGAATGTCGTCATGCCACTCCTTCGGAATAATAATCATTGTTGAGCAATGAATTTGAAATAGATATGACAGACGAACAAGTTATTTCATATTTACGAGTATCATCAAATCGTGTCGTCATTGTACTGAAATAACTCCTCTGGGTCTATAATCTATTTAGATTTCATCTGGCTTTTGGAGTTCCGTAGCCGTATTAGCTAAAACGGAATTCTAATATTTCGTTTACATTATACCGACTTCCACGGCAGTAAGCAGAAAAGTGACGAGGAAAATCTACAGCGCGATAATGAAACGTTCAAATACTCAATCGTTTATTGCACAATCATGTTATGAAACAGTGTTACGAGTTCACAACAACCATAGTAGGGTAAGTATAACAACGGGCATTGTGCGAACGATCTATTCGACCTACTAAAACAATCATGTAAAGTGTAAAAGCATTTCATTGTCTAAGTTTATCCAAGCAGGAACGAAGAAAGAATACTGTTACGAGTTACCGGGAGTCGAATTAAAATGCCGTTAGAATGATAATAGAGTTTATTAGAACTATACAAACACGTATAACACAGGTACAAATATAACCGAACATAGCAAATCTTAACGTAATGCAGAAGGTCGTAATTCAATAAAACGCTCAAAGCTCCTCACTATTACATTCCCGAATGGACACACGTCACGCCTGTATTCCAGTCGTATCGCAACTGCCGCCCTTCTCTTCATCAGGCCGCCGTTTTATACCTCACAAATGCAAAAAAATCCGCAACACCTAGCTAATAATTCTAATGAACGAGTACAATAGGGCCATAGGCTATTGTCCACAATAATTAGAAACGTATGCCAATAAATAAGTGAACAAAAGAAGCGGATCATAAAAGGATTACAATTAGTTCAAATGCCGGCAGGTAATAAAATGTGCTTCCACAGATCTGTACGTGGAATTTGTATTTGTCGGCGCCTAGGTTGTAACAATACTAATTCTTGCGGCCGACCGGCCTCTCGTAAGAAGCGACAGAACAACCCATAGCCAGGTGGAAGGATATTTGCCCTTCTGGATGGTTACCACCTCTGGTCTAGAGCACGCCCCCATAACAACCGTGAGTTGTGTTCTGGTATTATTAGCCAGGTTCCAGCCTCATCTGCAAATGTTCATAGGCGAGGGTAACCACTTTCCAACACGGTTGGGCTGCCAGCCTGTCTGCGGATCTCCACCAATAAAAAAAAGTTGCGTTTACATGCTCAGGCTGCTCACTTCCCTCGCATTTACCTGTTTGCTGCTATGGTTGTGGGCTTAATTCAAACGAGACTTGATTGGCAGACATCATGTAATTCGACTGTCTTTATTTATTACTAGCGGTCTCGGCAGACGTTGTCTTGCTCTGCAAAAATAAAAATATAGCATTCGAATGGTGAGTGAATTTTTGAAATCGGACCAGTAGTTTTTAAGTTTATTCGTTACAAACATACTATTATTATCTAAAGTATTATAAAATTCTAAATTTGCCGTGTCTGTTACATTGAAGCTATTAAAAAACTGCAATAAACTCTATAAACGATGGAGAACACGATGAATTTTTGTTTGTTCTCTTGTCTGTTTATTCAGGATTCACATAAAAACTATGGGACCGATTTCTATGCGGTTTTCGATGGTCGACAGTAAATCCTATACTTAAAATCTGCGCCACTTTCTATACTGGGAATACGGCGGAAACTTTTTTGGGAATAATTAAAAATAGCCAAATTAAGAAAATAGTCGCATTCCAATGTCCTTTTTTCACTGATCGACAATAAATTTTACGTAATAAAACGCGTGATATTTTTATCCCGGGAATTTTCCCGGGATTTTTGAAGTTGTTTGAATGCATAAAATTAGCTTATTTCGACACAGTTTCCCACTAAAATGATGGTTTACATTCTTTTTTAAATGTTGCGATCCTTTGTGTCCCGGGCATCCTGCGGGAATTTCAATTCAAGTGGGGATGAATGATGATGATGAATTATTAAGTCACGAAATAATGCACCTAGTCGGTGTTGATAACAATTGTATAGGGTAGCCTGGAGGAGATCGCCTTTGGGGACAAGACCGCCCATTATACTTTAATGTTATGTGCAATAAAGTTATTGATTCATTTTTTCATTCATGAAATCGCTGGCATATCCTAGTTATATAATATTAGTATAGATGTCACAATCTCAGAAACCACTGGGTGGGTTTATATGGATGAAATTATGGAAATTCAGTAGACGATATCACACCGCTCGAGCCGGTCCCGCAAGCAATAATCAAGATTCCAGCATGGTTCTACCTCTTCTACGCCACGAATGATTCTTCAAGTGATTTGATGGGCTTTCGGGTTGGTGGGTTACCCAACGTACGAACAATACACTATTTCACCTGGGGATCTCCCCAGGTGAAATAGTCTATTGTTCGTACTTCTATTTTTAAATAGAGCGGACAAAAAGATAATACATTCTTGAGACAAACATATTCCGTGTAGACGGCCGTGCTCTTGACTTTTGCATCACGTACGCTTATAAATATGAAGTCATGTTGTGTGGGAATGATGATAGCAATAAAATTTTAGTAAAAACACCCAGTCAAGTGCTTGTCGGACCTTGTGCCTTCATTGTACGTAGTCAATGAAAGGTTCCGTAGAGGCGACAAAAATCCACTATTTTCTTGTTTGGCAGATAAAAAAGTTTTTAATTCATAATACCCTATATTACCTCAAAATCTATCATACCATGTCGTATTGTTCGTAGTTTATCCGTGTAGGAAAGGAAAAAACGTAGTTGTTACGCCATCTTCTTTAGCTGTGATTAGAATTACTTTGGAAGCGATGGTAGATATATGAGTTTCAATAAGTAGTCTGTAAAATTCAGTATGGATTAGGGATAGTGATAGGGATGGCGAGCCTGGTGTAGACCATGCCGCCTTAACAACATTGAATTGTTTCAGCAATATTGGCGAGATTTTAAACCCCCCCCCCCCCCCTCTTTGAGGTCGGCAGCACATTGGTAAATATTTACAGGCGATAATAACCACTCCATCCGTGTGGGTCGTCGGTGGGTCTGGGCTGTTCTATACCAATAAAAACACATTTTCTTTACAAGGTAAAACTGATGTAGCGGTGCAGATAATATCGAATATCTACCACAACTTCCCATGGCAACGCACTCTAGTGGTGACTCATAGTAATCAAGCTCTTAATCAACTGTTTGAGAAAGTCGCGGAGTTGGATGTTGATGAACGGCATTTGTTGCGTCTGGGACACGGTGAGGAAGCGTTGCAAACAGATAAGGACTTTTCAAGGTAAGAGGCAGTTAAAAAAAAACAATATTTAAAGCACTGGGTCCCAATTCTGCTATTATAATATTGTCAGAATTACCACTATGATGCCAATGGTCGACCGTCTTGACGATATTTTAAAATTATCTTAATATCTTATTTGGGTCCAGGATAGCGTTGCAGCTGTCCCGATTTTCAGGAGTCTGGGAATGCATGCCGATTTACCTGATTGGGACACTAAATGTCCGGATAAATTACATTTATTAAAAGCATTATTATTGGAAAATTAAAAATATTAATATAAGATTAGAAAATTTAAAATTAAACCTTAATTTTTAACTATCATAGATTATAATGTAAATCAATCGTACAATAATTATGTATACCACTATCGCTTTATCAAACTATGTATATAATATTATATATATATATATATATATATATATATAAAATATCTAATATTTTTAAAAATATTGTCCAGTAGAACCTGCTTCTGTGCCATATTTCTCTCTCCATCCCAAGGTTGTCTGGAAGAGATCGCTGTCAGCGAAAAGACCGCCATTTGTACCTAATTCTAAGCTGTTTTGTGTATTATTTTAATGAGTTTATTGTACAATAAAGTATATTCTATTCTATATTCCTGCCACGGGTTGTCACGAAGAAATATCTTTTTTCGCAATAAGTTTACCTTTTGTACTTACTCTATTAGAATAATAAGCACTTTAGTATCATCTTTAATAGTGTACTATGTACTATAAGAAATAATCTATAATATATTGCGCAGCTTTTTTCTGTAACTAGTTAAACGAGGCCATAAAGTTAATATGAATATAAAAAGCCAGTTAATTTCCGTCTAATCTACTTCTAAGAATTGTTTTCTTAGCGTCATTTACAAATATTTGACGTCGTTTTTCGCGTGATAAGATTGTCATAGTTTGTTTAACAAGGTAAACCATAAATAGGTGTTCGCTTTAACTTCTCACTGTTTTTGATATACAAGTAAATGACGAAATGCTTTTCTTTTTTTCTCTTTCTGTGTTATTTTCATCTCAAGAAGAACATTTCTCTGACGTATCATACGATTTGGAACATGCCATATTAGAACATGCCATGCAAGCCCATATTAGAAAATATGGGCTTTTGCTCTCCGGTAGTGTAAATATTCAAATGCGAGGATAACCACTTTTCACCAGTCTGTCTGCTCTACTCTAAGTTTTTTAGTAAATTGTGTAGTATTTTTTTACGTTTATTTTGACATCACAGATTATATTTCAATTTTATTTATTAGTATAGATGGATGTAGGTGTAAAATTAAATATTTGGATGTTCTACACGGTAGATGTCTCAACGGTCTCAACCATCAATTGTTTTGTATTATTTTCACACGTTCCTAATTTATATAACATAAAGTTTTTACTGATGAAGTGATGGCTAGGTTAAATTCAAGAATGTATACGTCGCGCATAATTTTTACCTTATAGAGTACAGATAACTACGGAAACATTAACTATTGGTTCTTTTAATTTATCTAAAAAAATAGAGTTTACTGAATAGTACATTTGGGGCCTACATTACTGCTATGTAAGGCTCTAAGCACATAACAGCGTTGCGGCACCGCACCACCGACATAGACGGTGTCACCCGCCGCAACGTAGACATTTGCGTAGTGCAAAGCATCGCGTATTCATGTGTTTGACGTCACAGTAAGGCTACAACAACACCTCAAGGTCAGTTTGTAGCATTTTGGCAACAACACGGGTAAAAACTACAGTATGAAAATTAAAAAGTCAGGAATACAATTATAGTTGTTGATATCTTTGGTTGAGGATGTATCCGGTATCTTCTCTGTTTTCTATTTATAATAATGCTGTATTGTGTTCTTAATAACAAAAGAGTAATAAAGTATTGCGATCCATGATAGGGCTACATCCAGCATCGTTCTCGAATCACAGAATAACGATCACTTCATTCGAAAACAGCATTTACATCAATGTTAATGATATATTCAGTCTATGTTGGAGTCTTGCTTTGCATTGCGATGTAATTGCAATGAGATCACTACATTAGGTAACTATACGATACAATCATCATGTTTTATTGAAACAAAATTGTTATCAATACAAAGAAAACGGTTTTGGCAAATTAAAAAAAACTAACTTTTAATTTCTTCGAACCTGAGCTCTCGTGCCTCTATAAAAATCTATTAAAATGACTCATTGACTCTTCGGATAATCAAAGGGCTGGTTCCTACCTCCGTCAAAGGATCAGTATGGCGAGTAACCTAGCTAGTCTTCTGGGAATCTGATAAGGTTCCCAGAAGACTAGCTAGGTTATATACATATATTGACTTTGATAATCTAGGCTCGATATTCTACTTAAAGTCAAGTCTATCTGTGCAGGAACGGAGAAAGAATACAATTTCCTGCGGCCGGGCGGCCTGTCGTAAGAGGCGACAAAACAAACCACAGTCAAGGTGGTAGGGCATTTGCCCGACTGGATGGCGACCACCCCTGGTCTAGAGTATGTCGCCATAACAACCCTGAGTTGTGTTCCGTCATAAGTGACCAGGATCCAGTCTCCCTTAAGAGTCAAGCAGCGCATTTGTAGCACTTTTGGTGTTGCAAATGTCCATAGGCGATGGTAGCCGCTTTTCATCAAGTGGGCCGTTTGCCTGTCTGCTTTACTGCAATAAAAAAAAGTCATTAAAAGCATTTTACTCAAAAAGGGATATTGCACTATTTAAAAATATTTACATGACAAAAGTTTATTTACATAGCAGTTCGCTCCAGCTTCTTATACTATCGTTTGTATAACGTTTTTATCTTGTCAAACATGTAAGGAATTTATTGAGATATGTTGCGGTAGACGTTACTTTGACGTTGTTTTCCCCGCCACTGTTGTCTTAATATTTTACTTAGTTTAGCCCCCTAAACTACACTACTACTTTTAATATTTGGTGAACAATAAAGTGTTTTCATTCATTCATATTTCTCGGCATTCTTATACCGTCATTTATATTCTGCTTTCCTTTTGTTGAGTCTTTATCTTACTGAGTATTCACTGTTTGCTATAACTCCATTATCTGTAACATACTTCTTTATAAAACATATAAAAAAGCTTGAGATATAAATTAAATAATCAATAGAAGAAAAACTATTTTTAGCTACACGTGCGGGGAGTTACTTGCTGCTTCTTCTCCTTAACAGCAATAACACACTGCGATGCGGTGTACATAGAATAGGAAGTTTTAAATTTTAACTTATATGTATATCTTTCAAAATGTTCTTCAGTCGAACTTAATTTGAATAAAACCTTTTGAATTTGAATGACGTCTTCAGGGATGACGGGTAGAATACATTATGATTTAAGATTCCATGCTTGTATAAATTATATTTCAATGTAGTTACTTTTTGAAAACTTTAACATTGTTAGAGAAATTAGAAAAATTGTACTGGGTCCATTGATATATAAAAAATCTGGTCGATAGCTAACCACCCGCGAATCGTACAGGTAACTTGGGGCGGCTTAGATAGCTAGGTTCCTACTAATTTAATGCTAATTTACAAGACTAACGCGGACAAAATCGCGAGTAACCGCTAGTATCAATATATATGTAATTTTGCAGATTCGTATTACTTGTAAATTATTTTGGAGAACACACAATCTTATAATAGTATATTGTAACATTTGTAACATTAGAACAAATGGTATGCCAATTATTCTGCATGTGTAATTTCAATTGTTATATGGGAACAAAATGGTCCAATACTGCTCTATTAATTGACGTTATTAGAGTACCGAGAAATATGATGAAAAACTGAGTTTTCCTTTACGTCATGTTTGCGACTTATTTTTACTCTTTCTAATGAAGGCTATTGGCAATTTTAAATATTAATGTCTAGCAGTTATTGAAGCTATAATTCTTAATTATATATCGTATTCGCTGTAGATAGATAACACGATTAATCAAAATGCATAATTAAAATACTTCCTGGCAAAACAACAGGCGGCCTTATCGCTAAAAGCGATCTCTTCCAGGCAACCTAGCTTAAAAGAAGTTCTTAACAAATCTGGCGATGTAGGTGGAGCAGAAAAAGATAGGATTGTAATTTCAAAATATATACTTACACTAATTTATAAATTTAATACATACATAAATATAATAGTAATAAACATAGAAATATATTTACGTTTTACATTTGACGTTTCTCCACACGAATTGATCTTTACAAGCTGCATTATGGACCGGTGTACAATAATAATACAGTATTCACCAAAATTGGCCCAGTGACTTCTTTGAGTATTTTTGCTATTTTTTAGTAACACATTAGTCATAGAGGCGTAATAGGAAAACTCATCTGTATATTTTATACTAGCTGGGCATCAGAAAAAATATTAATAACAACGAAATTTACCCTATGTCACTCAGGAATAATGTAGCTTTCCACTGGTGAAAGAATTTTCAAAATCGGTTTAGTAGATCCAGAGATTACCCCCTACAACGTCACAAACTCACCAACTTTACCTCTTTATAATATTAGAATAGAGTATAGATAAATCATAGCATTTATATGTGTCTTTTACAATGGTATATACATAGATAATACATTTAATCATACCATTATTGACTAGGCATGCCACTTATACATTTTTAGACAATAGGGATAGATATTTTAACGCAGAAAATAGGGTAGTTTCCACGGATATGAATTCAAAGTTATATAAAATAAGGTTAAATTAAATTGCTACTAAAATCAGTAGCGTACAAACTATAATTTGACATTAAATAATAATTACATCTTTGTAGGTACGGTCGTGTTAACTATGTGTTAGCGAAGCGTTTGGAACTATTGGAGCTGGTTGGAAGACTTCAAAGCACATTGGATGTCAACGGAGAGGCCGGCGCCACCTGTGAACTGGCACACCATTTCCACGTGTATCACGTGCGTCCGCGCTGGCAAGATTTCCTTGATAAGTGTGAGCGGGAAGAGGTATGTTGCATGAATTTGGGACTTAGCTGGTATGAAAATAAAATTATAGAGATTTTATTCAAACTGAGTTCTACTGACAAATATTTTTATAATTCATACATAGAATAAAAATTGTTTACTACATGTGTGGTTGCTCCAAGAAACGCGATTGTGATGTTTTTTTTTAATTTTTATATAATAAAAAAATATTATTTAAGAGTTTTTAAGGTCTTCAGTCGGCATTCGAATGCCGATCGTTTCAACTCAGTCCTACTCCTCTCTACTTAGATTCAGGGTAAATTACGAGTAATTTAGGTTAAAAAACGTTCTTTATACTCATGGACATGTTTTATTATAATAAAACTACGTTTTAAGCTAGGCATCTTTGCTGAAGAGTTTCTTGCGCCGCTTATTCTCTTTAAGCCACAATATGTTGCGATGCGGTGGTAAATTAGATTATCTGCCACAGAGTTAATAAAAACAAAATTAAAACTAACAATTAAAATGAACAAGTTGGCGGTAGGTTAAATAAAACTTTAACAATACTCATTGACACTTGACATCTGTCTTTCTTTGATCACGGCTACTGAAAAGTGGCAGAAACGTGGGAATAATAAAAATCAAATAAATTACCGCGCTTAAACCGTTAAAATAAAAAAAAAACATCGTGTTCTCCGTCGTTTATACAGTCTATTTCTATGTTTTTTTTTAAATTTTGCAGTATTATAGATAGATAAAAATTGATTCAAAAACCTTTTATGGCCATCAATATTGACCAGGTTATCAATCGTAGTCTCTTTTATTGCCTGAAGCAAGTATACAAGAAGCAGTATGCCTGTTTCTCTTAAAATAGAGCGATTTGAAATAGTCTATTGTGATTACATCAGAAAAATTCCCAGTTTATTTTGGGTTCTACTAACTCCCGAAAAATAAAGTTGGTTTTACCAATGTTGATGGCTTGAAAATGCACCATACGCCGTTGTTTACATTCGAACATTTGTTCGGAGATAAAAAATAGTATTTGGAAAATACGTGTTAGCATCCACGATTACAAATAATGTAGTAAAGTTTAGATCTAAAGAGTGAATGGTTACGCTACGTACGTAATGGATTATTTCAATAAACACTGACGCTCGATGTATGTTCATATACTACGTAAAGTTAACGGGAAAAGGAAAGAATGAATGATAAAAATATCTTCGTCTATAATGAAGAAATAAATAATAAACTTAGCACCGACTTCAAGATGTTGTAAAAAAAATTGTTTTTGTTTTTAGCTACTTTTGACGTCAGTTTTGATTTTGTTGGAATTGTTTTGCCTTTTAAGTTACGTATGTGCTATCTAATTATAGTAAAATTATATGAAACTATCCTGAAGTGTGCTGTATCCAACGCAGACGGACAGATCCAAATCGGTACAAAAACAAATAAGTTATGGCTGAAAAACCGCAAATTTTTGCATTTATTGTCCTATATCTTCGGACCCGGACCGGATCTTAGAACCCAAAGACCTATAGCAATGAAATGTTATGGGAATAAGTTGAAGTTTTACTGAATCCAACTCAAAAAGTATATATAATAAAACTATGTTCTAAGTGTTGTAAGCGCGATAATTTATTCTGACGCCGTTTCCACTTTTCAGTGGTCGTGATCACGGAAGACAAAGACGTCAAGTGTTAATAAGTATTGTTAAATTTCAAAAGCTATCATCTAACTCGGTTCAGAAAGAAGAAGTTTTGGCTGAACAATGAACATACTTAAAAAAATATACTTACGCGACGAATTAAGAACATCTTTCTTTTTTAAGTCGTTTAAAAAAGTGATAAAAGATACATACATACATAACTTCACGCCAGGTCCCTTGCGGGGTAGGCACGAACAACAGAGCGCCATTTAGGCTTATTCTTACACACCTCACTTGCTTCTTTGACATTCATAGTTCTTGTCATGCACGCTCGTCTGTTCTTAAGGCTCCTGACATCACCTTCTGATAATCAGGTAATAAAATCACCATAAATGCTGATAAAAGATCATCGTTTGAAATACATTCAAATGGTTCTTTTGCAAGTTTTGGCCCCAAAACGTAAAACACATCAAATAGAAATTAGGGGTTGCCATAATTTTAGTATTTTTTCAGATAAACATTTTAGTAGCTTTTGAAATGATTTTTGTCATACATTGTTTACATTGTCATGTTTAGTTTTTGTAGCCATATAAAAACAAAGTTTACTCGTCGTCATTACAGAAACCTGCGTTATGCGTGTAGTGACTCGCACTTCGCTGATTTTGGCTCTTATATGAAAAGATTTGCTAACGCTGATTATGAATGATTTCAGAGCAAATATTAATAGTATCCATTCGAATCGTATGTATAGTATGGATACGGCTTTATAAAATATGCCAGACGTCGGCCTAATCAACCGCGTCTGCTCCATATTGTTTCAAGTGTGTGATAAATTGGTACATGACGCATATTAGATACAATTTTAAAATTATTACACTTATTGTAACATGTGGTTCATATTAAATATTGTGAAATTAGCATTTACAATAATTATCTAAGGTAGTCTGGAGACTTGTACCTTTATGTATGTGTAATGAAGTTCTTTCTTCACATCATCTTGGTTTCAAAGTATTACAATAAAAACAATTTTATTTACTGTTAAATCGTCGTCAGCCTGTAAAAGTCCACTGCTGGCTGTAGGCCTCCTAAAGTTGATGTCACTCACTCCGATCTTCCGCCTTCCTCATTTAACGCATGTTGACGATTCCACATAATTATGTCGTCAATCCATCGAGCTGGGGGGCGTCCGACACGTCTCGGTAATCATATTTACCAAGATGCAGTCTCCACTCCAGGTCACGTCTGCTCCATCCTGCTAAATAATTAATGAATACGTTTATGTTTATTTACCTCGTTAAAGATTAACTTGCTACGCTCGTGCAAAGTCTAGTCGGTTTTGGAGTTTTGGAAGATGAGAAATTTCAGTCGATTTTATTGTCAACTATGTTACACGAATAGCATCAAAAATATTCAGTTTTTTATTTATCTACTCGAAGATTAACGTCATAAAAAGAGTAACAGTAGTATATTTATGATTGATGTATAATCATAATAGTGATGATTGTGATAATTAGAATGAAATAATGCTCTACCGAAATTATTGAAAAATAGGAAAGGTTCTCCTGTCCGTTGTTGGCCTTTGCAAGTAATTTTGGTTCAAATTCAGATCTATAATAGATGAAATTCAGAGTTAGCTATATTCTTCATGTCTCACTCTAGACTCGTGTAGTTAATTTGCAAACAACTATAAATTAGTGGCCCCCCATACGTGTAATCGAGAGATGATTCTTTTTCAGTGCGCACAGGCGTATCCTTTGATACCTATTATTCTTTTTAAAAATCAGATTGAATAAATTTCTTATTCAAAATATTATTTAAGTCAAGAGGTGGGGCGATCTTCACTTCTAGAATTGTGTCATTTTCACTCCTTCTTTCACCACATCTTAATTATTTGAGATCGGCAAAATATGACTTTGCATATGCCACTATTCTGGCATATGTTCGCTGTCACATCATAAATCATCACAACTTCCTTTACAAGATTTATACATCTCTATTTTTGGTCTACTTTTACATATTGATCCATAATGAAAGTGAAACTCTTAGTGAAACTGCATTACACTATATATTTTGTTTTTATGTGTTGTATTGTTCACCGTAACTTCACCTTATGGTCCCAGACGGAAGAACAGCGCTAGTCCTTGTTGGCTAGCATTATGCTGAGGCTGGGTCCAATTTAGGACTTATTTTGTTTCTTTCTCTATTTATGTTAACTTTGTTTTATTGTTCTAAATAAAATATTTTCTTTCTTTCTTTCTTAATGCAATTTGACATACATTTGTCACATGGCTTTTGTTCCTCTGCTTGATTTGATGCATGCCCATACCACGTTAATCTTTTATAACTCTTTTTTTAGTCACAGGTGCAACTTTCAAATACTCCCTTCAATATGTACTAATTTAATTCTTCCATCCATTCTTATAATAACCACATGCCCATTTCAATTTGCTCATCTCTGCTGAATGTAGACTTTTATGATCCACCACTTTAGTCACCCAACATTTGGAAACGAATTAGAATAGTCGTCGTATTCCAAATTTATTAGCCCTCTAATTTGAGTGGCTGTTAGTTCGCTTACCTGTCCCACCTATGCTATGATATCCCTCGAATACTACCTGCACTAGTCTAAAAACATGTTTGTATTATTTGAATTAGCTGAAATCATCGGAGACAATCAGCAAGGAGTTCCCGTTCCACGAGTTTTTTAATGATGCCCCTAAGCCTCTTTTCCCTGGAAAGTCTTATGACGAGGATATGGAAATAGCAAGAAGTTGTTACAGGTAAGTAGCTACATGTTTCAGGCAGCCTTGGATTTTTAATCTTGTCGGTTGATGAATAATTTATGTCGCCTGTCTAGACTACTATGTTAAATATTTACGTTACGATAAACGATGCATGAATAAATAACTAAATTCTTCAACCATTTTTGTATAATAATGGTCTATCTTATCATCATTGTGATCCGCAAACACGTTAGTTTCGGCGAAATATATAATATGTAAATTTGAAACTTCATAAGGATACGGTAATCATATAAGAATGTATGGATCGACTAAATGAGTCCGAGAGAATGGATGTAGGCTTAGGTTAAGTCAAGAATAAAACATAATTTTTATGCGTGGAAGGTAACCAATAGTCAGTTAACTAAAAACAGGGTTTTAAGTAACCTCGTTCAAAATGCCTCAAACTTTATGGGTTAGCAAGAGCTGTTGCTGCACAATAGACGATAAGTTTTCTAGTCGGGTGGATCATAAGGTACTGATCTCACAAGCGACTAGTATGATATGGTTAGGTACTCTTGAGCTAATCTCGTTTCGTAAGATGAATGAGAGTATCGATCACATTTATCCTTCCCTTTCCCTAACTTTCCATTTTTATCACTCCAACAGTTGAAACATTTGTCTGCTACACCAGAGTATAGATATTCAATCCATCAGATATCTTCAGACATGCTAAACACTTTTATTTTACTGGTTGATCTACAATCTTTCTCCAGTACCATACAGTTTTAATATAATTTTACAGATATATTGACCATATATTTGAAGAACTGGAAGAGTTTCGGGCGTTTGAATTACTTAGGTCCGGTTTGGACAGATCAAAATACCTTTTGGTGAAGGAGGCTAAAATTATCGCTATGACCTGTACCCACGCTGCTCTAAAACGATCTGAATTAGTTCAAATGGGTAAGTGGTTTTGACTAAAGTCGTATACTGTAATGACTGTAATTCGTTATGCTCCATTTGAAATCACCTTGGCATAAGGTATAGCGATAACAAATTGTAAAATATATACTACGGTAGACTATAAGAGAATGGAACCAGTTTTTGAGTCATTCACCTTTTTGGATACGGGGACAGGTTTGCTGCCTTCGTAATCTTATTACCAAAGTATCTGAACCCTAAGGTTAATAGTGATGATATCATTTTATTTTTGTAATTTTGACTTAATTTCGAACTTTTCTGTGTATTAAAAATAATTACAAAACATAAAAAAGGACTTAAATAATTAAACATCAGTAACGTAAACACAACTATCCTCAATGGTTCAGATAGAAATAGCGAAATATTTCATAATTATGGTGATTTAATAACGAATTTAAACCATACTTTTGTTAATTCTTATGAAACTAAATATAATATTACGTTTTCGAGTCTATATTTCGCTGATTGTAAAGTGCTATCTACGTCCGTTAAATTAATACTTTATAACGAAATGTTCTAAATTTAGATATTTAACACAGGTTTCAAATATGACAATATCCTGATGGAGGAGTCTGCTCAAATCCTAGAAATCGAAACATTCATACCATTGTTGTTGCAAAACCCTCAAGATGGTAGATCGAGGCTGAAACGATGGATCATGATCGGGGATCACCACCAACTACCCCCAGTAGTAAAAAACATGGCTTTCCAAAAATATTGCAATATGGAGCAAAGCCTGTTTACCAGAATGGTTAGACTTGGCGTGCCATATGTCGAACTCGATGCGCAGGGTCGTGCCAGACCAAGGTGAGAGATTTTTATGTAGCTCTTTTTATTCTTTTATGTATTTTAGGTACTTTCAGTATTAGCTTAATTTCTTTAGTCCGTATTCTAGAACAATATATGCATATGTAGCGTAATCCGGGGATTGTGTTTTGAATAATTAAAATTGAAACCTCAATCCTTTAATTGATCCAAGATACAAATCAAATGTACTCTACGATACAAACGTTCCAATTTGAGTTTGACACCAAGGCATTATATTAGAATTTCACATTAGACGGTTCATTTATGTCTTTCAATTTGGATGATTGAACTAGCGATCATCATTCATCATCGATCATTGGAATAGCGTTGTGTCCTTTCAGAACTGAAATAGCACCATATATGTTTTATAATGTTATCAATCATTTATCTACCATCAGTTTCAAAGCAATTTTACTTGCAGTTGACACGCAGTAGAAATGAAACTTCAGAGAATAGATAGATAGATAACACTTTATTGTACACCATTACAGAAAAACTTAAGAACTAGTATTTTATTCTACGGGTACAAAGGGCGGTCTTATCGCTAAAAAGTGATCTCTTCCAAACAAGCCGTGGCAAGAATATTTTGAGTAGGAGGAGTGGCGATGGTGGTATACATAACTATTGTACGATTACTTACATTTTAATAATAAATATATAACCATACTATATATACGAATATACACATAGATAATTCTTCTCTAACTTTTATTAATATAAATATAATTCCTGTAGTCTACATCCGTCAACATATTATAATTCGAAATAAACTTCTTGAGTATCACTTTAAATGTTCACTGTTTTCTAACAAATATTAGCAGTTTTATTTCGGTCCAAATTGGACCTATGTTCAATGATTTGTCCTATTGACTCTCCAGACTGCTGCACAATGTAAGACTCGTATCTCATTCTCTCGTAGGCCTAGTCCTATATATTTATGGGTTTATCTCTTTTTCATGTCATCACGTCTTTTTCGAGTTTCAAACCACAAGAGAGTCTAAAGAAGTTTCACTTCAAAAATTAGCATCTAATCATCGATATGTTTTTAAACTAATGTTATTTAATTTAGTAATTGACTATTAATTTTTCACCGACTTCAAAAGGGAGGACTTTCTCAATTTGTCTGTATGCTTTTTTAAACATAAAAAACATACAGTTTTGTGTTACGCGATTTCTCCGTCAATTGTGCATCAATTTTTTTTTATTGGAAAGAGTATACTCCTGAGGTGGTCCAGTTGTCATCAAATCAGGATATGATGCCAGAGAAATCGAGAGGAACCCTCCAATATTATATTTGTTACTCGATTTCTCCGTCCGACAATTTTTTAATTTTTTTTTATTAATGGTTGAATTTACGGACATAACTTCGTAAAAGTACTTTATGTATGTCAGGTACAATAAAGTTATGTTTCCCGCAGTATATGTAACTTATATCGTTGGCGTTACCTGGCATTGGGTGACTTGGGCCACGTCACGCGCCTTCCCGAATATCGCGCAGCGAACGCAGGCTTCCGCTACGACTTCCAGCTGGTGAATGTCGACGACTTTAATGGCGCAGGGGAGACCGAGCCGAGTCCCTATTTTTATCAGGTAATGTTCAATGTTACCCTAGTAGACTGATACCCTAGTGGACCTATACTCTAGTAGCCTATAGACTAGATTAGATACTTCATTAATATTAAAAAATGACGACAATAAAATGTGCTTCGTTCTACAGAATATAATACCATAAGATGTTTAAAATGTATATACCATCATATGCACTCGATGCGCACTGATTTTTTTATAAGATGATGTCTGCTGTCCGTGACTGTACATTTCAAACGTTGCCTACAGTTTTCCGTATAATTCGTTGCACGTAAATGAAACCTTTTTTCATATTTTATTCTCGGTACGTGCGAGTACGTGATTCGTTTTCAATTCTCCCTGCTCTGATCGTGATGCTGTTATCCTTGTTTTTCTTTGTTACTATCCATTTGTTGCATTTCCATTAAGTAAGCACTTTCTACTAAAGGTAAAGCAAATGGATGGAAATAATATATAGAAATGTTAGAAAACGGCATTAATGCTGTCTTAAAATTGATCGCTGTAGCAGCATTTTACACAACTTATTTATTCCGATCGGCAGAATTTTCGTTTGCGCAGAAAAGTGCCGACCGGTTTCGGACATGTAAATATATTGTTTTTTGTTCAAAACCGGAAATGACAGTGTTGCTTGCTATGCAATATCAGCTCTGTTAATGTTAATGGGACGAGGAAAAAGTGATAGATGCTTAGACGATAGACGAATAGACACTTGGCAATCACTAATTTGAACACTGCCCGGTTTGTAAACCATCTTTACACTATTCGTCTACTCGTACTATCGTGCGTGTTACATTTTAGTTTGTTTTTAATAGATAAGTATATTTAATATTTAAAATATGTATTGACAAAGTATTTTATTAATTTCACAACATCAAAATTTGTTATTTTTTTATGGATTTTATTTTGAGTTAAACTTTTTTATTAAAAGTAGGTAAAACCTGAAAAGTCTTAATTAAATTGTTTATTTTATAGAACATGTAAACTATCTATTATCCCCGCAAATTGCTATTGCGCCTGGCCGCCATTTTGTTGAGGTAACCGTAGCCGAACACTCAGTACTGTTAGCGTCACTGGCCGGCGAGTACGCATACATATCGAGTTGCGGATGACGTCACGTGAATGTTAATTTGATAAGGTTCCAGCGCATCAGCAATTTGCGGGTATAATATCTATGCTAATAATAACGTAAGAAGAATCTTAGATACTTTACTTTTGTATTACTTTCTAGTACCAGCAGTCATAATCATTACTGCTTGACAATATATAACTTGTGACATCTTTTTGTATAAACCGTCACGCGCTACTACATTTGGTCTGCTCTGCGCGGGTATATCGGAAGGAATTATTAGTTGGTTAAAACTGTACCCATTTTTATTTTATTACCAAAAACAGGCAAACAAAAGCTTATAGAATAAAGAAAAGTTATTAGGTTATTATAATATTGTATTCTACCTATAATCCCTGAGGGCTATTAATATAATTAATACTAAACCTAGGTTCATCACCTGCTACGGGTTAGGTTCGCAGAAAGCTAGTTACTACTCCGGATCGCCATGCTTACTGTTGTTGTCCGAGATACATCGGCTCACTGATTACTGGTAATATAATTTCTTCCATGTTATACACAGAATCTCGCTGAAGCGGAGTACGTGGTTGCAGTGTTTATGTACATGAGGCTAGTGGGGTGGCCAGCGGAAAGAATCTCAATACTGACTACATATAATGGTCAAAAACATTTGATTAGAGACGTCATTGACAAACGATGTGCCGATAATCCCCTAATTGGCAGACCGCACAAGGTAAAGCATTTTAATTAAAATTCATCCCAAAAAATAGGGATGCTGACAAATGTTACAATAAAGTGTCATATTTTGACATATTAAGTATTTATAAAAGTACAGGCGTTAAAATATCATTTTATTATATAACTTGAAATATCATGGTGGATACTGTAGGAGGGGATTCCGATAGTATTTTAATAAAACACCAAAAAATGGCTGCCAGGCTTCGGAGGTGTGTACACGGCGTTGGGAACTATATATTACGGCGGATGCGCTCGCTTCGATCGGAGACTCGCGTGACACTGGTTTTAGCGAGCGACGCGAGCCAATACCGCCGTGTCGTGTTGCCTTTATTTTAATTAAAAATAACAAATATTTTGCCGTAAATAGCGCGACTAGCGAACATAATAAGCCACGCTTAAAGTTAAAACATAGTTTAATTATTATTAACAAAATACCTATAATTAAAATATATCTATACATGTGTGTGCGTCGCCTACAGTTATGATTTTGACTCATTTTACTTGTGCCTATTATCTAAGTAGGTACCCTCGTATAAAATTTATGAGGCTATTTTGTAAGGTAATAATTATTATATCAAATGATTTAACTGTCTGCTCTCCTATTCAGATTCTAAATTTAAAATAAAAAGGACATCACAGTTTTTTACCACAGGCATCAAGTAGAACAAACCTCTGGTGCGCTCTACCAATACTTGGCTTACATTAATTGCTATGAGAGCATATCATGTTTTCATGTGCATTGTACCTATATACTCAAATTGGGTAGTTCACATATAACAAATTCATAATACATTTTGAAAGAGTGTTTATATAAGAGGGCGAGCGTTCAAGTATCTATATCATTATCATAACTTTAAAATATCACGATAGAAATAATAATTCTGATCACTGTTTAAACTAAAATCAATGCGCCATTTGACTCGTTACAGAAATTATGTCATAATTTGCAAAACTCGTAGAAAATCTAGGTGGCTTCGGAGTTTTGTAATATGTAAAAAGTATCCCGGTTAATTTGATTATCTACTACCCTATTTTTAAATACAATACGCTCATTTAACGATTTTTATTTTAGAAAAAACCGGCATAGCTGTTTCTATTTGAATATAAACCGCTGTATAGTATTTTTTTATAAAATCAAATGACTGTGTTTACAAAGTATTGCTCTTGACATAAGTCTCAAGGACAAATTTTTTAGCAGATGTCTAACAAGCTTCAATAGTTGACTAGCAGTCTTTGGCACACCTTAATATAATCTCATAATGATGAATGATCTTTGGCAATTGATAACTTCGTCAACTGGCAAACAATCCAACTATTTTAATATTATATTTGCAAATAAGGCTACTGACTGATATATATTTATAAATATACTTCATTCATATAATACATGTTTTTTATTCGTATGTTTTTATGTAATATATCGCATGGTAATATTTTTTTACCTTATATTATGTTTTTTAAATTTTAAGAACGTTTTCGGTTGGTAAGTTGCAATAATTAACAATGTAAAAAGATAAGAAAGTTTGTGTTTCTATCGTTTTATGTAGGTGTAGAATAAAGAGTATTATATTGTAGCCATCACCTTTTTTGTTTAAGTCACTAGTTGACATTACGCGCTTTTAAAATCGTATCAGGTGTCCTCCTCTTCTAGTTTTTCAACTACAGACTAGTAATTTGAAAACTAAACTAACTAAAACTAAAAATTATATATATATATATATATATATATATATATATATATATATATATATATATATATATATATATATATATATCTCGGAGAAGGCCTCGTTCTCGTGATATGTTCTTTATAGATTGCAGGTTTAGTGGGCGTCATCAGGATAAAATGCGAGCATAAAACACAACGGCCACGGTTTATACACTTTTAATTTAGATTCAAAAGACATTTTAACATAGTTTAGACCGAGCAGCGGGTTCAGGGCACCGCTCATACTTCCAACTTCAATACTTTCTTTAAGATTCTCAAAGGTCCAACTCGACCTGTTGCCATCAACCAAATGTGCCACAAAAACTCCTCCGTCTACCGAAGTAGATACTACTCAAGTATAGAGGGCGTCTAACCCCGCTCCGAACCATATGCTCTGCTCTGATTGGTCGTTTATTAAATTACAATATTCATAACTTTTATTGTTATTGTTCGTGCCTACCCCGCAAGGGACCTGGCGTGAAGTTATGTATGTATGTATTATACCAAATCTATAGTAATACATTTTCGGCATCGCTCGCATCGACATATATTATGGCATTATTATTCAATTATGCTTTGGTTTATAACCATAAATCAGTCTGTCAACTATTATAAATAAAGAGAACTACGATTGTGCCGCGTAATGTTATGATAACATTAAAATTGTATGATGTCATGAGATCCAGAAGATAATATACGCCCACAATCGGACATTTATTTCGCGAAATCAATTCATCGCGAATGTTTCTTATTACCAGTCATCTAGTTAGAGCATGATAATCATCAGCTAATCTTACCTGACGTCGCGAGTGAATTGCGCGCTTCCCCGCTAGTACGACGTGAACACACACATACAACCCACGCGTTTGATAATGCCGCCGCGAGCGCAACGCGCGCGCCAGTCGCTAGCTTGCCCGCTACTTGGAGCTTGTCCAGAAGGAGCGAATTCGCCTCGATTCTCTCGTGCGTAACACGTGCGACTATTACGCCCAGAAAGAGCGTATCTACGCGCGAGTATTTGGGGACGAATTTAGTCGGTACGAAATTTTTGTTACGGAGCAATAAAATAAATAATATTATTTAATCACCCAAATCTTTCTTTTTTCCTCGGAGTCATCTTTATCAGAAAATATTAACACAAATTCTTCCCAAGATCTACGTTTTGAAATTCGGATGGCATAATCAGGTGATTCCAAATCCCATATCGCCGGTCGTATTTCTATTTCGTCTATAAACAATTTCGTATCAAAATTTTAGCGCTGCATTTCCCTGGATACGTGCACTCGCTTTGAAGTTCGCGCGTTAACTGGACGCAAGTAGAACAAGGCGTTTCTAGTATTTCGATTCGCGATATGAATATAAAATCACGCGCGAGTCGAGAGTCTGGCGTAGTGCACGCGATTTACGCGCGTATTTTGAATTCGCGCGATGCTTGCGGGCGCGATGTATTGGTGCCTAGTATATCACTAACCCGCGATGCTTGTGGGCGCGATGTATTGGTGCCTAGTATCTCACTAACGCGCGAATGATTTTGCACGAAACGTTTCTCGGCGATTTCGCCCTTTTTGAATCAGGTCTTAGACCGCGCGTGCGTTTCGTATCCAAGATATTACGAAATATGTTTGATATTTCGTGACCGCGCCCGCCACCGCGCCCGCAAGACAACTTGAATGAACATTTACAAATAAATAAGTATATCGTATATTGAAATAACAAGTGGTCTTTGGAACTTGGTTTATTAATTATCTGTTTGAGTAACGACTGTTATCATGTAGATCTTCCATCTTTTTACGGCAATAAACTGAATATTTATCCTTTTGACGTTTTTATAACCGCAACAATTGTTATGCGGCAATATTATAATAATAATAATCGGCAGACAATCACACAGTTTGTATATTCCCAAGTAGCAAGTTATGCTTGTGTTATGGGGTAATCAACGATCAATAAATAAAGGGGTAAACAACGGACTACACTAAGCCCGATCCCAGACACCCAGGCCAAAGTAAATAACGGAAAATTTATTCCGAAATGTACAATGCTATACAAATCGAACCCGGAGCCTCGGCGTTACAGTGAAGTAGGCCAGCAAAGGCTTAACCCGCTCAACCACAGAGGCCGACAATATTGTGGTCATATGTAAATCTGTGTAGTAATATACTTACTTATATGGGTACCAATAACAAGGACTTATATAGAGACGTATTAATTGATATTTGACTTACAACCTTGGAAGTATTTATGTTGTATCCAATTTGTATACCACGTGATTACTGCGTCGATTTATCATACCTGTTAAAAAGTTTTGCCAATCTAACATGTTAAGACAATTAAGGCACTTGATCGATATCTTTAAAGACGGCGGCGTCTCAGACGCCGCCAATCACGTTCTCTTCACGTCCTTGCGAGGGACGCCAGGAGACATAGCTCCCCACAGGATAGACTAGGCGTGTTGCTGGGAAGTTTATTTCGCCGTTTCTACTCTACCAGCCATGACACGTTGCGAAACGGCAGTAAGATAGCGTAGGCCGCCGCGAACCGCCGATCCCGGTCTCCCGAGAATCTTACCCACAGGCTTTATATTACCCGTCGCCCGTTGTCACTTAGTTCATTGTGTCGCCCTATGGTGGTCATTATCTCATGGCAACAGTCCAGCTGAGGTAAAACTCCTTAAGGAGCTCTCTCAAGCAAGTTGCCTCCCGTAAACCCCGGTAAAGTTGTGAGATCTTCGGACTAACAACATAAAATCAAGCCAATAAAAATAGATATTTTTAAATGACTTGTAGTTTAAATATCGTAGGGTAATTCGATTATTTTTTCATCCCATCAGTTCGCTTTCAATTGTTTTACAAAAAACAAGGATGTCCAAGCCAAGCTCACCAATACAAGGGTTATAATATATCAGCCATAAATGTCCCATTGGGCTCGGGCCTCCCATTATAGGGAAATGGGCAGTATACCCGCCACGCTTGTCCAAGGCGGCTTGGCAGGTTTGACACATCGGTAATCTCGATGTGTAGGTTGCATCACGATGTTTTCCTTCACCGTTATTAGCACGTGGTAATTGTAACAATATGCAAATAAATAAAAAAACTGACTTAGTGGTGCATGACTTCCGGCCAGGACCATACCCGCAGTCCTTTTGAGTTTGGGACGCGTGCGCCAGCCATTACGCTACCACAACTTATACAAGGGTTAACAGGAGGATATTATTATATTGCCAAAAATTTCCACACGCTTAGTAAATATATTCCGTTTCTTTTCGCAGCTAGCGTTTTTCGCAATAATATTTTCTACAAAAAATTACGTCCAAGGTCCATGCAAGTAAATAAACGTGCAAACATTCAAATAAATTCATTTTCATATTTCTACGTGAATATACTTTGTGGCGTTGACATAAACTACAAGTTTGTGCCCCTGCATGGGTACGGCCAAGTTTTATGGAAATTTACAAGTTATGAACAGGAAAATTATCTATTTTTATTATATAGGTTACCTGTAAGATATCGCTTTAAGCGATAAGGCGGTCCTATAATAATTACAACATACATACATAAAATCACGCCTGTTTTCCATGGGGGTAGGCAGAGACTATGGATCTCCACTTGCGACGATCCTGACAAACAACTTTCGCTTCACCTACCTTCATTAACCTCTTCATACATGCGCGTTTATTTGAAATGCTTTTTATCTGACCTTTCTTTAACAATTCTGATATTTGTTCATAGTATGTTCGTCTCGGTCAACCGGCAACAGCTCTACTATTACGACAATACTGTCGTATACCTGTTTTGTGATTCTACTTTTATCCATTCTCTCTACATGTCCAAACCACCTTAACATTCCTATTTCAACTATTGTTATTACATCTTCTTTCAAACCACAACGATCCCTTAGCACACTGTTTCTTATCCTATCATTCAAGCTAACCGCACATATACTTTTCAACGCTCTCATTTCAACTGCGTTTATCCTACTTTCATGCTTCTTCTGCCATACTCAACTTTCACTACCATATATCAGGGTCGGTACCAACACTCCTTTATGGACAGCCAAGCCTGCCTTTACAGACACTTTCTGGCTATTCATAAACGAATTTGTTGGGGGCTAAGAAGGCTTGGTTAAAGAACACGAGAGATGTTCGTTGTACAACATATATTTTGGAGTGTAACTTCAACGGTGGCAGAAACAACTCATAAGTCAGCCACACGTTCCAATATTAAATTGAAATTTAATATATATACAAAAAGTTTGTATATCCATCAGAATTTAGCGCTCCATTCTCCCTATTACACTACACTACACTTTGATCTTAGCCAAAAGGCCGAGAAGCAAAACGTATTACCTGCCATAACTCTCCTTTCAATATCCCTTTCATGCTTTCCGTCTCTGGTAAACATGCAGCCTAAGTAAACAAATTCACTAACTTGCTCTAACTTTTGATTTCCTATCTGTATATTACAACTTGTCATTCTTTCATCTCTTTCAAACACCAGAACTTTCGTCTTATTCACATTAATTTTCATACCCTTTCTCTCAAAAGACTCATTCATAATTGTTACCATCTTCTGTAACTCCGTTTCCGATGACGCAAGTATAACTTGATCATCGGCGTAGAGTAGACATTTGATAAGTAACCCATTCATTCTTAAACCACTTTCACTTTCTTTCAAATCGTCCAAGCAACTGTCCAAGAATAGGTTGAACAACCACGGCGACGCTATACAGCCCTGTCACTTTTTTCAATGCTAAATCATTCAGTGTAAGCGCCGTTTACCCTAACACAAGCACTGGAATCACTATAGAGGGATTTCAGTGATTGTATCAGGTTGTCTGTTATCCCATACTTAACTAGCGCTGACCACGGTTCACTCCATATCACTCTATCGTAAGCTTTCTACAAGCTTGCTTTTATCCGTGCAGGAACGGAGAAAGAATACAATTTCCTGCGGCCCGGCGGCCTGTTGTAAGAGGCGACAAAACAAACCACAGCCAGGTGGTAGGGCATTTGCCCGACTGGATGGCTACCACCCCTGGTCTAGAGTATGTCGCCATAACAACCTTGTGTTGTGTTCCGGCCTTAGTGACCAGGTGCCAGGCTCACTAAAGAGAGCAGCAGCGCATTCGTAGCACCTTTGGTGTTGCATATGTCCATAGGCGATGGTAACCGCTGTCCATCAAGTGGGCCGTCTGCCTGTCTGCTGATCTCCTACAATAAAAAAAAAAAAAAATCTATAAATGCACAATACACATTTTGACCTTAGGCCAAAAAGGCACCGTAAGGTAAAGATTTGGTCCACACATCCCATTCCCTTTCGAAAACCCGGTTGTACATCCCATACTTTCTCTTCTGTTACTTTCAATACCCGTTCAATCAACACTTTGGCATATATTTTCCCGACAACACTAAGAAGGCTGATGCCCCAATATTTTTTACAGTCCTGTTTTGACCCTTTTCCTTTGAAGAGTGGTACAATAACGGCTTTGCACCAAACTTTTGGTACACAGCCACTCTTCCAGCATAGGTTAAAAAGGCGATATAAAAGACTTGTGACCAAACCTTGTCCAGCCTTTAGTATTTCCACTGTTATCCTATCGTACCCAGCAGCCTTTCCTATTTTCATACTATTCAATGCTTTCATAATTTCATCCATACCTATACTATCGCTACTGTCTTCCCTATTGTCCTTTTCATCAGTCATACTGTCCACATCGGCTTTATCTTTTTCAAACAATCCTTCAAAATATTCATTCTTTATTTTTCTACTTTCGCAATGTCTCCATTCTTGTCCCTGATTACATTGACTTCAGACTGTAACTCTTTAGATTAATAGATTTCCAGAAATACTTAATGTTACTCTGTAAATCTTCAGAGATTCTTTCATCCAAATCATCTTTTTGCTCATTCTTTTTCTTTTTGACTGTTGTTTTAACTATTTCATTCATCCTTTTATACAACATTTTTGCCTCACCTACATCCTCCTTTTTTGTATTTTTCAGTCTTACGTCAGATCTTACAGCTAACCAATCCTTCCATGCTTTCTTTTTATCATTCACTACACTCTGTACTTCCTTATCCCACCAAATATTCTTTACGTATTTACCCGTTTCTCTTTTAGTTATACCACACACGTCAGTCACAACGCCCACAACTTCGGTTTTTACTATATAAGTATAACTTAAATAAATTGTTATCTGAAAAACAAATTGTATTAGGTTACAACGGTGGACAAATACCAAGGACAACAAAATGACATCGCTCTTGTGTCTTTGGTGCGTACAAAAGCCGTGGGCCACGTGCGCGATCTCCGACGACTGATAGTCGCCGCTTCCAGAGCAAGGCTGGGTCTCTATATATTCGCCAGAGCCAACCTCTTCAGGAATTGCTTTGAACTGCAACCCACCTTCAATCAGGTTAGTATGAACTTACAAGAAAACACTAAAAACGTATAAATAGTAGATATAGGTTTAAAGAACTTTATTTCTCATAAGAACATGTAGTTCACTTACAATGAGATTAAGCTAATAATTATGAAGTAATACAGTATAAGTCTAAACACTAATGTGGTCCTATGCAGTCTGCGATAGAATTATGTTGTGGTTTATTGTTTTATATTTGTTTTAATTAAAAGTTTTTTAGTTTTATCTTGAATAAGTTTGTATTTTTCCATTTTTGTAGGTCATCTGGTAATTTATTAAATAAGTGCACACCTTCAAACATAATGTTTTTGTCCCGTAGTTTGTTCTTCGTACACTTAGCTGAAATTGCTTTTTCTTCCGGATATTATATTTATATGTTTTAGCAAGAAAGGCAAATAATTTTTACAATAATAATTGGCTCTAAATTGTATATATATAAGTATAGTAGGAAATAGACTTAAAATACTTCGTATCTATATTTATATATTTTCCAGTAGTAATTGATTTTAATAAATTTGAATTTATCAACTTGAATTTGTGCATGTAAATAGTTGGTGGAGCGGCCTTTGGAGCTAGAACTGGTGCCGGGCGAACGGTACCCTGCGCAGCGCAGGAACGACGCCAAAGTCCCCGAAGCGCTAGCCCTACGAGTCACGGACATGCCTCACATGGCCAGATACGTATACGATATGTATTTGGAGAAAGTTCGCGATTGCGCCAAGCAATACGAGGTTTGTGGTGCTTTTCTTGTATACTAACCTTGTTAAGTCAATAATTATTTCTCTTGTTTTTTACTGTACCATGCAGCGACTTCTTTCGGGCGGACTTTACTCCTGTATCCCACGGTACGGCATTGTCATATTTCTGAATTTGGAGTTGTTTCACATTTCAATCAAATGCTTAGGTATATAGATATACACAAAAGACACTATTTATGTAATGCGTGATTGAAAGACAAAAATTCTATTACTATTGGGAATCTGCCGCTTATATTTTTATTTTTGTATTGAAATAAAATTATATAATTTTAGGATGCTCTAAAAATTATTTACTCTTAGGAAGATCAGCTTCAACATCCTCCCTTTACCCTCCCCTCTCGAACCCTTGCTCCCATTAATTCCATGCTCCCTTCTATACCTAATCTGCCCAAGTTTTAGTGCGGATAAGATCAACAAAAAAGCAGAAGTGGCAAAAAGCGCGCGTATCTCGAAGGCTCCGAAATATATATAATGCCTAATTTTACAGAACTATTAGTTTAATATGAATAAAAGTGCTATGTTGACTGGAAAGAGTACTCTGTCAGAAGATCGTTGGAAAAAACTCTTGTATAAGGTAAAATTGTGTATCAGCCTCCTCGGGTTCCATAGTATACGCAGTAAGCAGGCACGAAATTAAAATTGCACACAGGTTTGGGTTTTAACGAAAAAGTCTGGTTCCGAAACTTGTTTCAATTGCAATAAGGATAAAAATGTAACCCACATTCTCATAGAATGTGTTCGAATGAGCCAGTCGGAATTAAGTTTGCGCGGAGTTATGACTCTCCTGATTCTCAAGAAGTTAAAACAACGTACAAGTTTTTGATGAGCTGGTCTGTGGGGAACTCATCACAAACATTGTCACAGACATATTAAATTTCATGTAAATTGTAAGTTAATTTAATGTAAGCTTATAATAAATTAAGAAAAGGTACGATGGGGCTGGCTGACAAAACAGGAGAAGGCCAAAGCCCTTTAAAAAAAGGTTCAAAAAACGAATCGCAACGGACAAGTGGAAAATCTTCAACTGACAAGTGACCAAATAATTGAAACAAAATTTTAACTTAAAGTTTTACGGGCAGATTGTTAATGTACTTGTCCAATTTGAAAACCTGCCCGTAAAACTTCAATTTAAAATTTTGTTGCTATTCATATTAATAGGGAGATGCCCAATTGCTTTTTTACTTGATCGTTTTTTTGATCGCAATTGTACTGGAGTCGTCAAAAAAAATAATCATTACGAAATATAATTCAACGTGTATAGTTTTTCTGTAAGAGACTTTTTGTTAAGTATATCAATGAACCAGACATTTTGGAGTCTTGAATTCTTAGTTTTTTACCTTTTAGTTTCGAAAAATTTGCTTGGGTTCCACAAAAAAAGGTTTTCCGAACGAGTCATTAAGATTTTTATTGGTAAAAAATAATGAATGCCATCATTTTAGCGTTTCGAGTGAGTTCGAAGCGTCCGCGTAGTAGCGATGCGCAAACTAAATCACCAATGAGATCAGTGATTTATAAATTATTCCTTGAAAGAATTAAATCACTCTTTTAAATCTTTAACTCTTTTAAATCTTTGGTTTTGAGTGAGATAATTCATTCAGTTGACCGGTTTTAAGCTTTAAACTAACCATAGAGAGTCTAATTTACTGTGTATCATCATTGTATTTCTTAGAGTGCGCATGTTATCTTATTTCAATTCACCATATCCTGTATCTACTGTCTCAAACTACATCCAAGTATCTGAGTTGTTAGTTTTCATCATTCCATGTGACTAAAATCAATCTTAACGTAGTGAGTTAAAGATGTATTTTTAAAATCAAATATTTAAAGAGTGATTTCGAATTTTGAAAGATTATACATCTTTTAAATCAATCACTCCTGAGTTACACATCTGTACCGCGTAATGCTGATACTTCGTTTTCCTGATTTTTCTTAACCATCCCTTATTATGAGCTCACTGATTCGCATAATATTTCTAATGAGGTCAATCCTTTATTATTAGATCTACCCCTTATTGTTTTACCCGGTGGATTATCTGATCCTTGTAATTACTTATTTACTTAGTCGATTCTCTTACGATTCATCTGCTATATCACAGACAGTGACAAGACGTGTGAGTTCTTTTCCTGATGCGGTCTTTTCGCTTGGCTTCACAAGTCCACCGTAGCATGTTCATTCTCGAGATAATCCTTTCCTGCTTGTCGATACAATCGTGACCAATGTGTGACAATAATCTCAGGATTATCGCGCACCGACTATCCTTCACATCCGTTCAAAAGCCCTCTCATATAATTTTGGAAGACATTATGTTTAAATGGTTCTGTTTTTCGGTATAAAACATACTGAAGACTTGTCATCCGCTTTACCTAGAGAATAAAGAAGGAACAAACAAAGCCATTTTCATATTCATACATTATTGTGGTTCATAGTGAGTCATGGTAGCTTCAAATTATTCTCAAGGTGTTTTTCCGATCTAATATGCTAATTGTCACAACTACACAGACTGGCAGTGAAGGAAAGCATCGCAATCAAATTTGAACATCGAAATTACGGATCTGTGAAAGCATCGAATTCTCCTTAGACGAGCGTGGCGATTATAAGGCTGTTCCGTTTAAAATGAGAAGCTCCAAGCCCAGCAGTGAGACTTTTAGGGGCTGTTAAATTGTATATTGAGCTATCAAAATGAATTTTACACAGGAGGTCGGATTGAAATGAATAAGTGTTAGTGATAATTTTAATTTTTATATTCGTTATTGGTTATTTTTGCCAGAACTCACAAAAAACGTGGAGTGCTCCTGGTAGTGAACGGGCGGCGCGCTCCTCCCGACCAGAGCACTTCGTGCCCTCACACCCTGGGGCCGCGCCCGACAGCGACGACGAGGAACCCTCGCCCACCACGCCAGCCCAACAGTTTACCCCCACAGAGATCGTGAATGAAATCGAAAACCCACCAGAACACTGATTCCTTTGTTATAAATTAATTCAATAAAGTCATTGATAAATACAAATCGTTTTATCATTTCCTTATGTTGATGAACAGTTCGTAACAGAAAGCATGTTGTTCTTTCTAATGACGTAGGTATATTAATGTGTAATGTGCATATGGAATAAGTATGCTGTAAGTTCTATAAGTAAAGGCACTGATACACTGACAAGAGAGTTTAATCGATATTAGAGCAATAGTAAATAAACTATTGTCTTACAAATAAAAATTAGAAGAATTTATATCTTCATGGTAATAGCGAAACTGTTCTGTTTGTATATGCCTCAGGTATGTTTGTAGATACACAAAAACATTCCCTCGCTTGTAAACAGGATGGATTCCCTAGTGTTAGGTTACAAAATCTTGCTGATCGTTTAAAATTTGACCTAAGTTCTATACAACTGATGTCAAAATTCAACCGATGCTAGGACAAGTAAATGAATAGTAAGATACAAGAACCGGCCATAGGGGACTTAAAACGACTATTTTTGGAAATTGACATGGCATATGAAACTTCCAGACATGAAGTGCATGTTACATAATATTGGATTACATATAGGTTAACTTTTCACGTGGCCTGTCGGGGCTATATCCTAAATTATGGTAAATAGCGAAAAACACTCAAAGAAGTCACGAGGCTGATTTTTATGCAAACTAATGTGGTATCATTAGATTTTTGTCTCGTCACGAATCTATAGGGCTGATTTTGAAAAATATATACAATCTGTATTATTATACCAAATCATAGTGATAATAATAAGGATCAATTTCTGTGAAGGAATATCAAACGAAAAAGGTAGTTTTATAATAAATAAAATGTTTTATTTTGTCTACATTAATTAAACATCAAATTGCATTGGTCATTTGAACGCACTTCATTTAAATGCAATTTACTGATTTCATTGATAACGGTTGAATATCTACTCGTTTCAGATATTGATTAATTTTTCAAAATCTACCTGTTATGTTGGTTTGCCGTTTGACATTCCTTCACAAGCCACAGTTATGACTTATAAATATAGAAATGAAGGAATTATAAATGAAATATAGAAACCGTTAAGAGTTAGCAAAAAATCATAAGAGACCTTTTTTGTAGAGCGTTAAATTTTGTACAAGAATTATTGTTTGTCGATATGATCTGTTCATCCGTTCATGACGTAAAAAATTCCAAAGTAATAACAGATTTTTCCCTTGTTATTTCTATGTTTGATTATCGGGGGGCCGGGTTGACATTAAAATTAAGAGCTATAACTTGGCATGAATTTTTTTAAATTGATTTAGAACCGATTTAGGAGTGTCGTGTAAAAATAATCGGACAACCCTAAATAAGGACCACCCTAATATATATATATAATAGTGGATATTTCTATTTTCTTAAATCGTCCAATTCAAATCCTGGCAAAAATAATGGATTTTTCAAAAATCTAATTATCTCGCTTTATTTTTCAACAAAATTGGCACCGAGACTCCTTTCAGTATTTTTCGCTATTTAGTATATTTCACGGTTTGACCCTGAAAACCCACTTGAAAAATTCACCTGTGTATATATGCCACGCTTACACAAACACCATACACGCACACACATATGGTAAAAAAATTAAACAACAAAAATATTCTACATTTTTATTAGGTTATATAAAAATAGTACTTATTGATTTTTGGTTCATACAATCATCAAAATTACACCAAGTGCACATTATTTTATTTACAATTTAAAAATATACAATTTATTGACTTATTCTGTCAGCTTATAGCAATGATTCGCACATGTAACATTTACCTCATTTTCATTATTTGTAAAATGACTAGGGTCAATTACATACATAGCCCAATTACATACCAACCATTCGATCAAATATCATATCATAATCTTTAATTTATATTATTTCATTTAATGGTGGGGTTTTAGAAATACTTACAAAAATTACTTTATTAAATTAAGCATAATACGATATATATCTAAAATATTTGTTTAAAGGCATAACAAACACAAAAAATACTGCATAAAGCAGACTGAATTAATTCAAAGTCCGCATTTGGTATATCGATCGTTCGAATTTAATGCTGCTATCTCAGAGTCGTATAGTGAGTCAATAACTAATTATACTTTAAAATGTCACTGAGTTGACCTACAACTTGTTGAATTCATATTGTTACGACCTAGGTGCCGACAAAGGCAAATTCACATCTGCATTTTATTAAATTTTTGGCATTTGGACTTCTTTTGTTTACTTTGTGTTTAAAATTTGTGATTATAAAAACAGCCCATTGTGTATTGTAATCTTTTATGGTAGTCATTATTAGCCAGGTGTGATTTTAAGAAAATCCATCCACGCCGTCGGGTAGACATGGCATCTGTGCAGTATAAAGCAAGGGCCCAATTGAGAGAAGTGGCAGTCGAGCGAACTAAGACTTGTGTGCATTCGGTAATCTATTTAGTGACGGTCTTTGTGCTTGTTATTGAATCGTACATTACGTTTGGACTGGTTGTGCTCAGTTATATTTGTAACTGTGTTATACGGCGTTTGTATAGTTCTAAATAAACTCTATAGTAATTCTAACGACATTTTAACTTGAGTCTCGCGGCTCATAACAATATAGATATGGCTCCTTGTATTAACAAGACAATAAATTCTATCTAACCTTTAATTTTGTCTGCATCTTAATTCGTTGCAACCGTTACGATGTAATGCGAGTACTACACTATACAGTCTACAAGGACTGTTTTCCTAAAGCAGGATCGCTGTTCCATGTCAAATCCTAGGAAGTGCATTTCAAGAAATTTTGTACCCCAGCACAAGTAAATAAATCTCATGGCAGTGACATTCGCACCAACACAATAAACATGAACATATATGCGAAGCCACGTGTTTAACGTAGAAACCCTATCACAGTCTGGGGTTTCAATAAAAAAATTCTAACAAAAAATAATCCGTAATATCTATCTTCTTCTATATATATATATATATATATATATATATATATATATATATATATATATATATATATATATATATATATATATATATATATATATATATATATATAAGCAAAGTTTGTTTTCTTTGTCCGAGGTAAACTCGAAAACTACTAGAACGATCAGCATGAAACCACAACCATTCGACGCGGAATTAATCGTAGATGGTTATAGGCTATATATTTTTCAAATTCCATGAGCCCTTTGCCATGTTTTCTCAATTTGTTTGTTTATTAATTTATTTGCTCCCATAAAACAAAAGACAGGCATTTATCCTTGGTTCATTTGTTTTCTAGCTCATAAAAGAGGAACATGATTTAACATAACCTCTATGTTAGAAACAACTATAGTCTTAACATATAAAGCAGAAGAGCCAGAATGTATGCTTGAACGCGCTAATCTCAGGAACCACTGTCTGATTTGAAAATTCTTTCAGTGGTAAATAACCCATTAGCTATATATCATCGCGATAAGATCAATAGGAGCGGAGCACCAATGAAGAATGTTTCAAAATCGGGTTTTTTTAGTTTACCTTCTTTTTTGTTATTCCACGCGGACGAAGCCGCGGGCAGAAGCTAGTTATAATGATAAAAGCAGTAGTTGATTTAAGTAGTTAATTTTGAATGGACCCCACAGAACGCATTATAAATAGAAAAACGGCCGTTGATGCATGATGTTATTACGATAAATGAATAGTCGTTATTGTTTCATTACTAGTAACTTTGATAAATTGACAAAGAATTCTTTTTATTATACGATATCGAGTTACGCAGGACTCGAATTAAATTTCCGTTGGAAATACTATAGAATTTATTAGAACCATACAAACACGTATAACATAGGTGCAAATGTAACTAGACACTACTAGTATAAACTGCACGATTCAATAACACGCGCAAAGTCCGTCTCGCTATTTAACTCGTCTACTGAATCGCTCATCGAATATACGTCTTACTCGTATCGTAATCTTCGCTTGACTGCTTCACCCCTCCGTTCGGGCATTGTTTTATAGTAAACTGTATAATATAGCAATCGACTGCGTGGGCTGACTTTTTCAAAGATAACGTAATCTGCACACCTGGGTTACTTATTCCTGCGAATGGCCTACAAAGTCGAAAACACTATGTTTTATGACAGGCAGGTTTGCCTTCACCTTTGCCGGCATGTAACAATATATTATATCTATCTATATTATAATGGTTAAGAAAATTCATTTTCATTTCTGATATTCTGAAAGTACTTGTAGACCTGCCTGATCACAGGGATGAAAACTACACTTTCCGTTCCTGGGAAACGATTTTCGCTGCTGTCATTTTTTTAATGCATTTATGGCTTGGCAACTAGGCCTTTAAGCCAGTCAATTTTTTTTAAACCTATGCAAACCATATATCATATGCATGCGATTCATATCCCCAACTCTTTTTGCAGCCACTGTTAAATCGCGGCACAAATTGTAATTCGATTCAAATTATACTTATAATTTACTTTTAACTTAATCATTATTTAATTTACATAAATACGAGCTAAATATTTACTAGCAGTAGTGACAAATTTCAGTCCATCAGATTTAGATATAGATTACGCCTAATTTCATTACAGAAGTAGTTATTGATTTAACTAATGAGTTTTTATTTACTTTCCTCATATTCGAAATGAAAATCAGAGCGTTAACCTCGGGCGAAAGGCCTATTTAGTTACTTAAATTATTAACCAACCATCTCATACCTAAATAGATCACTTTCACCTCTTGTAACAATATACTACTCTGACTCACGAATTCTTTTTTCGTTTTTAAGGGTTCGGCAAAGAAATTTGTACAAATAAATTGAACCCGTAATATGGTTGGTTTTTAGTATTATACACAAAGCAAGAGACAATTTTTTTGTAACTCGAAAATTTATTTTATTATTATTTATCTTATCTTATTAACTTTTATTCTTAAGTAAAAAAAACACCTGTAAATAAAATAAAAATAGTAACATGAATCGCGGATACATCGCCTCAAGCGGTCTATGTCAGTCGTTTTGAAAAAGTTTTTATTGATTAATGATAATATGCAACTAAAAATGAAAAATATAATATATTGCAAATGCAGCAACAAGCAAATTATTTAATATGTCACTCGATAACATTTTTCCGGTTCCCCTCACGACGTGCAAAAAAAAAGACAATTATTCTATTGTTATTTTAGTATTATTCCTATATGTGTATTGTATACCAAATTTTATATTAATCGTTTTAATATTTATCTCTTTATTACCTTTAGGTATAGGCTTAAAAACTAATTGTTACAATTAGAAGGCGGCCTTTACTTTGAACTTGATTATTTTGTCGCAGATTTTTGCGGCCTCCGTATATTACTTTCAACGGCCATTTGCATCGATCATTGGCACGTCTGTATGCTGAATAACATTCTCCTCTTCATCGTCAGCAGCCGCCAGGAACTTTTCAACTCGTCCTGACACAAAGTCTAGCCATCCATGCCGGTGCATAGACTTCAACACTCGTTTTCTAAATACGACTAAGAGTAAAAATATGAGGACTCCTTGTAGTGCATTGAAAACGTCCATTATCGTCCTGGAAACAAATATGGTTGTTAAGGGTTTTTGAAATAATAGGTGTAGGTTTTTCGTGGTTTTGACCTTCGGCTACAGAACCCTAAAACATAATTTAGTAGAAAACACTCCATAACTTTTTTAAGTTCTACGATAAAATATATTTTTTATACTTTATTTTTTACCAGAATTTTTCATCTCATGAAATTAAAAACAATTATCGCTATAACAAACATGTGATTTAAAGGGCTCTTTTGTTGAAGTGATAACTTCTTATGGGAGGGTAAACCGCTTCGTTACGGTGGTCCCGAGACGCACACCGTTTTTTTTGTTTTTTTTTTATGACGATATTTTGTATATATTTATAGACACACTATTTTTTTTAACCAACTTCATAGTATGTATGTATCATCATACCCGCATTTATCTTGTATAACAATTTAGTAGTATGCAACAATTTTATTGTGTAGGACAGTTTTTATATGTTCAACAATTTTGATCCTTGAAACGAGAAATTTTATGAAACTATGTAGCTATTGAAATAAAGTTATACATGAACACGGAACCCTGGATTCTATTAATTGTAGAGGTTATGTATCGCACAAAATTTGACCGTGCTAAACTTTAATGGGCGGCCGTATCAAAATAATATCGACTCGACTTTTTAATGCCATCCATCGTAATACCTGTAATCGCACTAATCCTGGTATAAAAGGGTCAGAAATACCCACTAGGAAGGCATTACAATAATGCATGTAATAATACTGATATTCATAGAAAAATACGGGTTTTTAAGCTCTCTTGTATAGTTCACTTTTTCGGATAGTGTCAGTGATATGAGTTGAATATTTATAAATTCAGCATTCACATGTATAGTAGATTCATTGTTTAGCTTTTTTTAATTGCAGGAGGTCAGCAGACAGGCAGACGGCCCACTTGATGGAAAACGGTTACTATCGCCTATGGACATTTGCAACACCAAAGGTGCTACAAATGCACTGCTGCTCTCTTAAGGAAGACTGGAACCTGGTCACTAATGCCGGAACACAAATCAAGGTTGTTATGGCGACATACTTTAGACCAGGGGTGGTAGCCCTACCACCCCTGGTCGGGCAAATGCCCTACCACTTGGCTGCGGGTTGTTTTGTCACCTCTTACGACAGGCCGCCCGGCCGCAGCAAATTGCATTCTTTCTCCATTCCTGCGCGGATAAAAAGCCTATAGCCTATGTCATTTAATTTATACCAGTTTAGAATCTTATATACGCTGTTAAAGTTTTAAAGGATTAAAAATCATGAACACAAAACCTAAGAACACCATTTCACCTCGTTCAACCGTTTACGGATAAATAGGTTAAATGAAACACTGCGTTATCGCCAGGTGTAACTTATTTAAACAACTGATAACCATATAAGCAGGCATGATTGTGCACATATGTCGTGACATATAAAACTGAACCGATAAGGTATTTCAGACAGGACATGACGTATGCCCTGTTTATATATTTAACTATTCATTAGCTTGCCTTACAACCGTTTGACTTTTTAACATTATTTGTATGGAGCTTATGTTAGTAAGACAAATGTACGGTCGGTAAAATATAGGAAGCGGCCATAAATAAATCGTTGCGGAACCATCTGAATTATTATAAAATCTATAGTACTTTCTAATTTTTAAGGTTTTTTAAATTATTTTATTTATTCATTTGAAATTTTACATTAATCAGACAGTATTTTTTTTATTCTACTAGCCCTTAGACTAGTTCGCACTGTATAGGAGCTAGTGTCCTCTCCCTTAATGTAACAACCATAATATAAAATACATTTGACACAACTTAAAACTAAATATCTAAAGGAGTGTCTGCATAGTCTGGTTTACCGTGAATGTGGGTATTTGCATAAAATTGTTTAGAATACTGAAGTACGTAACTCAGATGGCTATTCAAAAACTTTATTAATGACTGGTTCCTTATATCATATGGACGATTCATTTGTCTTACTATCGATTAAAATTTGACATAAGCTCCATACAAATGATGTCAAAATTCACCCGGTGGTAAGTAAGGCAAGTGAATGAATAGTAAGATATTGAAGCCGGCTATAAATGACGATAAAATAAAACGACTCCTATTACAAAACATTTTTAAAATTTGATGAGATTCTAATACACAGGTACATATTTTTGAATAACCAATAAATAATTATGATAAATAATAGTACATACATACATAACTTCACGCCAGGTCCTTTCCGGCGTAGGCACGAACAACAGAGCGCCATTTAGGCTTATTCTTACACACCTCACATGCTTCTTTGACATTCATAGCTCTTGTCATGCATGCTCGTCTCTTCTTAAGGCTCCTGACATCACTTTCTGCTAGTACATGATCAATTTGATCATGGAAGGTGTGTCGTGGCCTTCCGCGTTTTTAGTCATTCTTCCATAATTCATTCTGTCCACATGCCCAAACCATTCCTTTCCTTACCTTCACCCCGACACTCTTTCAGACCAACTCCCTTTCTTACTTCGGTATTACAAACGTGGTCCGTATAGATAATAGTGCTAGAAAGATATTGCGTTGGCGGTGGTTGTAGAGGCGTCAATCAATAAATTTTCTACTTTCGTGGCTGTAAATATTGAAGAAGAAAGTTTATAATTACTAGAAGTTTCTATAGAGCGGTTTACTTAGGTTTGATTAATGTTTAATCATATTTATAAAATGTATGTTGGTACTCGAAGTGTTTTTTTTATTGGATAACTTCAGCAAACAGGCAGACGGCTACCATCGCCTATGGATATTTGTAATACCAAAGGTGCTAGTAATGTCCGCTCTCTAAAGATAGAGTGGAGCTTGAGCACTAATGCCGGAACACAACTCAAGGTTGTTATGGCGGCGTACTCTAGATCAGGACCTACTAAAAAAAAACTTGAGAGGTGTCAAGGGACACCCGGATGGAACGAAGTTCCTTTCGATTAATTAGTGAAGGAATTGTATTTTTTTTTTAAGTTATAATAATATTTTTTCGTTATTAACAAATATAGTGTAATATAAACTAAATCAGTTAGCTCAATTTTAGTAATAATGAGAGAGAGAGAGATACAGACAGAGAAACACGCGCACGTCGCACGGCTTACAACTATAGCCAAAAGTGTCGTTACAACTTGGTCTTAATTTTTTCCGTCTAGCCCCCTTTCGCAAGGCGCGATAAGGAACTTCGTTCCAATAAAAAAATATAATTAAAAAGATAATCAAGTAATGTATAGTTACAAAAAATAATCTTACCAAAATATGTGCTTTGAGCTGAATGTGCTGATCATTTCAAATATCCATGGCAACCCCATAACTATTATCAGCCTCACTGTTAATACGAATCTATGACATTGGAAAAGAACATTGATATTAGAGAAAGTGTAAACCAAATTATAGACTTCATTGAATATTTTCAGTGGTTTAATAATAAAAAATATATTTTTTCCTTAATTCATTATAAAAAATACAAAAACAATACATAAAGTATTCTAAATAAGAAATTATTGTTAAATAGTAACAGCATTAAACATATTTTTATATCTATACTAGCGGCCCCGGCAGACGTTGTCCTGTTCTGGAAAAATCAAAAGGTAGGACCTGATCCAGCGCTACCTACCGGTTTCAATTGTGGATTTAAATCACCCGGGAACCCACTCAAACACAGAAAAACAAAATCAGTCCAGGTGATTGGGAGGATTGTAGAACCCACCAATTTTCATATAGTGTAACTAACACAACTTTCTTATATATAGATTATTATAAAAATCTAAACATGCTGTGTCTGTACATTGAAGGTATTGAAAAAAACAACTGGAATAGATAGTACATAAACTATGGATCACGATGCATTACGTTTTAGAGTTTTTGCCTGTTTGTACGGAATACACGTCAAAACTATAGGGCCGATTTTGATGCAGTTTTCGCTGATCGACAGCTAATTCTTAGACTTAAATCTGTACTACCTTTTATTTCGGCATTTTTTCTGAGAATAACTTAAAATGGCCAGATTGAATAAAAAAAAAACTGGTTTCAATGTGATTTTTACTGGTCGATAGCAGTGTTTTGTAATGAAATTTGTCAAACATTTTGTCCCGGGAATTTTCCCGGAGTGTTTTAAAGTATTTAAAGTGTTTTATAGTATTATACCTACATACTAAAATAATATAATCCGGGATTTTTATATTAATCGAGATGTCCTGATATCGAAACCATATCATATTTCCATGTTTATTAGACATTTTTAGATATATATTTATAGTCATAGTCATATTAGGCAATATATTTATAGATATACTAGCTGACCCGGCGAACTTCGTACCGCCATATTTTTTGAATTCCTAAAAGACTTTGTTTCATGACACAAATACAAAATCACCATAATCGGTCTAGGTGTATAGGAGGATTCTAGAACCCAATCTCAGCGCCACCTACCGGTTCTAATTGCGAATCTAAACCATCCGGGAACCCACTTAAACATACAAAAACAAAATCGCTCCCGGTGATTAGGAGGATTCTAGAACCCGATCTCAGCGCCATCTACCGGTTCTAATTGCGAATCTAAACCATCCGGGAACCCACTTAAACATACAAAAACAAAATCGCTCCCGGTGATTAGGAGGATTCTAGAACCCGATCTCAGCGCCACCTACCGGTTCCAACGGGATAAAAAGTATCTTATCTGTTAAGTTGGATCAAACTGCACACGGTTTGCAGATTTGATTGAAATCGGTTCAGTAGTTTTGGAGTTTATTGGCAACATCATCGTGACACAAGACACAGATATTGACAAAATAACTGCAATTTTCGTTAGCTGTCAAGCGTCGACAACGTCGCGGGCAAATCATAGTAATTAATATATTTAATTTGGAGGCAAATTACGATAATGCTACAAGTAATACCGTCATCCATTTTAAGTTGTTTTTGTAAGACCTTTACGGAAATATTTTTCTTATATTTTCGAGAAAATGAACTAACTTATATTTGAGAGCAGAAGTGAGATTCGATGTAAATTTATACCGCCATATCACAATCGATGTGTAGACAAAAATGCAAATATTTACTATTAACAATATTGTCATTACGCTGTACATGTAATACCACTGTTGCTTTTGATCTGAAAACAAGAAAAACATTAAGTTCCTGGAATTGATTTAGTGAAGAAAAAGTATATAATCCCCTATATTCATGTCTGCTTACAAAAGTATATTCAAATTAAATTTCGTCATAGTCGTCACAGATGACACTCATGTCAACTGAATACTTTTTATGAATATGCTAGCTGTGCCCGCGACGTCGTCCGCGTGGAATTTGTTTCCAATCCCCCAAATTTTGGAACATTCTTCGTTGGTGCTCCGCTCCTATTAGACTTAGTGTGATGATATATAGCCTATAGCCTTCCTCGATAAATGTACTATCCAACACTGAAAGAATTTTTCAGATCGGACCAGCGGTTCCTGGGATTAGCGCGTTCAAACAAACAAACTGTTCAGCTTTATAATATTAAGTATAGATTTTATTTTCATTTATGAGTGCCGAGCGAAGCAAGTTATTGTCATATTGTTTCTTTAACGAGTCAAATAGCTTATTCATTATTGTATACTTGCTTGTTTCGTTTGTAATAAAGAATTATCTATCTATCTTCATTATATGTGACGGTACTTGTGAAAACTATTTCGTATATGAACTATAGGTGATAGTGAACATCTTATCAGACAACACCCAACCGCCAGGACAGTAACAACAATGATACCCTGGCGCGTTGTTCTACGCATAGAACGGCACATTGTACTGTTATCATCTTATGGATGGAGTGCGATACATTGCATTATCTATTTTGTAAATGGTAGGTAATAAACTTTTGTAATGATATTTTAAGTGTGATGACAACAAGGTATTTTAACGTCCGTATTTTGTATGAACATAGTTTTGGATTTTATTGTAATTATATTACCAACCCAATTAAAGAGTAGCAACTTTGGAATTTCTATTATATTGTAATCTATTTATGTGAAATATATTTAATTTTAATCTGGCAGAAATAATCTTATTATTTGGGACAATAATATCCCATCTCATCTTCAACCAATCATTGTCCACTGCTGGACGAAGGTCTCCCTAAGACACCACGGAGTCCCCCCGTACCTCACGAGGCTGTTAGGCGAGTACCTGCGGGATCGACACATCCTTTGGGAGGGGGGTGAGTCTGTCAATCACGAGCTAGGTCGGCGACGTGTCGCGTGCGGCGTTCCACAGGGGTCGGTCCTCGGGCCGATTCTTTGGAACGTAGGCTATGACTGGATCCTTCGGGTGACGGTCAGGCCCGGGGTAGGGCTGATCTGCTTTGCGGACGACACCCTACTCACGGCACGCGCCGCGTCATTCGCGGAGTCCGTGGACGTCGCCAACGACGGGTTGGCGATAGTCGTAGATCGAATAGCTAGGCTGGGCTTGAGGGTCTCCCCCGCGAAAACGGAGGCCATCATGTTCCATAGGAAATTCCGTAATCCACCCCCGGATCTGTCCGTTACAGTCCAGGGGGTGGCGATTAGTGTAGGGCCCAAGATGAAATATCTTGGGCTAGTCCTAGACGGGAAATGGCTGTTCAAAGCGCATTTTGAGCAGTTAGTTCCCAAACTCGTGAGTTCCGCGGGCGCACTCTCAAGGCTTCTTCCCAACGTGGGGGGGCCGGGGGGTGCGACGCGGAAACTATATTCTGGCATCCTGAGGAGTATGGCCCTTTACGGTGCCCCCGTCTGGTTCGATTCGCTTCACCGCCACAATCGAACCCTGCTGCACCGGGCGCAGCGGGTTCTGGCCGTGAGAACCATACGGGGGTATCGTACAGTGTCTTGGACGGCGGCGACACTCTTGGCAGGCGAGCTGCCCTGGCCTCTCCAGGCAGACGTCCTGTCCAGGGTTCGTCATACCCAGCAGGATGCCCTAGCTAGAGGACTGACCTTCTGTCAAGTCGAGATAGAGACGGTCAGGAAGCGGGAAACCGCTTGCTGCCTCGTCGACTGGTCTCGTGACCTCGAACACCCTGCGGCCGGCGGCTTTACGGTGGACGCAATCGGGCCACAACTGGAGGAATGGGTCAACCGCACTAGCGGTACCCTCACCTTCAGGACGACGCAGATACTGACCGGACACGGTTGTTTCGATCAGTATCTGTTTCGCATTGTGGGCTGCTTGCCTTCTCCGGATTGCCGACAGTGTGGCGCACCCGATACGGCGTTTCATACGCTTGTCGAGTGCGCTGCCTGGGCGCCGCAGCGTTTCGAGCTCGAGACAAAAGTAGGAGCCGTCGGATCGCTCGGCGACTTGGTAACGGCCATGTTGCAGAGCGACGACGCCTGGGATGCTGCGGTTTCTTTTTGTGAGGCAGTTATGTCTCTGAAAGAGGCCGCAGAAAGGGATAGGGAGCGAAGTCCTAGGGCGCGTGCTACGGTCTCTTCTCGAGGTCGCCGGCCTTCAGCCGGCACCCGGAGAGGCAGGTACGCGCATTACTTCCCTCCCTGAGTTAGGATCCGGAACGATGGGGGCCCTTAGCTACTAGGTAAAGCAAGGGACTTAACAACTACCCCCGTTTTGTAGTGGAGTGTGTTCTCCCAGGGCACACTTCAAGCACTTTATGCGCTGGATCGACTGCTGCGTAACTATGTTCTACATCTCAGTCTTTCCTTCACATCAAAGCGCAGGGCCGCGAAGGGAGGAGGGGGTTTTTAGTGGGTATTGAGGTTGCTCGCCCGTGCGGCATCGCTCGGAGTCTCCACACTCCTCTGTGTAGTCCATAGCGGACGGAGCGCAAGTAGAGCATACAATTGCTAGCGTTACCGCCCCCCGTGGATTCGTGCCGTTTCCTAGTGACGGCCCAGAGAGTGCGTAAATCGGTTAGTCATTTTCCCTCGCCTCAAAAAAAAAAAAGGTCTCCCTAAGACAAAGCGGACAATAAAATCCTATCTTACTAATATTATAAAGAAGTAGAGTTTGTGAGTTGGGATTTTCAGGGTAAGCTCCGGTACTACTGAACCGATTTTGAAAATTCCTTGACCAGTGCAAAGCTACATTATTCCCGGTGAGGTAGTCTATATTTGATGGTGATAATTAATATTTTTACGTTTCCTAATTATTCCGGTGAAGTGGGCAAGGGTCATCTATTCAGTTACAATTTCATAAAAATAATGGCTTTATTGCCATCAATAGTTTGGACAGCTTGGATCTACTAGAGACGAACCGAAGAGAGCCTAAACCGTGGATGGTCTCTAAGAATATGCTTTGAGCTAAAAAGAACCACGGAACCGTTAATATATAAGACTTACTAAAGAACCAGCAGTGATTTAGTCCAATGCCAGGTTTTTCATGCTTCCCTGGGTGAAAGTTTACAATTGCCATCATTGTTGTCAAAACGGCAGGACAGCCCCAAGCATACAAAGCATACCAGATAAATTCTCTCCACCCATAGTCAGATATGGTAGGAGACCTGCAAAAATGATATATTCTGAAATATCACATTATATCTTCTTCACTTCTCATAAAAAAATCGAAACGCCTCTGAAGTTTGATTTTATACAAGTTTTATGTATTTTTTTTACATTAAAGAAAAAATATAATGCCAGTTAATTGCGGATGTTATACTTTATATGTTTATTTTAATTAAAGTTTCAAATTAATTTTAATTTAAGTTTAATTAAAATACACTAACCGAAAATAAATCTAGAAATTAAGCTTTAAAAGGGCACGGAACTCGAGTCCGTAGAGTAGTTAGAAAAGAAAAAAAAAACATGGGCCGTGGGACAGGGACTGTCCTGAGGCCATTAGGCTTTCTAAATAGGAGAGAGCTCTCAAACACAACAATATAATTAATATAACTGATTAGGTTCCAATTATAGTGTACATAAATTTAGTTAAAATAAAACGACACAAACCTTGTATTTCGAAAAACTTGTACCGATATAGCGTTTGACCAGAAGAAGCTTGTTAGAATGAAGAAGTATGCCAAAAACCCTGGAATTAACACATAGCTATAAATTGCGTATTTTTAATTTGAAGAACTTATTGCCTTGGGCAAATTATATTGCACATTAAGCTCAATTTGGAGCTTCGCTTAGGCATTTCTGAGGTCAGAGGATCACTAAGGTTATACCCGCCACGGTTGACAAAAGAAGATTGGCGGCTGAAATATGCAGATCTTTGTATCCTAATATTCATTCACCATCAACACGTGATAATTATTGTAATCTGCACTTAGGTCAAAAATCTGCTTAAGCGGTGCATAATTTCTACTTTTAGGCTTCGAAAACAAGTCATTTTAATTAGACGGTTGGCACCTCAACAGCTGAGCAACCACGGTTTCTTATTTATACATAATTGAGTAAATAATGCTTCAATCATTTGTAAATCAAAATGTTATGTACATTAAATGCATGATTGAATGAAAACTCTTTATTGTTCACCATAACTTAAACCTAGACATTTAATATAATAATAAATAATTTTATTAGAACAATGGGCGGCCTTATCGCTACATACATTATGGTAAGTGAAATACATACCTCTCACAGCGCACAAATCCATATCGGTGTATGCCATAATTTTGATCATAACTAATATTGCCAAACCAATTGCTAGGCTACCACAAAAGTTAATTAAACTTTTTCCATGTAGATCTCTAAAATAAAAGCAAACAATTACAACTTTTCTTACGCAAAGGCATTGACACGTTTACATTATTTAAGAAATTTCCCTATTCTAAAAACATCAAAAATTAGCTTAAGCCGGCCCTTTTGTTAACCCATCATGAACGCCTCGGTCATCTATCAGTCCATCGGTCGGGGATAACAGTAGATTAGTATTGGACTCCCGATGACATGCTCAGACATCAGACCATCCAACTAAACCACTCTGTTCTTCTAGCACATCGCCGTAATGTGTAGGGGAACACTTACAAGCCAATAGATGGCGGTGTACATTAATCGCGGTCGGAAACGTTTCCCGTGCCGTACAAAGAATATGGAAATTTTTTCCAACAATAATAGTTGGGCCTAGGCGCCGCAGAGTACTTTATATATACTGGTATAGGCGCTATACAGTGGAGAAATGAGGCCACTAGGCCAGTGCTTTGGGAACTCCCCACCAAATGACCAAGAATTTATAGGTTTTTTCTTTTATACGTATTTAAATGCCTGTTGTTATAAACTAAGTTATTAAGTGACACCATTTGTTACGAGTTGCAGGACTCGAATTAAAATTCCGTTACAATTACTATAGAATTTATTAGAATTATATAACACAGGAACAATTAATGTAACTGAACACAACCAGTCCTAACGTAATGCACGATTCAATAACACGCCGAAAGTCAGTCTCTAAATAGATTACCGAATGTACACAAGTCTTGCCTCGCGGCTGGTTCGCGCTCCACTGACTCATCTCTCAATTGGGGCAATGCTTTATACTGTACAAATGCAATATGTCTGCTCGGCCGCGTGGACTAAATTTTCTAGAACCACACATGGCTAATGACTACCATAAAAGATTACATTACACAATGGGCTGTTTTTCTAATCACAACTTTAACATAAAGACAAAGTAAACACAATAAGTCTAAATGCCGAAAAAGTAATAAAATGTCTACAGGTATGCCAGTGTGAAATTGTCTTTTGTCGGCTTTCAGGTCGTAACATTATATATACATTATTATAGGTTTAATAACAAATCGCTGTCAAAGGGAAGCGTGTGCGTAGCCATAAGCATGATTGAATTGCCAAACTGTATGACAAAACTGATTCGCTGGGGTTTTAAGTTTTATTATATTGAAAGGAGTGCCACGTATAGGGCGGAGAAACGTGATGACATGGTCCTCCGTCTCAAAGGAAATTCTTCCAGTGAGGCTGTTCTTCCTCCTCACAGGCCTAGGCTAGGCCCCATAGGTCATACGCTTCACTTCACAACTTCAGTATAGGCAAAATAAAAACTAAACACAAGATTTTTACATTCTCACCTGAGTTCAGGCAGTGCCGCATAAATAACTGTAGTGGCAGTGAGAAATATGACCGATACTATCATACAGTATCCTAAAATTTTGTCATCAATAATAGCTTTTTCTTCTTCCACAGTGCAAATAATGGCTATCGATCTCACTTTCGTTAAATTGACATCTTTCATACTTGTTTGATTAGCAACACAGAACCTAAAAGCAACAAGGCGAGAAAATATGTACTGTGTAGTTTGCTGCTATTTCAATAGATACAGGTTCGGTAAGTTAGTAAGTTATTAAAATAGGAGTATTGTAATTACTGGCCATTAGTGTGGACTAATGGCCGGTTCCTAGGTATATTTAAGTATTCATTCACTTGCCTTACCATGGATTAAAATTTGACATTATGCGTATTTGACGAGGTAGAGCAATGCTGGAATTATCTTGATTACAGCTCTTAGGGTCCCGCGTCGGTCTCGATAGTTGTGATGCTACACTCTCACAGAATATCGGCGTAAAACGCATAGCCTTGTAGAAATCGTGTTTCGTTCTATGAGTGGGAGTTCCGATGCGCCCCTTCTCCCCCTATCCCACCTTCCCTGTCCCAACGTCCCTGTCCTACCTTACCTGCCCCACTTTCCCTATCCCGTCCCTTTGTTCCATTCCCTTATCCTATTGGTTCTGTCTGACCCATCTATCCCATTCCCTTTATTTCATCCTCCTTTCCCATCCTAAAAATATACCTACCTAAAACGTCATAAGTAAGTATAAAGAAAACGAGTCACATGGCACAGTATTGATTACAATTATTGTTTGAAAAGTAATTAAAATTATCTTAAAAGTTAAAAAAGTGTTATTTATATTTTAACACCTGTTTTTTTATATGTGAAAATATTACAATATATTGTGTCCACATCTTTATTAGGGCGCGTTCCCACTTTGTCGTGACGACAGATAATCATGTAGGTGTAGGGGTGATGGTGCGGTGATTAATGTTGGTACGGCGTTATCCTCCAAAGTTCCGACACCAAATAACACTCACAAATCAGAAGGAGTAAATAATTTTATTACTGGATATCAGGTTCAAATTTACTATATAATATAAAATGTTAAATTATATGCAACACACGACAAAAATATAAATCGTGGGACGGTATGCGCGCGTGTCACCGGACAAGGTTATGAGCCGCACTGCCGATCGAATCAATCCGGGTGCGTCCACGGGCGATACCCGTCGCATCGCGCGGGCGCACTCGCGGCGGGCTGCGATCGCGCATATCCGTCGTTTTAGTGTCTGCTTATGCTTAGACGATATTGGGATTATTTAAAGGCTACATCGGTTTAAGTGTCGTGGCTTATATGTTTAAATGGTGGAGTTCACATATAAAACGACACGATTTACTATCGTCTACGACATTTTTTGTAGTGACGATAGATTGTCATGACAGTGGGAACAGCTAGCACGACAGTCGTAAAACGATAAAAATCGTTACGACTAAATCGTGACGGCAAACCTATCATAGCCACGAGAAAAATATCCTCTCGTCACTCGTCAACGTCAACTCGTACACGTATTTTCCCTTCCTCTTGTGACTGTAGTAGCTTGCTAATGATGTGTAAACGACAAAGCGACTGCCGTGAAACGATAACATTTTTGACGGCAAACAATCGTTATAATGGGAACAGCTAGAGACGACAGTCGTCCACCGATAAATTAATCGTTATGACATAGTGGGAACGCGCCCTTAGCCGGTTTCCACAAAACGCGACTGCGCTGACGTAGCCTCTCTTGCATTTTATCCGTTGCAGTCGGGGAGCTTCTTTTTTTTTTTTTTTTTACATGAGGAAATGCGTTGTCGCATCGTCAGCCGCGCGGGGGATCATGCGCGGCCGGTATGTGGGGCTCCCCGACGCCGATTAATCAATACGACCGGCGCCGGTATACCCACTAAAACCTCATGGGAGCCTTCTTCCGCCTAGCGCCGGGGTCACGGTACATGCGCGAGCTTAACCCGCAACCCCGGCAGCGGCTGGCCGCCTCGTAAACAGAGGCGGCCTCTCCTGTGTGCGGGCCGGGGAGTGACGTTTTCCCGGCCCTGAGAGGGACGCGCGGCTGCCTCTCGCGCCCTCTCGCGGCATTAGTGCGGGCGGAGATCTAATGGATCCCCCAGACCTCAACGCCCGCTGCCGCTCACCCGTGGTTATCATTTACTCTCGGGCGTCTTCTGTGCCGCTCCCCGCGGCGGCTGGAGTATCCGCCACGGCCGCGGTTTCGTCCGGGGCTTTCCGGCTGGTCGGGACCTTCCTCTTGGTGGGCTTCTTTGCCCCGCAGGGCCGGGAGCCCAGCTGGTGACCGGCTGGCTTGCCCGCAGCCTCGCACACTGGGCAGTGCGGTTTCGCTGAGCAGGGGCCGGTCACCAGGTGTCCGCCTTTACCGCAGCGGTAGCAGTCGCCGCTGCGGTCCACCTCCGAGGTGCATTTTGCCGCCACGTGTCCAGTCTCGTGGCAGCGATAGCACCTCTGGGTGCGATGGGGGAGGGCTTCTACCGTAGCCGAGGCCCAGCCCACCAAGAGCTTCGTCCCAACAGCAAGGAGCTGTTTGGCGGCCGCCACCGGGCAGGCCACCACCGTCTGGCCCATCCCGTCTTTGCCGGGACGGACTTTCAACGCTTTGATGCTCGATGCGGAGCATCCGGTGGTGCGCGCGATGGCAGCTACCACGTCCTCCTCGTGCGCTTGGTCGTCCAGGCCTGAGACGCGAAGACCCGCAGTCTTCTCGGGCCTGGAGATGCGCACGTCCTCGGGATAGAGTTCCAGTCTCAGTCGCTCAGCGAGGGCGTCAGCTAGGGGAGCGCTATCGGTGCCTGGAAGCACCAGCATCCGCGCCCCCGTGCGCGCCCTCTTGAGGTGGAGACCGCCCTCTATCCCGAGATCAGCCAGCTTAATTCTCGTTTTCGCCTTAGAGAAGAGGTCCGCGTATGTCACCCCTCGGTCCGCCGCGCCTGGCTGGAGCGTCAGGACGACGGCGGCGGATTTTGGGGGACGCAGGCGCGGGGACCTCTTCTTCTTGGGTTTTTTCTTCTTTTTATTTTTGGACGCTGGGGGTGGTGGAGGGGGGGCCTGCGAGGCCGGAGCCTGCGCCACATCCCCCTTGTCCTTTCCCCCGCGTCCACTTCCTCCTCGCCGCCTCGCGCGGGTGGTCGGCGCGTTGGCGGCGGCCGTGGCCGGCTGTGTGCCGGACGACAGTTGGTTGGCCTGTTTTCTGGCTTTCTTTTTGCTGACCGTCGTCCAGCCCTCCTCGGCTACGGCCGGGAGAGGGAGGGGCGCCGGACAGGCGGGCGGTGGTGGCGCAGAAGCCAGTGACACCGCCGTCCCTACTGATTCCCTTCTCGAGAGAAGGGGGGGGAACTCCTCGACCGAGCGCCCAAAGATGAGCGAGGGGCTCGGCGGGGGTGTGGGTCTGGCTCGAGGAGCAGGGCTTGGCCTGAGGGCTGGCCCCGGTAGGGGGGTCAACCTAGCCGAGCGCATCTGCTCCTCCATGGCCGCGAACCTGCTCTCCATCGCGAGAGTAAGCTGGTTTAGGCTCGCGGCCATCGTCTTTTCCATGGAGGACGGTGATTCAGCCGGCGGCGGCGCAGGAGCGACACACGGCCGGACAAGTTCCGTCTGAAGGCTCCTCAACTCCTTCCGAAGGTCTGCGATCTCTGTCTCCATGCGGCGATTCGCTGCACGGAGCAGGGCGACCTCTTCAGAAGTCGTACGAGTGAGGAGCTCTTCTGAGGCCTCTTGAATGGCCGCAGCCGCGTCCTTCAAGGCCTTTTGAAGGGTCCATTTAAGACCCTTCGAAACTTTGGCCACATTCATGACCACCGCCACTGAATCAGCGATTTGTCGCTGGAGGCCCTCCGCGTGAGCGACACGAGCTTCGGGAGCGGCCTGGCTCGCAAGGGTTGAAGCAGCCTGAAGTCTGGTCAACCTCGCAGAAGCCATCGCCGAGGCCCGCTCTGCGGTCTCTTTCTCTGCCTGGAGCTCTAGCTCCGCGCGTTGGGCCTCCACGAGTGCCTTCTTGGCATTCGCCAGACCCACATACATCCCTGTAGTTGGGGGACGGCCTCTGCCCCGCTTGGCGTCCGGCGCTTTTAAAGCAGCCTGTGCCTTGGCGGGGGTTTTGGGGACCAGTCCCTCCTCGTCTTCTGAACTCGATGGCGACGACGATGTCTTCGTCAGCTCGTCGAGTTCATCCAAAGCCAGGTAACGTCGCAACGCCTCGTTGCGCGCGACTTCCCTGGCCTTTCTTTCTTTGGTGGGTTTAGTGGAGGCCCCCGCCTCGTCCTCAGGTGGGATTTGGGACGAGGCCGCCGATCCTGCCTCAGAATCGGCACGCTGCCTACTCCGCGTGATGCGGGGTTCTACATTATCGCTACTATTCGAGGCCTCCGGCTGGGATGAGATAGCCGCGAGGAATCTCGACTGGTAGGTCTTGTCTTCGCCCTTCACGGGCCCTTTCACGTTGTTTTTGCCCTTCGCGGGCACGTCACCTGCATCTACTACGCCCTTCTCGGGCACTGCGTCGGAAGATGTTTTTGTTATAATATTCAAATCCATTTTTGTTCCCACGAGTCTTTTACTTTCTTAAACATGAAAAACTGGGTGTGGTACGCAGTAGCGACCGGGTTTACCCCCCCGGCCTCAAAACAGCTCGCCCTGCGCCGCAGCTTAAGTATTAGGGGTTTTTATTGAGGTTTTCTCCTCTTGGGCCGGCCGGTAAAGGCAAGCCCCGCGGTCCCGTGTGGCCGCGAGACGTGATCCACGACACCACACGGGGTAACGCTCGGCGGTAGCGCCCAGTGACAAGACTCTCGCCCCACCACTGGACCCGCCGCCACTGTCCTCGTCCTCTGGGCGCCCGGGACAGAACCGCGCTGCCCTCTCCTCGACAGCCAGCGGAGCAGATCTCGACGCTGACGGTCGCCGTCGGAAGGGAGGGGGTATTTGGGGAAGGAGGTTTGTAAGGAAGGGCAGGAATACAAGGAAAGGGGAGTGGATAGGTGGGACACCACTGTCACGGAGTGAAGGGGAGAATGTGACAGTGGCCGCTCGGGGCCCCGGGGACGCATCCCCTTGTACCGCTTCCTGGACGGGGAGGAGTCCAGGGCGGCACCCCCTGGGGGTGCAGTCGGGGAGCTAACCTAACGGTTAACTAAGAAATATGTATTTTTATTAATGATAACTTTACCGATTCATGTACCGATTTTACATGCTATTAATTACTCTCCAAATAACAACTATGCGCTATTTTCCTCCTTTTATTTGTAGTTATAAACTAATAACTTGTACGCTCGTAAAAAATCTATAAGGATACAACGTTTTGCAAGACGATAAAAAGTATCTCAGTTGTTTGACTCTGCGCTCCATATTACCGTGTTGATAATGAAGGAAAACACCGTGGTATATCTGCACATCACGATTAGTGAAACCTACTATCATTGGAAAATTTTGGTATTCTCTATTTGTCCAAAATTGGTAATATGACTGACTGGTTAAAATCTTTGCTAAGGACCTATCTTTGATTTATCATAACTATAAAAATGTATTGGAATAACGATTAGAATATACACACAACTGAACGTGTTTTGCCTTTGGCATACTACATCACCAGAGATTGCAGAGATTTATCTAATATATAAAATTCTCGTGTCACAGTTTTCGTTGCCATACTCCTCCGAAACGGCTTGACCGATTTTGATGAAATTTTTTGTGCTTATCCGGTATCTATGAGAATCGGCCAACATCTATTTTTCATCCCCCAAAATGTTAGGGGTAGTCCACCCCTAAATTTTTTAGATTATTTTGTAGACTAAATTTTTAATTTCTATTTTTTTATGATACAGCATTAAAAGATACATACAACCCTAAATTTTCAACCCTCTACGATCAACCCCTATTTTTTACCGGGCAGGACGACGTCTGCCGGGACAGCTAGTCTTATATATAAATTCTCGTGTCACAGTGTTAATAGTTAAACTCCTCCGAAACGGCTTGACCGATTGTCATGAAATTTTATGTACATATTGGGTAGCTCTGAGAATCGGACAACATCTATTTTTCATCCCCCTAAATGTTGAGGGTAGTCCACCCCTCTTTTTTTAAATTTTAGATGAATTTTTAGATAATTTTTTATGATACAGCATTAAAAAATACATACAACTCTAAATTTTCAACCCTCTACGATCAACCCCTATTTTTTATCTGTTAATTATAAACTTTAATGCTGTCGGCATATCGATTGAAGCTTTTCCAGGCAGGACGTCTCCCGGGACAACTAGTAATATAAATAAAAAAGTCATAATTATGACATTCTTTTTTTTTATAAAATATCTTCCATTTAATAAAGTATATTAAAACATATAATTAAATACAAAAAATAAATTAACCTATAAATATAAACCTAAATATAAACTACAAACCAAAGAGTATATTGAATATATGGAGATACAAACTATACTATGAACTATATAGAAACTAAAACTAAATAAAAAAGGGGGGAAAACACCTGACATTCTTAATTTGATCCTTAACTACCAATCGTTATCGGATATAATCAATAATCTTGTGGCATCAAGATGCCGTTTTTAACCGTCTTCAAAAAGAAGGTTCTAATTGACTATTTTTTGTTCTGTGTTTGTTACGTGATTACGTCGTCAATTATGGATCGATTAATTTTTTTTTGAAATTTGTACTCTGCGCTCGTATACTTTTTGACTCTTTGTGCTTGTGTACTTGTAGGGATCACCTCCTAATTATAATATGAATCATAGAAAAGTTTAAAATGACAGTCTGAAAATTATTTTGAAGAAGACAGAAGAAATTTATCAATAAAAATGCAGTTTTTCCTAGACAGAACTTTAACTTGATTACTTTTGAAGTTGGTTTTATTGTTTTTATTTTCTACCTTTTAGATACGCAAATACTTGAATAGCTTAAAAAAAATCTAACTGATTTCATCTCTACTCATTGACTTGTTGAATATGGAGTATACTCCTGAAGTGATAGTTCTTCTCTCTCTTCACAAGTTAAAGTTCTGTCTAGGAAAAAATGCATTTTTATTGTTGAATTTATTTCTTCAAAATCATTTTCCAAATGTCATTGACAAATTTTCTATATTTTATATTATAATTTCTGACTTAGCCAACTTAATTATTTCAACTTCTGTATAGTCCGCAAGTGATAACTTATAATTTATAGTATTATAGTTATAATTAGCTTGGAAAGTTTAATGTTTACGCATGAAATCCGCAAAACTAGTTTGCATCTTTTACATGGATCATACATTATTTATTATACATCATTCTTTATTCGAAACTTGCAAGGAATAGTTGCTATGGTCATAAATGGTAAGGTAAGCCATGGAGACCAGTTACAGTCAATAGTAGGAATCAAGAATCAACTTACATAGATGGTCCAAATGATTGAACGTAACTTTCAGATAATTCCAACTCCAGATTACCCAATTTGTTCACCTGAAATCTTGCGAAAATTTTAATTGAATTTTTACAGGACACCGAAGTAATTGGGGTCGTTATATTGGATACCGGCTCCCAGCAAGTGGTGTTTCTTTGCAAAACATACTGTCCGTCGGGACAACAATTGTTTCCAAAAACGGTAATAATATGACTTAACGTTAAGGCCACAAATAATTTCCAATGTCTCGAAATCATTTTGAATATTTAATAAAGCTTTCACTTGTTGATCAATTTTATCAGTGAGAATTCTTGAAATGTAATTATTATTTTAACACCGCGTCTTCAATATAAATATGTTTATTGCAATTTTAAATCGCTGTATTTATGTTTATCTAGGGCACTATGGGTAACACTTCTTTAAGATTTTTTATTCCACGCAACATAACGACAGCGGCGTAGTGCCGGCGACTAGAGTAGGCGCAAACAAGCGTACAACTGCGACCACTCAGCGGATCTTATGAACAGATGAGAGATTTGTAGTTTTAGCCCAGCATCCAATAATAATAGTCGCAGAGAGTACTAGAGTTGTGATGTGGACTTTAAGGTCTAACGTAGTTCATCTGTAGCAAGCTGTATTGCAAAATAAATTCTTCTATGCAGTTGTAATGTATCGGATACTGGTCACAAACACAAACTCAGTAATTATCTAATGAAGGAACAAACAAATCACTTAGATTATGATATCTGTAACAAATAATTTAATGAAGGAAATGTATGTTTGTGATTCTCAAGAGAACACAATTAACTAATGAGTTGTTATTATTGATTTGGGCATAAACATGTAAACAAGTAGCCCTTTATAAGCAGATACATCACAATTAAACAGTTAGTATTAAATAACATTCGGAGTAGTTCAGTATTAAGTAACATTCGGAATAGTTCAGTATTAAGTAACATTCGGAATAGTTCAGTATTAAATAACATTCAGAATAGATCAGTTATAAGTTACACTCAGAAGTGAACAGTTATAAGATATATTCAAGAAAGACCTCGTGTCGAAATTAAGTAAATTAAATAAAACTAATATTACAAAGTGTAAAATATCAATAGTGATCAATATACTGGACTCCCACTCACTCTAGAAATAAAAGTTAAACTATATATATATTAATAATAAAAAAGTGATATAAACTTAACTCCAAGACTTTGACTTACTCGCTGTCAACGTGCCCTTACCACCTCTCCACCGCTGCACGAAAACCTTGCCATTACAAATTGGTGTCAGAAGTGCGGGATATTTCCGGACAAGTTTAAAAGGCAAGTCAAGCAGTATAAGTACGTCGAGGGTTGCAAATCGGTATCAACGCGTGGGCAGTCTCCGACAACCACGTACCGGCGCAGACAAAGACTACTTTGGCGGAAGGCGAAACTTCGGGCATTGGTCATCAAGTAACCAGTCAAGTCACAGAGGACTTCATTCCAAGTGAGTGTGTTATAAGTGTTAGTTAATACTCATACAAGTGAAAAGTTTTAAGTCTATCCAATAATGATTAATAATATAAATATGACGCAAGAAGCATCGACAGTTAGCTCAAATGGGTTAATAGACATCGGCTTAGCCGAAAGAATGATTAATAGATACAATGGGGACAAATCTAACTTACATGTTTTTATAGACAATTGCAATAACGCTCATAATTTATTAAATCCAATATATAAAATAGCATTCGTGTCAGTAGTTTTATCGAAAATAGAGGGTAATTTGCGATCGACTTTATTAAATAGAAACTTTACTTCCTGGGAAGAATTAAAAAACCATCTATTACAAAACTATTCAGAAAAAAGGACATTTGCTCAATGGCAATTAGAACTAAATTCATGTAGACAGGGCCACAACGAACCTGTTCTAAATTATTCAAATAGAATCGAAAATTGTTACATAAAATTAATAAAATCTTTAGAACCTAAACTTAGTAATGAAGCACGTAACGCGAATATAGAATTACTTAAAAATCAGGCATTAAATATTTTTATAAGTGGACTTAACCCACAGTTGCACATATTACTCAAATCGCAAAAACCCACAACCTTTGAAGAAGCAGTATCAGTCGCTATAAGCGAAAAACAGGAAATTCGATCGAGACAAGAAATGACTTCAAAATATTTCGAAAATAAAATAAAAAAATGTTCACATTGTCATATGTCAAATCACTATACTCATGAATGTAGAAAAAAAATTACAGTTAGATCAATTCAGACGGATAGAATACCTACTTGTTTTAATTGCAACAAAAAGGGCCACATTTCACGAGATTGCTGGAATAGACGAAATTATAATAATTCAGGGCCAAGTCGTCAGTACGAAAATAGGCATCATAATAGTAGTAATAATTCTAAAAATTTTCCGAAATTTAATAAAAGTAATCAAAACAGTCGCCAATTCCAACCACGAGATGGGGATAATTTAAACTCCACAAGTCCAAAAAAAACGGTCGGTTCGAGGACTTAGGAAAATATTCAGGCCGATTAATGTTAATAGACACCGGTATATCATGTTATGTTACTTTAGAAATTGAAGAGTTAGAGTTGGGAAAAGGAACGTTTTTAATAGACACAGGCGCGGAAGTAACTTTAATAAAAGCAATGGCATTAAAAGAAAATACATTAATACATGAAGATCAAAAATTAAAACTTAAGGGGATAGATGAAAACGCTGTATCTACAGAAACCCTAGGTTACACACCGTTATCATTTCAGATAGGAGGAAACAGAGTGGTTCATACTACTTCGGTGGTATCAGATCACTTTCCTATTGAATGTGAAGGGGTTATAGGTAGTGATTTTATGCGTTCATTAAATGCAATTATAGATTACCAAACTAACACGATAGAACTGTTAGGATATAAGTTGAATATTAAAGATAAAGTTTTGAATAAAAGTGAACTCGATACATCAAAAAATGAAGATAATAATATTGTGTATAAGTTTCCTATGAGAAACGAGTTTTTAGACGTTGATATAATGAAAAGAAAAAATATAAGTTGAAACAAAGGAATAAATAAAAATAATTATGGGAATACTACAGACGTAAAGGAAAATGAAAGTTATGTATATGATGATATTAGGGAAATAAATAACTATGAAAATACGATAGACATAAATAAAAAATTAAATGAGAGACATATAAATAAAGAAATGAGCGGAATAAGAAAAAATAAAAATGAAGTAGTTCAAAATGAGAACACAAATATAATAACAGAAAATAAAAGTTTAAATGAAATACGTAGAAATAAAGAAATAGAATTTGCGGGGAAAGAAAGTTTAAACGAAAACATAAAAGAAATAAATAAAAATGAAAATGATGTTTTAATAATAGAACCGAGATGTGAGAAAGTAATATCAGTCGACATAATTAATTCAGATTTACATGAAGGAATAATTCAGGATAATATAATATTGTCAGAGGGAGTATATATCTGCCCTAGTATAGTAAAAGTAAGAAATTCAAAAGCGTTGACTGTTTGTCTAAATACAAATAATAAAGTAATGAAGTTAAATAAGGTAAACATTAAATTAGAACCGCTAATGACCGAAACAGAGACAGAATCGGTAAATATAAAATCAGTAAGTAAACACGAGCCAGATAATTGTGCTCGAAGTCGTTTAGATAAATTAAAACAAACTTTAAGAACTAATCACTTAAATATTGAAGAAAGGAAATGCCTTATCGATTTATGTAAAGAATACAATCACATATTTCATTTAGAAGGGGACAAACTGACAGCTACAGAAACAGTAGTTCACGAGATACCAACCGGTTCACACGAGCCTATAAATACAAAATCATATAGGTATCCCGAAGCGTTAAAAAGTGAAGTCAACGATCAAATTAATAAACTTCTAAAAGAAGATATCATAAAACCTTCAAATAGTCCGTGGAATTCACCCGTGTGGATAGTGCCTAAAAAAGTAGACGCATCAGGAAAGAAAAAGTGGAGGTTAGTAATAGACTTTAGAAAATTAAACGATATAAGTATAGGAGACGTATATCCTTTACCGCAAATAAGCGATATTTTGGATCAGTTAGGACATAGTAAGTATTTTACAACGTTAGATTTGGCATCTGGGTTCCATCAGATAAAAATGAAACCTGAAGACCAGGCTAAAACAGCTTTCAGTGTTCCTTTAGGACATTATGAATATAATAGAATGCCATTTGGTTTAAAAAATGCTCCAGCGACGTTTCAGATATTAATGAATACTGTTTTATCGGGAATACAAGGACTAAAATGTTTTGTTTATTTAGATGACATAGTAGTTTACGGCAGTTCATTAGAAGACCATAATTTAAAACTAAAAGAAGTATTTGAACGTCTCTCACATCATAAATTAAAATTACAACCAGACAAATGTGAATTTTTAAAAAAGGAAGTTATGTATTTAGGTCATCTCATTACTCAAAATGGTGTTAAACCAGATCCAAAAAAGGTAGACTCAGTTAGAAATTTTCCAGTTCCAGAATCACCTAAGGAAATAAAAAGCTTTTTAGGTTTAGCTGGATATTATAGAAGATTTATTAAAAACTTTAGCGATTTAACAAAACCATTAACAAAACTTTTGAAGAAAAATGAACCATTTAATTGGACTAGTTTACAGCAAAATTCGTTTGAACAATTAAAAGAAATGCTTTGTCAAGAACCTATTTTACAATATCCAAACTTTTCAGAACCTTTTAATTTAACAACAGATGCAAGTAACTATGCGATAGCTGCTGTTTTATCACAAGGTTCTATATCCGAAGATCTTCCAACAGCTTATGCCAGTAGAACATTAAATAAAGCTGAGATAAATTATCATACAACGGAGAAAGAAGCTCTTGCTATTATTTGGGCAGTAAAGCATTTTCGCCCTTATTTATATGGTAGAAAGTTTAGAATATTCACAGATCATAAACCACTAGTTTGGTTATTTAATGTAAAAGATCCTGGTTCACGATTAGTTCGATGGCGTTTATTACTTGAAGAATATGATTATGAAATAGTTTATAAACAAGGGAAATTAAATCATTACGCTGATGCTTTGAGTAGAATAAAACCTAGAGAAAACGTAGAGAACGTCCAGTCAGAAGAAATAAAAGTTCAATTAACTACGAGAAATAGAGACAGTTATTCATTCTTTTTGAAAGAAATTCAGTCAAAGCCTATATTATTTAACGGTGTTGAAGAACATAATGAAAGTTTTCCTGAAAATTGTAATAATAGTGTTATATTCACTTCATGCGACTTAGATATCCTTAATGAAAAGAATTTAATAAAATATGAACCTTTTACAGAAGAACTTAGGTTTGGAAAACCAGTACTTTATGATACAGTAGTAATAAAACAGGAAAGTAAAAATTATATATTTAGTTTTGTTAGGTTAAATAATTGGGACAAAGTAGCATATGAAGATATTTTCGAAAGTTTAAAAAATTTAAAACAAACACTTTTGAATGAGAATATTAAAGAAATACATTTTAGTTTATAATTTATTAAAACAATGATTAAAATATTTAATTTAATAATTAACA
>CM022545.1:11636945-11671295 GCA_012273795.1 Dendrolimus punctatus | reverse complement strand
GCTGGAGGGGTGGAGTCGCTCTCTGATCATCGGTATATCAGATTTGAGCTAACGACCCCCTCCTCCGGTCCGAGCCCTGTTCAACGTCGCCCCCCTCTCCTCCCGCGTTGGGCCCTTACCAAGCTCGATCCGGAGCAGGCCGAGGAGTGGGCATGTACGGAAAGCTGGGCCTACCCAGCCGATTTCGCGAATTTGGACACGCAGGCAGAGCACATGCGCAAGACCCTGACGAGGGCTTGCGACGCTGCGATGCCACGCGTCTCCAAACGACAGCCTTCGTGCAGGCAGGCGGTCCACTGGTGGACCGAGGAGCTCGGCGAGATGCGAAAGGCAGTTCGCATCATCAACCGCAGGCTCAAACGCTGCAGGGCGCGCCGTCCTCCGGACTATGTCGCGGAAAATGGACTCGTGGGAGAGTTTAGGGAGGCCAGAAAGGCCCTTTCGATTGCGATATTGCGGTCGAAAGCCCGAGCTCGGGCCGAGCTCCTCGAGACGCTCGATCGGGACCCTTGGGGGCGTCCGTACCGTAGGGCCCGCAACAAGTTGCGGCCTTGCACTTCCACGGCTACGGAAACGCTCGAACCCGAGGTGCTCCGTTCGGTGATCGATGGGCTCTTCCCGGATCCGGGGAACTTCACTCCCCCCAGTATGGGTCCACCCATTCCCGACACCCCCACGGACGAGGAGCCTCACTCCATCTCCGAGGGGGAACTCGACGTTGCCCTGGACCGGCTCCGGGGCAGGAAGACGGCTCCGGGACCCGACGGGGTCCCCGGTCGCCTCCTCTTCCTGGCTGCAAAACATCTACGCAGCCAGCTGCGGGACCTCTTCGAAGCCTGTATTCGCGCAGGTAGGTTCCCGTCGCAATGGAAGGAGGGGCGTCTGTGCCTTCTTCCCAAGGGAGGTACGAAGCCTCCCGACGATCCGTCCGCCTACAGGCCCATAGTGCTGCTGAACGAGGTCGCCAAGGTCTTCGAGAAGATCTTGGCGGAGCGGCTCGTGAAGCATCTAGACACCGTGGAGCCGGGGCTATCAGATACGCAGTTCGGGTTTCGGAGGAGGCGGTCCACGATGGACGCCTTCGAGACGCTGCGAACGGTGACGGACGAAGCCGTCCAGGCGAAGGACGTCGTTCTTGCGGTGTCGCTAGACATAGCGAATAAATAAATTAACCTACTACAACTGTTGCTGAAGAGGACTCTTGGCGGGGCCACCTCGTTTCTGGAACAGGGTACAGTAGGAATAGTATTAGTGTTATTTCTATTTAAATAATTTGACAACAATTTCGTTTGTATAATTGTAAGACTTAGGTCTTTTGACCCACATTAGTCTATTTCCGCCTCACACTATTGTGTTAGCGGTTAGTTTAGTTAGTTTTAAGTGACAAAATTGCTTGTAAAATAGCAACTAATAATTGACTGGTTCAATATACACATAGACCATATCTTTTAAATTTGACCTTTCAACTTTGTACTATTGTGCAAGTTGATTAGTATAAAGACTCACCTCTAGTTTAAGTTATACCTAGAGTACACCCCTTCCACACTAACAAGATGTTCCGCACACCGGCTAAACAGAAACAAACAGCTCCGCCGATAGCTTTTGAGGACGTAGAGTTTGACAGCAGCCCATCCGTGTCATTAAGCCCCAGTCCTAGAACATCAAGACCGCCACAGACGAGGAAGGGGGTAACATTGAAATTCTCCCCGCCCGCTAGTAGAGCCAAACAGGCAGTTGATGGCCCCAAAGCAATACCGGCGATTAATAAGACATTTACGAAAAGAACGCCACCCGAGGCCCCTAGAAAAGTGGCGAACACAAATAATCTCATGCATAACAAGAGATATGACCGGTTATTTGAGGCCAAAGAACAATTGGAGGCGTCCACAGAACACCTGAACAACTCCAAGAACTTGAAAACGGAGATAAAGCAGAGCGTAATATATGCGGTCAAACGTCTATACGCTCTGCTTTGTCAATGCGACAAGGACTTGGGGGAGGCGCTTATAGAAGTGGATGAAAAAGAAAAAGCGGGAAAAGCGGGGAAGGACCCAGGCAAACGAGAATCCAGCTGCAAAGAGGTGCAGACTGAAGCCCAACAGCAGCCAGTGCGCAAGGGTCCAGGGGAGCAAAACGAAGATGAAAGGATAAGAAGAATTGAAGACGGTCAGTCTAAGTTATCAACCAGAATGGAGGAGCAATCAGCGCTCTTGCAGAAGAGCCTGGAATGCATGAATAATCTCCAGAAGATTATTCAAGAATGTGGGACAGGCCCCAGCGTGGAAAATGCTCCTCCAAAACCTAGTTACGCGAGTGTAGCGGCGATAAGGGTGGGGGGTAAACCGCCGCTATATCGAACGCTGCACTCCGTAGCTATAAATAGTAAAAAAGAAGGCCGCTTGACCAGTGAAACCCTCACGGATGTACGGACGGCGTTGAACGCCATTGATGGGGGGGTCGAGGTGGAGCGCGTCAGGAAAGCAAGAAATGGGCAGGTCATCATCAGCTGCAGGACAGCGGAGGAAAGGGAGAAGCTGAAATGCAAGCTGATGGAGAAGAGAAAGGACCTAACAGCAGAGGACATTGCCAATAAACAGCCTATGGTAATGATAACGGGGGTACTCAGGATCCACACTGACAAAGACATATTCAAGGCTCTCAAAAATCAGAATAAGACGGTTTTTGCGGGCCTTGAGAATGTCGATGAAGGTATGGAGATCGCGTACAAGATTCGTGGAAAAAACCCGAACACGCAGAAAGTAGTACTCAAAGTGACTTCGCCCATCTGGAGGAGACTGACCGAAGCGGGCTATGTAAAAATCGACCTGCAGAACTTGCAGGTGACGGACAGGTCGCCATTAACCCAGTGCACCATGTGCCTGGCGTTTGGACATGGCAAAAAACGCTGTGAAGAAACCCAGGTCATGTGTAGCCACTGTGGTGGCCCTCATACAAGGGTGGAATGCGAGGAGCGCATTGTAGGCGCGCCGCCACGGTGTAAGAACTGCATCCATAAGGGACTTCCGGATCACGGGCATAACGCCTTCGATGAAAAGTGCCCCATAAGACTAAGATGGGATGCGATCGTGCGCGCAACCGTCGCCTATGATTAGACGAGTCAACGGAAACGACAAAATAGTAATGGACCGGAAACCGGACCTAGCTGGGAAATTTAAGACAGCAAATGGTAAGAAAGATTGTGACATAACACCAAGCAGCTAGGAACGGTCTACGGTTCGGCTATCTTGCGCGTGACCGTTGGACTCGTCTAACGGAAGGCGATGTCGCCTTTTAATGAGGACTCACGTTAACTATGGTGACAGCAAATTGATGGAGATGGGAGCTTGTGAAGCGGACTACTCATTAACACAATACACACACAAATCTACTAACTGCACAGTAAAAGAAATACACAAATAGTCATAAAACACACAGAAACATACATCTACGCTAACATTGACACTGCATAAATAATAAGTACAAACACACTTAAACAAACAACTTTTAATATTAAAAGCAGTTTGTTTGCAATATACTTATCTAGCAAAACACACACATGCACTGCACACATACACACACACACCCACACACAAGCACACACATACGCGCACACACACACGCGCACACACACACACACACACACGCACACACACACAGACACACACACATACATTATTAAATCATTAACGCAAATAGCAGCAAAACACTTACCAAATCGCAGGTTCCCATCACGTAGTGGTGAACAAATCTGAAACAAACAATACATATAGTAATAAAGTACCAACAAACATGTGTATATTGAATAGCAATAGTACAATAGTTATAGTTAGATAGTATGTATAAGACACTACATCAATATATTGTAGTATATCTGATGCTAGTGTTTGCAATAGAAGTAAGGCACTTTAATATTTAAAACTGTATTAGAATATGCACCACTTACGTAGAGGGAAGGCACTGGCTGCCTTAGCACCGAAGCATAGATACAAATATAAATAAGAAATTGTATATAAAAACAGTAAAAAATAAGATGTAATAGAAATAGAGTTTGAATAAACCATAGCATACATATGTACATTCATACTATTAATAGATATAAATATTGGAAACATAAATTTTTGTAAACAAACTTGTATTGTATATATCCTGGAAATATTTATTGTAACGTATAGATAAACCAACAGAACCTAATATTATGTACTAATTTTAAGAAACAAAAATGTAATAGTAATAAGTTTGTTAAATAAAACAATAAATAAAATCCCGAGCCACACAATCCTCCCAAATATATAAATATATGTAAGTGTATATTATATTCGATAATAAGATAGGAAAACTAGTAGGGAAATATATACTTGAGTGTCCGATCATCTCTCTTGGGCCAGGACAACCGGCTCACACGCAAACCGAGTCGGGGGTCTTGACCCAGAGGAGGCAACGCGGGCGCTCGGGCATATAGAACTATTAAATATGTATAAATGCAATATAAATATATTATAAGTAAGTATATGATAAAACCAACATAACCAATATAAGCCAACAATAACCAACTAATATTCCAACCACATCCAATCCAAAACCTTGTATTTTTTATATATATCTATGCAAAAACTAGAACAGTAATTGACCTGGGTATATCCTGTTCGCCTGGGCTAGAAAAGCTGAAAAAAAAAAAAAAAAAAAAAAAAAAAAAAAACCGGTTAGTCATTTTCCCTCGCCTCAAAAAAAAAAAACCGGGGATATTAAATAACTAGATAGATTAACTTGCAACTATGATTTATTGATATTATTAACTTAATACTAGATATGGAATGATATGATATGATATTATGAATTACACGTACGCGAGTCACGGTGCCTTTATGTGAACTGTCGAAAATGACGCGTGCTCGCGTAAACGCCGATTGTGCGGTCTGTACGGTTGCACCGTACAACACTGGTCACCTTGCGAAACCGTTCACTGAAAGTTGAATGACAAACATTTCGCCGACCTCTTTTGTATTATTTGGACATGAGCAACACTTCAGTTGGCTCTGAATGAGAGCAATGTCATGCATAAGTCACGGACCTGTTTATGAGTCACTATAATCATGGGGTAACCGTTGTACGAAGCCTCCCCTTCGGAAATACGTCTTAATCATTCATTAATAGCAATCTAGTAATACTAGAATGATAATTACCGATTACACACAATATAGCTAGTCTTCCGACCGTGTCAAAACTTTAATTACTTTTAAACTACAGATATTCTTGAGTACCTAAAGATGAATGCAGCTAAGCAATGTAATTACTACCCTTTTTTTAAGAAGGGATTCCGCTTGACGATAAAGCACCGCGGGGTAAGCGCTGGGGTGCGCGTGGGTTTCGCCACGTCGATGCAAAAGTATCTTTGTCCGTTTTCAAGGAAAAATTACTGGACCGACTTGGCTGAAACTCAGTATATATATACATATTTTCGTTGCCGAGGATAAACAATGGGACAGTTTCCGGTATATAAATATATTTGTCTCTTATTGTAGATTACCAGAAACCTCCCAATCCCAATTGACAGCAAGAGAAAAGTTACAGCTGGAAATTGATAAGAGTATGAAATCCCCAGAACCTGAAGAACAAACACAAAATGAATCGGGGTTGGCAAATAATATTAGACGTGAAATGAGCCTGTTTGAATATGGAGGAGTCTTTGTTTCGTCTTTTTTATTTTCTTACCATATTGTGATTTGTGTCGTGGATTCGCGGAATAAAATTATAAAACATTTTTCTAGAAATTACTCGTTTTTTTTACATTTGAGCCCAATTAGAAACCACATAGTCTAATCCCGGGTTAGCCCTGGGATCCCGTGATTATGCATCAAGAATCCCGTAATCCCAGGATAGAAAAACATGCTCGAAACGAAAATAAAACACATACAGACGACAACTATGTATGTAATGTAGGCATTAAAATGTGACTGCGATTACAATATTCAATGACGGCGCCAATGTTAAATAATGAGTTTATTGTAATTGAAATCTAGATGTACCTGTTTTTAATAATTCATTAATGGGAATAACCATTTGCAACGCCATTCGGTTATAATGAGTTATATGAGCACAAGCGTTTCAGAAGTTTTAAATTGTTACGAGTGTGGGACCCGAATTTAAATGCCGTTTAAATTACTATAGAACTTATTAGAACTATACAAACACGTATAACACAAATATAACTGGACACAACTAGTACAAACTGCACGATTCAATAACACGCAAAAAGTCCGTCACTTTATAGCTTATCGAATGTACACGTCTTGATCGTATCGTAATCGTCGCTTGACTGCCTCAACCTTCCGTTCGGCTATTCTTTTATAAACTATTCAATATAACAATCGACCGCGTGGATTGAATTTACCAAGAAAACGTACAAACGATGTCTGTCACGAAAATCTGCATACCTGCGGCCATAAACGAGTACAGTAACAACAGGATGTTTTTCTTAATTACAAATTTTAAATATAAAGTAAACAAAAGAAGTCCAATGCGGTAAAGGTAATAAACTGCAGGTGTGCATTCACTTTGTCGACGTGTAACATATCATTTCTAAAAAAAACTGTCAGTAGGCCGTTCATTAATTACGTAAAAATGATTTTGTCTATTTTCGTCCCCCCTTTTTTTTTGACCAGGGGAAATCCGATTGAGGACTACGTCGCGACAAGGGCAGAACCTTGGGGGGATAATCCGCGACCTAGTGTGGGATTCGCCAGATTGGGGGTGGCACTAGCATGCCCAGTCAGAACTGGTGCCATGCTATTGCCACTCCCCAGTTAGGGATACCCACTAAAACCCCTGGGTGTTCCGTCCTTCGCCTTATGCTAGGGCTACGGGTATATGACCTAGCCTCTCCGCAGCCCTGGCAGGCGTGGGCCTGAGAGGCCTCTTCCACTGCCGAGGGATTACTTTTCTCCCCCAGCATCGTCAAGCTCTCTGGGCGTGGGGCGGTCTGTAACTCGCCCCACGGGAGGAGAGGTGCGCGCGCGCGGAACACGCCGCGCCCCCATCTCGACGGCATGTGCAGGTGAGTGAGAACCTCTATACCCCAAGAGGCCCCACCCGCGCCGTCCGCTTATGGCGGCCGAAGGTCCTGGCTGGCCCTCCGACGCCGACGCGTCCTCCTTTGGCGGGAGCGGAGCAGTGATGTGCGCTCACGCTCCCGCTCCGCCTCCTCCTTCGCAAGCATGACGCGCTCGCAGAAGGAGGAGATTTTTGTCCCCCCTCGCCCAACTACCCATGTAAGGATACATAAGATTTCTCGATTAATAATCAATTTTGTTTTGTTTTTCCGAATAATAGCACGTTGTTATAAAAAGATCAGTAATGTAAACTAAATATTATAAAATTCTAAACATGCCGTGTCTGAAACAACAACATCATCATCATCCGAGCGTTAAATCCCGGTTGCGTTCGGAGCGTTCACTCCGACGCCCAGGGGCCGCTTTCCTACTTTTTCTACTTCACTTCGCGCGACCTTCAGCATCCACATTCCATTTTGAAAGTAAGATGTTAAATTAGTTATATATGTAAAAGTATTAGAATTTATTGTAACATATTGTATACGCTTGCCTATTTTGTCGGCATGTCGGAAAGATCAAATAATTTTTATGCACCCGGTGATAAAAGTATCACAAATTTTATCACAGAAAATTTGTTATCAATTAGTGATAAACTTTGCATGACGGTCACGCGAGTGCAGTGCTTTTTCCCCACAACAAAAGTACCCAACATGCCTAAAGAAGTTTCACTTAAATAATCGATATAACGGGTACCTATGTCTCTAAAAATTCACTATTTACGTAATTACCCTAATCGATGAGTGATCTATGGTTTCTTATTTATTTCTATATAGGTGATCTAGCAGTCCTGGATTTGAATCATTTTATGGTGAACTTCAGAAACAGAACCTATTCGAATGTGCTATGTGCATTTGTTTATCGCAGTCCACATAGTTTAGTTATTATTGTAGCTGCACAAACAAATTGTACACACAAAATATAGTCGGTGATTCTTTTGTGATGTAACTAAAACGTGACTTGACAGTAGTACCTTTGCTCTTTGCTATTTTCGACACAAAGACCACAATGACTCCTTGTAAGAATCACATTATTACAATAGCAAACATGCCTGTCTCATTGAAAAAGTCATCTGAGATATCCTTTTTTGTTTTGTTAAAATGCAAATTAGGTGCTTAAATCATTAAAAGTATTTAGGTAATCAGATAGTTTATCAAATTGAATACACAAGCCGTGATATGCATACCAACTACCTTATGCCTTGTCTTCATTGTGCACACATCCACGGCAGCTGGCAGGAAAGTGGCAAGACAAGTGGGCAGCGCAAGTATGTAAAGACTTTTGAAGTGAAACTTCTATATAGAGGGGGTCTTACGATTTTTCGCTCACGAAAAGGTGTCACAGTCACGTGGTCACCGTCACTAATTCTTACATTTTTAAACTCGTGATATCTTTCGAATGGAATGTCCGAATTGAATAATTCAAAAAAGTTATATAAAAGTATTGAAGCAGTCTTGAATAGGAAGTAATTTATTTTGATAAGGATTAATACCAAGATACAAATAAAGAGCCTTTTCTAGCACTGGCATTTTAATTAATTTTTTTAAATAAAAAAACACTTATTGTGGCATAACTATAATAGTTACACATATGCTGTCTCGACACTTTTTGTAAATAATGATGTGTCCTACAAAGTCGTAGTACATTATTTTATTCTATCATCAATACTTTTCGCAGCGCACGTGATTTAAAGTACTTTTTTACACCTTCGGTAACATTATTAGAGTTTTAGTAAGGACCCCTAATTTATTTGTTAATATAATAAAGCTAATAGCGTAGCTTGCCAACAGTGAAAGAATTTTTCAAATCGGTTCAGTAGTTTCGGAGCCTCTTCATCAAAACTGAGCAAACGAAATATTTTTGAATTATTTGTTTTGGAAATATTTGTCTGTTAACATAATTTGAGGTTCGAATGAAGATTGATGATGAAAGATGCGCGAATTTTGTTTTGGTTCCGGATTTAATTCAGTTTTTTGTTTGATACAATAAAATATGTTTAAATTAAAACTGCATTCAATCATAATTTGCAGTAAACCTGCGAAAAATCGAAATGTATGCTGGGACACATATTAGAAGTGAAATTTCAACGGACAAGTGGAAAAACGAATCGCAACGGACAAGTGAAAAAACAAATGGCAACGCATAAGTGGGAAAACGAATCGCAACGGACAAGTGGAAAACGAATCGCCACGGATAAGTGAAAAACGAATCGCCACGGACAAGTGGAAAATCTTCAACTGACAAATGACAAAATGAATCGCAACAAAATTTTAACTTGAAGTTTTACGGGCAGGTTTTTCAAATTGGACAAGTACATTAACAATCTGCCCGTAACACTTCAAGTTGAAATTTTGTTGCGATTCATTTTGTCACTTGTCCGTTGAAGTTTCACTTCTAATATGTGTCCCAGCACACATTTCGATTTTTTTACGAGGGACATTCCTATTGAGGACTTATTGCCGCGGGTGAAAACGCTGCAGGGGCGGTGGTGAGCATAATGTAAACGAGGAATAAGAAGTTCAATACCTAAATTCTTTGAAGCCATATCTTGTGATATCTAAGTAGTTAGCCGTTGATGTAATTGCGATATCCTTTCTTGTAAGATGTGTAGGTGCATACAACCCACTTGAGATAGGTACCTAATTTTTAATAATATAGATAGATAGATAGATAGATAACTCTTTATTGTACACCAATACAAACATGAACTTAAGACTAAAATTATATCTAGTTATGTACAAAGGGCGGTCTTATCGCTAAAAAGCGATCTCTTCCAGACAACCCCAGAAATGTAATTATATGATAATGACGATGGTGGTATACGTAACATATAGTACAAACTACTTACATTTTAATAATAAATACATAAATTATATATATATAAATATATGGATAAATTTTATATATTACATAGATATATACTTAATATACATACCGTACAAATACATATCTACAAAATATATAAATATTTATAAGTGAATTTAAATATCATATTCCAAAGACAGATAGTATTTTTTAATCATAGTTTTAAATATCGCTAGCGATTTAGCTTGTCTTATTGTAACAGGAAGCGCGTTCCAGAGCTGTATAGCCTTAACTGTAAAAGAATTGTTATAAAAACTTGAGTTATGCGCAGGAGTGTTCAATTTAAGTTTAGTAGAAGGGCGTAGATTATGAGAGCAAGAAAGAAATTCAAAACTTTGTTTAAGATAATCAGGAGTACTAGGGACAAATAAAATACTATAGAGAAGAGCAAGGATGTGAGTATTCCGGCGAAATCGAATTGGCAACCACTTGAGTTTTTTTCGGAATTCAGAGACATGGTCATATTTGCGTAGTCCAAATATGAACCTTATGCAAAAATTTTGGAGGCGCTCAAGTTTATCGAGTTGTTCTTGGGTTAAATTTAGATAGCTGGCGTCAGCATAATCAAGTATAGGAAGTAATAAGGACTCTGCTAGCTTAATTTTGGTGGTAGTGGGTAAGAAATTCCTCAACCTTCTGAGGGATTTGGATGAGAGATAAAGCCGCCGACTTAATTCGGTGATATGAGGTCGCCAAGACAGCTCACTGTCAAATATAACGCCAAGGTTTTTTACCTTATCACTAAAAGGAATGATTGCCCCGTCAAACATCACACTAGGTATGGCACTCCAGTCGACTTTATTAAGCATCCGTGAGCTACCTATGACGATGACTTGAGTTTTTTCAGGGTTCACATGAAGCCCAAAAGACTTGCCCCACTGCAGAATCCGTTCAAAATCAAAGTTTATGATTGAAACCGCTTTGTCTAAGGTGGCGACAGGTGATTGTGTATATATTTGTAAATCGTCTGCATAGAGGTGATAGGTTGAAGTGAGTTGATTAGAGATGGAGTTAATAAAAACAGCGAACAATAAGGGAGAAAGCACGCCGCCCTGAGGAACACCAGCAGTGAGTTCACACCATGATGAATAATCATCCTCTACGCGAACCCGCTGCCGGCGGTCATACAGGTAACTGTGAAACCAGTCGATTACTGTAGGAGATATGTTAAGAGAGCTTAGAACACCAAGTAATATTTCAAAGTTAACATTGTTAAAAGCACTGCTAAAGTCCAGCAGCGATAGCACAGTCAATAAACCATTATCCATACCATAACGGATGTCATCGGTGATTTTCACGAGGGCAGTAGTTGTGCTGTGGCCAGGACGGAAACCAGATTGGTAGGGATTAAGGAGAGAATGCCGATTAAGGAAAACACTTAATTGTTGGTGGACTAGGCGTTCCAGGACTTTAGAAAGGAATGGCAGAATAGATATGGGACGGAATTGAGAGAAAGAAACAGGATTGGGTTTTTTAGGAACAGGAATAATCTGGGCTTCCTTCCAGGAGACTGGAAAGGTACCAGTTACTATAGACGTATTGAATATATGGGTGAGGAGAGGATTAATGACATCCAGTATGGGCAGAATCATGTTGCGACTAATACCATCGCTGCCGACAGCGTTCGATGTAATGGATTTTACAGCGCTCTTAACATCACTATCAGTAAATCGACTTAATAAGAAAGTAGGATAATTGGGTGTTGGCAGGGCGGAAAGAGTATTTAAAGTATTAGACTTAGATACAATGTCAAAGTCAGAAGTAGCAGAGAAATGTCGATTTAAATCGTCAATGTTGAGTTCTTTAGGAATTGCACGATTTGTTTGCTTGCCAACTCCCAGGGATCGTAGAAATTTCCAGACTTTAGCTGGGCTTCCACTTTCGACTGACTCGTGAATGTAGCGGCGTTGAGCGTCCCTACACACTCTATTGCAGCGATTACGAATACTTACGAACGCCATTCGGTTGACTTCGGTAGGTTTAATTTTGAATTTGGTTTTAGCCTTGGACTTTTTGTGCATCAATGATTTTATGTCATCGGTGAGCCACGGCGCTGGCAGATGTTTGATTTTTATACGTCGTAAAGGTGCATGTGTGTCATAAAGCTTCAATAAAGCAGTATTAAACACATGCAACTTATCATCAACGGTAGCGGCCTTAGCTACCTCAGACCAGTCGAATTCCCGAGCATCCTTAAGAAGTGCGTCTAGATTCATATTACCAAAGTTTCGCTGCAGGATAATTTTGGGTTTCATTTTCGGCGGACGTACATTGTAAGAAAGGTAGATCAAATCATGATACGAAAAAGCGTCCGCCGAGCACTGGCCGTGTTTGGAGACGTGGGAAGGTGACGAGACCATCATTAAGTCAAGAAGAGAAGGAGTCGAGTTAGGAAAGCGATGCGTTGCACTCAGCGGAAGAATATTGAGATTTAAAGATCGGACTAAAGTTTCTAAGGAAGATGACCGATGGTCTCGTTTCAGAAGGCAGGTATTAAAGTCGCCCATGATAATGGTATGCGCGAATGAAGTTGAGATATTTTCTAAAAGTGTTTCAAAAGAAGAAAAGTAATTGATACGAAGAGAAGAGATATAAAAGACTCCAAGTAGAATTTTAGCATGAGCAAGTTCTACTTCTACGAGTAAATACTCCCCAGCATCAGAAGTTGGGAGTTGTGGAGACGTGCTTATAATTTTGTAGGGAATATGAGATCGAAGGTAAATAGCAACGCCTCCACCTCCACTCCCGACACGGTCATGACGGATAAGATGGAATCCTGGTAAGGTATACGAGTTAGAGGAAAGGCAGGGTTTTAACCAGGATTCTGACACTAATATAGCGTGCAAGGTACTTTGATTAAATGACGCCAACATATCTAGGAAATGAGCTGGAATACTCTGCGCATTAATGTGTACTATATTGAAATTATGAGAAAACCCCGAAAAATTAGTTTCTATAACATTTTGGAGTGGTACTAAACTGGAAACGCTGTCGTATATACTATCAGAAGTAGAAGAACAAGAACAAAAATCTGATTCAGAATCACTAACGCTGTCGTAATGAAGAGCCATAAGGTATCAATATAGTATTAATATTACAATAAGAAAAAAGTATATATAAAATAATAAAAATATGTACTTGAAAAATAAATAAATAAATAAATATAATTCAATTTACGATTAAATCGCAATTCATCTGCCAGGTGTGTGGATGAGATAGCGAGCGGTTATAAATATTAACAACACAGTACATTAAACAATATTCATAAACAAAACGCATTATTCCCAAAAGATCTTGTTACCGGAACATAAATACACAATACAAGTAATGACAATTAACATTAACAGTAGTTGACGATTGTGTAGTATTTATGTTTACCTACATATTTCAGTGTACCTTCTTGTAGATTAAATAATTTGTATAAACATTTTAAAAAGTCTAGATGTAAATAATAGACAATTAAAATAAATCAAAGTACGGTGATGGAGCCACTAACAATAGAAATAAAATAAATATGCAATAATAAAACAGTAATAAGGTTAAGAAACAATGAAAAAAGACAATATTAAATGAGTACTTACAACGGCCCAACTACAACAATAGGACTAATAATAGACGAAAATATACACTGCGTAAAGAAGGTAACAAGAAATAGAATTTAATACAGCTAATGTTCCTGCTACAGAGGTCTAAGGGTTATTATTTATCTTCGTGAACGTGAAGCCGGCCGATGGGGTTTACTTGCAACAACCGGTTCTTTAGGCCCTGGCGGTGGTACTTGCTGGTCTACAGGAGACGAAGAAGGCAGACTGTCTAGATCCCTCAGGTTCTCAATACGACGTTTAGTGCCATCACTGCCCAGCACATAAATCGTACCGTCCCGCGTCCAGCAGTTCCGCACCCCGAAACGCTGCCTGGTCTGGGTGAAAAGGCGGTGTCGTCTCTTTGTAAGAAACTCCGACATCGTGATCCCGGTTCCCTTGAGCTGAGTCTTTGCAAACCAGACCTTGCTGCGATCATCAGCATCACACAACTTAAACAAGATGGGTCTGGGTCGCTCACCTGAAACTGCTGGTTTACCTATCCTGTGGGATCGGCGTATTTGAGTTTCCCTGAAATTAACCACCTTGAGCCTCTCGCTAATGATGCTAGTGACCACAGCTGCAGTGTTCTCCTGAGCTTTCTCCGGCACCCCATGAAGCAGGAGAATCTTCCTCCTGGACCTCATCTCGACCTGATCAACAGACTGTTGGATAAGATCTATCTGCTCCTGAAGGGCACGAAGAGACTTCACTATAAATGTCTTAAAATTATAAAAGTCTGTAGCCAAGGCAGAAGTAGTGGTGCTGGTAGCTGAACCCTTGTGTAGTTCACTTTCTAGGGTATCCATACGCTCAGCAAAAGTGGTAGAGAGCTGATTCATGGCTTCTTGAATGGCATCCATATTGGCAGAAAATGAACTTGTAGAAATTAAGTATGTTGTGTTGTGAAGTGATAGGATATAACACTTGGCAGATAACCTGGCTATAAGGTGTAAGTAATCATGTACTTGTGCTTTAGTTTTAGTTGTTTAATAAATTATAAACTTAAAATAATTAAAGAGATAATTTCTAAAGCTGTTACTTTTTACTCCTCAATATACCGCGTCATAAATTTAATAAACGGTTCGTCACGATTGGAGCTAACAACACATATGCCAAACGCACTACTGCTTATCTCATCCCGTGGCCTCTTCATTTTAGGAACAGTATCTCGCTTAAAAACATTCAAATTAAGGTAAAACTGTACTCTTTCTCTTTCTTCTCATTGTAATTTCAGATTGTTAAAGGGAGAGCCCTCTGTTAACCATAGTATTAATATATGTATATTTTTTTAATACTTTAATGGATAAACTATGATCAATGCATGTCTAGGTAGTGGTGTATCCTTATCGAAAAAAGGCATGCAATGCTTAGATAATCGGCCTACCTGGTCTTGTTTGTAACCGAGAATAAAGAGTCAAAAACCAGGTAATAACGATAAAAACCTTCCATGGTACCGTGAACTTGATTATTTTCAGGCGTAAACACTTATTCTGGACATTCGCTTCACATGATCTTAGATATCCCTTAACCGGCGTACTCATCTGCAAGCCGTAACTGTCACCGAACGGATACAGGAACGTGCTTTAATGTGTACGCCGACACATGATCTTCCCTTTGTCACTTGATTTTTGGTTACAGTAAATGCAACGTTACGGTTACGGCTCGCAGGAGAGTACATGGCTTTAGTGTGAGACATTGCCATGTAGGTATTTATGAATATCACTCCTCGCGACATCGAGTCAAAATTTGTTAGGGTTCCTCTTCTATACGGGACCTGGCAAAGACATGGTTAGAACTGTATTACTCCACACAACCATCCGATATGCGTAAAACGACGCTGTATCAACAAAGGCCCTTTGTCAGACCAGGGAGTTTCTAACGTAGTTCTTGTGACATCAGTTTTTACAAAGAGTGGATTGAACACCGCTTGCTTATATACATTCGATATACAATAAAGACCTGATTTTAAAAAAAACCAACGAAGTTTTCTCTCTGCACAAGATATTGGATAAAAAAAGTAATTAATTTAGTTGTAAACGTCCTGCACTGGTGATCATTTTCCATCTGATTGGCCGCTCCACACAATTGCCTGCTTCAGGTCACAAAAATGTCATAATATTTGTTCTAGTTATGGGAACTGCATACTTATGAACAAAAACACAAGTGGTTGCAGTAATGTTTTAATTGCATTTAGGATGAGATATAAAAATACAATTCATTTACATAACATTGAATTTGGTTATAAATATAATTATTTAAATACAGGATTTCATAATTGATACATTAAATGTTGCTAGTGGTACAATCACACCATTATACAAAGGTCACTAGATAAGTTTTGTAATACGGCTTTTATTTTACAAAATATCAATATGCTACAAAAGAATTTCTTTTTACTTAAAAGTGTACTTAGTTTGAAGTCATGCACAATAAGTAATATTGATAAAAACGTACAAAAAAAACTACATACTTTTCGAAATTAAAACACATTATTGGAATGTTTACGAATAACTAAAGTTTCAATATCAGATCAAATTTAAAATATTTAATTGGAATGTTTATAATGGTATTTAAGCAAAACTGACTTGTTATTTCAATTATTACGATGACATGGTTGACACACACAAAACGTAACTTGTAGATAGGTAGGTAGTTGTAATTTTTTACTTGAAATAGATATTATAGTCAAGGTGGCGAAATCTCTTAATGGGGTAAATTCATATACCGCTCGTTTTTTAACGGAATCTAACGCAAACTACGATTCAAAGATAGAATTCAATGGTGTTTTAGCGTCACTGACTGATTTGTTGTCTTTGTAACTTTTCAAACACGGAAATGATGAGAGGTGTATGGAGTTCCCCTCTGACGCACTTCGCCACCTTGACTTTAATTTTAAATATATAAATTAAATTATGTTGCCATTTAATTAATTTAGATTTATAGAATCAAAATATTTATTTCCATATTTACATAATTTCATCCATACCGTCCTAGTTGAATATAGTAATAATACAAGTACTTTGGCTTTGCACAAAATATATAAACACTATTAGACATAAATATATAGAATGCTAAATAATTATCATTTTTTCAGATACGCCAAGAAATTATAATGATTGTTATATAATTTTGCAGCTCTAATTTTAACAAGTTCAGCAATGTTACAAAATGACGAACAAAAAAAAACTTTGAAAGTTCCAGACTTTCTAAAGTATTTTAATTTAAAAAAAATTATTAAATTCATTCCATAACTCCTCTGGATGCTGGATAAGGTATAAATATAAATAAGTAATTATGGCATTGTTTATGTTGGCATAGTTTTGTAACTAAAACAAGCCTTCGATTTCTCCAGTCTTAGTATTGAGGTCAATGTCATAGATGCTGGGGCGAGTGGGCAAACCTGGCATCTTGGAGATCTCCCCAACCATGGGCACCACGAACCCAGCTCCCACTGACGCGAATATTCCGTTGATACGCAACTTGAACCCTGTGGGCGCACCCTTGATCGCTGGATCTCCGGTCAGTGAATTTGAGGTCTTCGCCATACAAACTGTGAATTTATCGTAACCCTGGAACAATATTTTTACTTAAAATTACGTATGCGTATTTTTTAGTATTTTAAAATAAAAATGAATAACGCTACTCGAAATCATGGCAAGAATTTTATTTTTTAGTTCCTACTTGATGTTTTGAAATTTATGTGCTACTTATAATTGTTAAGTTTAGTGATAAATCAAAAGAAAACTCTAAGTATTTGAGATAACTAATACGTTATGCCGAAATTTCGATAGGTGTTACAACATTTTGACCGGCTCACAAAGAAATGTGGTCTGCACTTTTGACCAGACACATCTATTCTTGTGTATAAATACGCTGAATCCAATCTGGGGTCAGTATGATTCATACACCTTCAAAATTTTGAGGTGTATGGACAAAACTTACCACAGATTTGGATTTAGTGAATCAACGCACAATTTTTTGTGGTCTAGTGTAATTCATGATTTGATGAGTCTTAGAATAAATTTATATTGTAATTTATTATAATGTTAACTCGAAGTAAAAAGTGTTCTATATTTTATAAGTCGTTCGTTGGTCGGGCAAGCCTATAAAAGTTTTTGCACGAAACATTATATTGTTATATAAACAAAATAAGACTGACTCAGTCTGACCCAGGACGACTACCTGTCTGGAGATTTATTTGTCGTTGTAGCGTAAAAAAAGTGAAATACTTTGGGCAATTTTGAGTCAGCCGACCGGTTTTCTGGAGATGATCGGTGGGGGAAGAGGCCTTAGACCCCCGCCGGAGATTTCATATCACATAACAGCCAGCGGCACGAAGCGTTCTATGGGTATACTTTATACAAAGCGTCGCGAAGTGTTGTGGAGAATTAACGCTCGAATAAATGAATAAAATTGGTCTCTCGATACTATTTTCTAAGTTTTCGCAACTTGTGCACATAGTAAAACTTCCGTGATCACGGCTAGTGAAAAGTGGCCGGAACGTCGGAAAAATATAAATAAAATAAAATACCAACTCAAAACCGTTAAAACATAATTTTGTTATGGTTTCTCGATGTAGTACGAAAGTTATGTTTTGAGCTATTTCTTAGTAAAAGCTTAAAAATAAACTTTGTGCGCAAACTATAAACACGCCTACACTCCTAATTCTCGCACGCAAACACGAAGCTTTTGACGGTTAATCCATTGAAATCTTACAATTTAAGGACCGAATATTGCATTTTTAGTCCCCCGGTCGACCCCACAAACTTGAGGTTAAGCTTCTATTGACTCCCCACACATGTCCCAAAAATAAAATTGCGTTCTCTAAGAAATGCAAAGCTCATGTAAAATTTCAATAGACTAGGTCGCGTTTAAGATATTTAAAATAAGATTAATTTTAAGTAATTTAGCTTTTAAAATTTTTAACTGTGACCCAAAATAAAATTCAATTCTATTCTAGTAATTAAGGCAAAATATAAAATGATACTTTGATGAGTTTAAATTCACATAATTATTTTCAAGGTACTTATCTTTTAAAACGTAAAATTAACATAAAATTATTACTTTTTCATACATAAATCAAAACAAATAAAGTTCTGTAAAATAAATGTACACACACACCTTTTCGGTAAAGACCTTTATTTTCTCCAGAACCTCCTCAGTGTACTCTATCTCCCCAGCTCCGTACATTTCGGTGGCTATTTTCTTGATCTTATCCTGGATAGACATGTTCAATGGGTATAAGAAATTGAACTGCGAGTCCTGATCGCAGGCGTCAATGACTGCATCTGCCAGGTCTAGCGCTCCCTCGCCTCCCTTAGCCCAGTGGTCGCATATCACAGCCCTGAAGGCGCCGTTCTCCAATGCGAACTTTCTTACCAAATCCAGTTCGGCTTGACTGTCATTTCTATAGAAAAATGAATAATTATTTAAATCGATATACAATAGCAAAATGCACTTAATTAAAATTAGAACTAAGGGTACAATTGTCAACTATATCTACCCGCTCTCGCCACGTTTGTCTGCCCTAGGTTACGTACACGTCGAGGACACTTGTTATTTGATTTGTCCCATGACTAGGGTTGCCAGTTTTTTTTTTCAGCTTATAAGGGGCAAATGCTTAAATAGGCAAAAAAATACGGAAATGTAGTTTTTTTCTGGGAAAAATAAAAAAAAAACATAGTGACATTCTTTATTTTTTGGTAAAATATTCATTACTACAATTGAAAGTAGTGTAAAATTTTGAAAATATGTTATCGAACATTTTTTTTTTGACAATATTAATTAATAAAACTACGTTTTAACGGTTTTAAGCGCGGTAATTTATTTTATTTAGGTTTATCCGACGTTTCGGCCGCTTTTCAGTTGCCGTGGTCACGGAAGACAAAGATGACATTTGTCGAACGTGTATTGTCAAAGTTTTTATTCAGCCTACCGCCAACTTGTTCAAATTAATTATTTAATTTTAATTTTGTTTATGGATATTATTTACTCTATGGGAGCCTAATCTAATTTACCACCGCTTCACAACATGTTGTGGCTTGAAGAGAAGAAGCGGCGCAAGAAACTCTTCAGCAAACATGCCTAGTTCTAAAAAAAATTATATAATATTAAAATGAGTGGAAGGAAATTTTTTAGAACAATTTACAATTTTAAAGATGAGATGTGTCTGCTAAGTTTGAGTTTGTTGCCCTCTGAATTGGCTGCACAGGGCACAGGCATGGCCTTTTATAATAAAAACAAATGCAGCTCGGTTGCCGCGTGGGCACCGAGTAAGTTAGTCTTGACTGAGCTAGTGTCTTATCCTAGCCAAAAAAATATATATTTAAATGTTCTAATCATATTTGTAACAATTGGTGTATGATTTAAAACTGATTTTAAAACGGGTAACATCGGACAAAATGTCTGGTAGGACATGATTTTATTTGGAATTTCACAATATTATTTTAACAAACTACAACTGTATTATTATTTTGGTATTTTGCGGAAAGTACCTAAAATTATTTTTACTATTATTGTAGACAGACTTGAATGCTGAAATTGAGAGCAGAATTAGTGAAAGAGGATAAAGATTTGGATCAAAATAAAAAGAAAGAAACAGTTAAATGCGTAATAGAAGGCAAGTCAGGATTTAGTGTCAGAAATGCAAAGAGTCGGCCCACAAAGATTGTGTCTATGTAGATGCATCGTATGTTTATTATAATAATTGTGATGTCAGTAATGCCCAAAAGCGAGTCACCATTTATTACTGTATCCGGCGCTACCCGCTCTTTTATATGACTCGAAAAAAAACAAGACCAAATTGTTCTCAATATATTCCATTAAATAATACGTTATATTTAGTAACGTTTTAATTATAATTATAATTTTTCTATTATTAAAGAAGTTCCAAATTTTGTTTTAGGTATAAAATAAAGACTCGTTCATGTGTTTTTTGGAATTCATTTAAGTGTGCGGGGCTACCCTAACTTCCCCTTGTTAGATATTTTAAACTTATGTTATTTAAACAAGGTGTATTTTCAACGAAGCAGTGTAAATAATTACAATGTCAGGAATTCATTTTCATCATACTAAACGTTGCTAATTGTTTGTTCCGTTTTCTTAATTTTCCGAGAACTGTATTCTAATCGAACTAGAACAAATTTCAAGGAAACACTGCCAAGAAATAAGATTAGCATTTTTGTTTTAATCGGCTTTTTACGACTTGTGGATATACGTTCAGGTTGTCATGAATATCCAAGTTTTTAAATAATCTTTAAAGTAAATAGGCACCAAATAAAAACTGAACCACCTTAGACAAAATACAGTATATGAAACCGATATAAGCCTGATTATTTCTATTAATTTGCATGAAGTGACCAAAGCAGTCCTATATCTAAACATGCATATCACTGAATGCCATAATGTCCATTCAGTTCTGCACATTTCAACCAAATTGCTCGAATTTTGTTGATCCGTCCAATATCATCTATATTGGATGCCGTCAAAGTAAAAAGTCCTCATTAGTTACTTTGAATTTCTTATAATTTACGAAATTGAAAAGTGACGAAATAATTAGGACTCTCAATTTATTTATAATATTATAACATTCTAAACGTACCGGGTCTATACATTGAAGCTATTAAAAAACTACAATTGGAATAGACTATATAAACCACGGCGAACATGTTTCACGCAAAAACTATTGGGCCGATTTCGATACGCTTTTCGCTGATCGACAGAAATTTTTAAACAGGCTACTTTTTATCCCGGGAATCCCGCGGGATTTTTTCTGGGGATTATTTAAAGTGGCCAGACTGAAAAATAATCGAAATCCGATGCGGGTTTTACACTGATCGACAGCAAATTTTAGGTCATAAAATGTGTGATTTTTTATCCCGGAAATGGCTCGGGAATTTTCCTGGGAGCGGTTTGAAGTTATTTGGATGTCTAAAAATTAGCTTATTGCGACACAGAATTCACTAAAACGACTTTGTGTCCGGGGAATCCCGCGGTATTTTAAATCTTGCGTGGATGAATTCGAGGGCATATCCTGATTAATATATAAAAACTTTCAGCTACTTCAAGTTTTAGATTAACATAAACTTACCCGTGTCTATTTATGGCGACCACAACAGGAACACCAAATTTATTGCCGTTACTGATGTGTTTACCCAAGTTACAAAGTCCTTTGCCCAACAACTCAAGGTTTTCCTGAAAGAAAATATAATGTTAAAAATTAAAACTTCAAGCACTAACCATTGAAGCATTTTGACTAAATTCAATTAATATTATACCGAATATGAGTACCTATATCTTAATGCTTAAATAAAATTGATACGTATTCTTTAAGACGACGCATTGGAAATATTGGCAGCATACATCTCAATTTTTCTCAGCAATTACAAAACATTCGGACCTGATATTTATGTATTTCATTTATCATGTCCTTAACTTCATTTTGTCAATTGCTTTACATGATTGGTTAACTTTTACAGCAGAGAAAAAAATATCAAAAACTGCTCTTTTATAACAAAGATTTTCATTTTACAAGAAAACGAGACCGATTTAGGGCTCCATTTTTTTTGTATAAATTAAACTAAACAAACACTTCAATTTGTCAATTGGATTTTATAAAATTACCAATAGTCTTAATTTTAAGCGAAAAATACTATTTGGCGTACACGATCTTTCGGCGAAAGCTAGCCCGCGCGCGTTTTTGTATACAATTTGTTCCCCCTCAGTCCGCTACGGACTATTGTCAGCGTCGGACTTGTGTCAGTTGATCTTCCGCACACAATCAATAGCCGTAGCATTTTACGAGTGATAGTTTATTAGAAAAATGGGGAAAAAATGTGTTAAAATTTCTAAAAGAAAAAGGAAAGCTTATTTAATAGAAAGATGTAAGGAAATGGTAAAGAAAAGGTAAGAAACGATTTAAACTAAAATAACAGATGAGCGTTGCCATAGATACACATTGCACTAGTATCTAACAAAAAATATATTGTAGGAAACAATCAACACAGGGTAAAGCCATGGAGTCGCCTCTGGATTTAAGCGAAAACGAAACAATGTCTGTCGACTATCTAGAAAGGTATATATCTAGTATACAGAAGCTGTATATATTATTTTTTAACATCTATTAAATTAAAGGATTAGTTATTGTTATAATATTCCAATCTTTTGTAGAAAACAAACAATGCCACCGAAGTATGCAGAATTACAAAATGTGCCACCCACGTAAGATCATTTACCAGTTTTTATAGTAAAATAAAAAAAACACTATAACATATATACTTTTTTTTTTAGGATAGAGAAGGATAATAATGCGCTTCCATATATAGATTGTTTGGGACTTCGTCCATATTTATTTCGATGTACAGTCGATAACAATTTGCCTGTATTGAAAGAAATTACAGCTCCCGCGCATCTTGCTTGATAGGATCGTCTTTGAGAGTAATTAATTCTTTTTCCACCAACAAGCTTTGCTATAACGCCATTGAACCTTTCTACAACGTTGCTAATAGTAGATAAACCAGATTTAGATGAAGATACTTTGAAAAAGACAAAGGATACTTTTGTACAAAATTTAATGAAAACTGATGAAGAGCGGAGGGATATAGAAAAGAGAACTATATTACAAAGTGAATCTGGGGAATGGTTGGCATTAAGGCGAAATATGTTAACAGCCTCAAATTTCGGGAAAATTATCAAAAGAAAACAGATAAACACTTGCAAAAATGTAGTAAAAAATCTATTATACAAACCCAACATTGACCACGTTTCATCAATAAGTCATGGGAAAAAATACGAAAAAGTTGCACTGAAACAATTATCGATTATGAAAAATGTTAAAATTGAAAATTGCGGATTATTCATTGACGAAAAATATCCATTTTTGGGTGCAACGCCTGATGGCATTACAAGCAACATGCTGATAGAAATAAAATGTCCCGTAGCACCCTTTAAAATTGGTATAGAAGAGGTGATTCGACAGAACAAGATGCATTTTTATAAAAAAAACAAAAACGGCGAAGTAGTGATAAACCAAAATTCAGATTGGTATTTTCAAGTGCAAGGACAATTGCATATCTGCAAAAAAAAAAACAATGTTTGTTTGGGATATGGTATGGAAACAATAAAATAAAAACAGAAATTATAGAAAAAGACGACACGTTTTGGGCAGATGTGATGGAACCAAAATTGCTGAAATTCTATTACGATTGTCTTCTTCCTGAGTTAGTCGATCCCAGATATATAAGAAATAAGCCAATTCGTGATCCAGATGTGGTTACACATAACAAGGAAAATGCTATTTCCGAAGAAGCACAAAATAAAGTTACTTGTTTATCTAATGATACCTTTGCTGACATCGACGCAATTGCTGACGATGATAATGTTGCTATCGAAGGCAGTTCAGATTATATAATGACGTTTTCTGAATATTGACTCTAATATACTGTCACGTTGTAAAAACAACAATATATAGAACAACTAGAGTTTACCCCGCGGCTCTGCCGCGGGCCCACCTCTAGTGCGTAGTTTTTCGAGCGAGCTTTCACCCAGGTTACATTGCATTAAATTTTTATCTAGACACTATTCGCCCCCGGAAGATTTACTTATTTGTATATCGCAAACTATTCTGCTTTGCAAGATAATAAGTATAAAATGTATATTATTGGTATTGAAACGACATATATGCCAAATTTAACGAAAAATTATCCAGTAGTTTTTCTATGAAAGTGTAACAGTCATCGCATTCACAATATTAGAATATGGGAAGTGTGGAAGTATGGCTCCATATATTAGTAAACCAAAGTCAGTAAGGTCAGAAAATTACAAAAAAATTTAAAAGTAAAAGTAAAAGGAAGTAGCATACGTCCGTGTTTTTACCCGCGTGGGCAATGAGGATTGATGATGATGATTAAAACTATTAAATTACAGCACAAGTATTTAAATACCAAATTTCATAAAAATCTGTTCAGCCGTTTAAACGCACAAACATTCGCATTTATAATATTAGTAGTTTTATCTACATACATACACCTATTCTTATCCACCTCTGGCATAACATCATATACTACTAATAATAATAATAATAATAATAATAATAATCATTTATTTCGAATTATTTCAAACAATTTCAAACAATTCATATGTTGGTTAGTAAACTTACATAAAACAGAAATACTTAAAATTAGTGTTAGTAGAACTTATAGCCTAAAGTTTTGTGACAATAATCGTACCAGCTTTACACTTGCTGGCACAGCAATTCAAAATGGGCACATCAAACCTGTCAGCCAGGACTTTTAGGATGTTGTTAGAGCTGGCCCGGATCCTGCAGAGCAACGAGGCAGCTCTTTTCCGAATAACAGCGTAATAGTCGTCCACTCGTGCTTCTGCGAACATACCTGATGCACTACAGAACCCGGGCAGCCCCATCAACATCCTAAAACCATTATTGTATTGGACCCGCAAGGCGTTGGTGGCTCTTTGCGTACTGTTGGTCCACAAACTGCACGTATAAAATACCTGACAGTATGCTTTAAATAGGCTTATTTTGACATCCTTACTACAGCGTCCAAAGCGACGAACCAACAGGTTGCATCGAACCGCCAGCGCCCTGCGTTCCCTCTCCATATCATCATGATCCTTGAGATCTTTGGTAACATAGTGACCGAGATATTTGAATCTTTCGACCACGTTTAGTGTGCTACCTTTCAATTTAACGGCAGGTATTATCTTTGGGCATCTACCACCGGTAGCGTTAAACACCATGAGCTCACTTTTCTTGACATTATACGACAGGCCATGAAATTGCGCATATAATTCACAAGATTTTAACAGTTCTCTGAGTGCCCTGATCGTTGGGCTCAGCAGAACCATATCATCGGCGTAGCTCAAGTTGTTGAAACTAACACCATCAATACGACATCCTAACCTTTTGCTGCTCAACTCAACGATCAGTTCATCCATATACAAATTAAAAAGCTTGGGTGATGTTATTCCTCCCTGTCTGACACCACAATCCAACACATATGTTTCTGACAGCTGATCGGCCCATCTAACGCTATTTGTCTGGTTATAATACCAAAACTGAAAAATACGTAAAAGCTCTGCTGGCACATCCCTCTCACGAAGCTTTTTCCAAAGTAGGTCATAGGACACTAGGTCAAAAGCTTTGGAGAGGTCTAAAAAGCAAGCATACACAGGCGTGCTACGTTGTGTATAGTATTGTACTGTACTTTTGAGACAGAGAACGGCACTTTCGGTCGATAGTCCAGGCCGAAATCCGAACTGTGCATCGTGTAACTTTAAAAAATTCTCTAGGCGCGCTTCCAGTAAACTATCCAGTACTTTAGCCATGACAGTAGCTAGAGAGATAGGCCGGTAGTTGCTTTTGTCACCCACATCTCCCGTTTTATTTTTAATGATTGGAACAACAATAGTTCTCATTAGATTATGCGGGAGGTATGAGTGACTCATACACAGAGAATAGAAAGTTCCTAGAATCATTGGTAGTTGAACCCCAGCGCACTGCAAATGCTCGATGCTGAGTCCGTCATGACCTGGTGATTTTCCTCGAGTCATTCTACCAATGGCTTCGGCTACTTGTTTTGCTGAGAAACGGATCAGGTCCGAATCGGAACAGCCCCCAGCATCGACCACACGCTCTGGTGATCCAAGCGGCGACTCGACTTGGAAATGTTTAACAAACATATTAGCAATGCTCGCTGGTTCATGCGCTTCCCCTACACATGTTGGGAGACCCGGTTTAGTGTCAAATTTACCGGTTGATTTCCAAAATTGCTTGAAGTCGTTATTTTTGCGATGCAAAGCTAAAATATCAAGCTGTATTTGCTCCTGGTTGTTTTGGCACCACTTGAGCTTGGCTTTAAACACTTTGCGGGCAGCATGCATTTCGTCATATACATGTCCAGACGGCGGCTTGTTGTGCCACAACCAATCCTTATACCTAAGCCGGGCCTCCCGGTGCGCATTTCGGACGTGCCTATTCCAACCAACTATTCTAGCTCGATGCTTACGCGTCTCAGGAGCTCTATGGCTCAACACAGCTGACTCAGACAGAATACAAACAATACTTGCATACATATCGTCGATATAACGGTGGTGATTCAGGTCATTACAGTGGTTTTCAATACACAAGCCAAGCGCTGGAGGACATTCAATTAACTGTAATTTATCATTACATAATATTGTATATTCATCTATCTGATCACATTTTCTTTCGCCCCATACTACTTTGTTATTGTTACATTTTACTTTGGAAATTGCTGACTTAGTCTTTATAATATTAAGTTCACATTTAATGTAAGTAGGAAAATGGTCCGACCAAAATACATCATTAACGACGCCTACGTCAATGACAGTCTGCCAAGCCGATTGCGTGACAACGCAATGATCAAGCCAGCGTTTACACCCATGACTGTCACTAATATATGTGTGGGTACCTGAGTTTGCACCTAGTTTGTCCATATCAGCACATCTCCAGTTTTGTTCTACACAAAAATCTATAAGCTCACATCCGAATAATTCGCCAGGATGGGCATTGAAATCCCCTAGAATATAAACGTTTTCAATAGCACTAGTTTCTACAATTGCTCTAATTTTACTGAGGCACTCCGTGAATTCTATAAGATTGTCATTTGAGTCCACAGGCATATAAACACTGAACACTAATATACGTTTGTCATCTGCAGTAGCTTCTATACCAGTCAAACGTACACTATTACAGTCCACTACCCGTACCGAATCAAATGACTGTTTACGCCATAAAATAGCCACACCCCCGTAAGGACGCCCTTTGAGCATTCCTTGCGATAGATCGACTGCCGACTTACCAGTATATTCAAAATCCTGACTAATTTTTCCAAGAAATGGTATGTCCATTGGGAGCAACCATGTTTCCTGGAGAGCAATTATGTCAGCTGACTGACACAATAGTCTGACGCCCTCTATCGATCGTTTTATTGATCTACAATTAAAGGTTATAAATTTACTGGTCCTTTTATTATAATTCATATTTAAATATAAATAGAATACAGTCAAAATATAATATACCTACAATCTATAAATTATCAGTAAATTAAAACAATTATTATTATTATTTATTGATATCATCAATTACAATTTCTGTTTTCTTACTTCTCCTCATCGTTACGAATTTCCGAAAAGAAACTCCAGCAGGCCAAAGATTTTCATCCATAAACACGCCTAATTTATGTTTTGGTATTAAAAATTTATACGCAGAGTAATCTTTTTTTCTTTTCATATCAATCTTTTGTAAGATTACGTCAATATTGGTTTTACATTTTATATACTTTTCAATATCAGTAACTGAAGCATTAACGTCCACATTGTAGATGTAGAACAGCAATTTTGAGTCGGCAGCTTTGAAATTGCAGTCAGCCACAGTTTCGGCTGTCCCTTTGTTTCCAACAAATCGATTTTTTAGTCGATTTCTTTGCACTGTAATCCAGGAATCGTGTGGTGGAGTTTTCTTCCACTCGCCTTCTGCACGCACAACATCAGATAGGAGTTTGTTCTTAGCAGCCATGTTTATAGTATCAGTCTTGTTTGAAACCGCGGTGGCCTCATTTTGTACAAGCAGAGTATTTTTTACTTGCCTGAGCGCAGCTGCCGAAACCGTGGTACCGGCCTCCACTCGCTTCGCGTCAATATCCACAGTACTGATTTTTTCTTTTCTACCGTCGCAACTCAAATGTGTAACCGGTGTAGATGTATTATTATCTATATGAACCTGCTTTGAGTGCGAAAGGGTTAACAGTATGTTTTCATTATTTTTGTCAATGTCCGTAGAACACTCGTTTGGTATGTGTTGTAACCCAATCGGGCCGCTATCACAGTTAAAACTTTCCATTCTACCTCCCCCTCGTCGAATATTAACATTTCGAAATTCGAATGCTGGGGGTATTTTTTCATTGATCATTTCAATAGTAGCATAGGTATCCTTGATCATTAAAATATCCTTTTGCAATATAATTATATCCTTAAGCAGTTTCGTTACATCAATGTGATCAAAGGTAACGGGAGGTAGCTTTTGTAAGTCACGAGCAACAAATACTGGCATTAACTCAGGATCTGTGTCTTTCATCAAAACAATGATGTCTTCAATATCTCTACGAGCTTTTCCCTCAGCCCGGCGTTTTGTTAGTTTTCCCTTATTTAGTGTAACCGATTCAAAGAGTAACTTTTTGGACACAAATACCTCTTCATCCGTGAATGTTGACGTACATAGACGTATGATACTCTCTTCATCCATCACATCCGCTTTGTTTTGAATAAAGGCAAGTAATTCACAAATTACCACATTACAATTATTGCATTTCACAGTTTTCGAATCCATTATGAACTTGAGTATAAACAGATAAACAGTTATGTCGCTAAGAGCGCGTAGCGCTCGCCGGCACGTCGCGCGCGTGGAACTATAAGTGTAATATGTCTAATATTACAAATGTAAAAGGTATTTGGCTATATAAATACCAACAGGCATATCATAATATGAAATATTTAAATAGACATTTTTATTTAAAATAAGTAAGGAGACTCTATGACGTCTATGTTCTAGCGCGCGACTACCTACCAAGTGCGCCTCGCGTCGCCCAGTCGATCGGAACTCGTAAATCGCGTAATTATTATGAGGGGAATGCGGGCTTGCGGGGCGCGGCGCCCGATTTTAAATTAATTGTTTACCAATGCGTCACCTTAAAATGTTTGCTCGATTTCAATACGGTTTTCGCTGATCGACAGAAAATTCTTAAGAGTTAAAATATGCGCTACGTTTTATCCCGTGTATTCCGCGGGAATTTCTCTTGGAATTATTTTTCGCTGATCGATATAATTTGTGTATAATGTGTAAATCGATATAATGTGTATTATTTTTTATCTCGTGAATCCCGCGAGAATTCAAATAAGTGTGGACGAAGTCTCAGACATGTCAGGAACAGGAGAATTGGAATAAGTTTTTATACGGGGCGGTGGTCATTGGTATGTAATATTTTTCTACCATTTTATTATGCTATCTCTCACCTGTACGTATACTTCGTGGAGGGGCAAGCCTGGCGACACCGGCGGACCGCCGCCGTGCATTTTGAGTGCGCGGACTGTAGCCACAATTACTGCACAATGCGGTTGGTCGCCACTCGCGCGGCATTTAATGTCAAAGAATTTCTCCATTCCTGCCCAGGGAGATATGCCATTAATTATAATTATATATGAGCACTGCATATGCACCTATATAATTCAACTATTTCTTTTTCACAGGTTTTCTCCTAGCCTATTCTACATAGTTTGTAGCTAATATCCAGCTATACCGCCTCCATCAGGTTCAAAAGTAAAAGGGGTCTATTGCAGGAATGTAATATATGCTCAAATAATTCTCCCTTAGTAATGTAGGTATGTCCTAAAACTCGCAAAATAAGGGATGGTGATTATTTTATAAAGGAAAGACGAAAAAGTAGAAAACTGGTTATGAGATTCCGAATGCAACTGGGACTTATTAGATAGATAACGACTAAATAATAAGAACGAGGGATGTATATTTCCTACTAAATGCATTGAGTATATATAATTCATTATACATACAAGCGTCCAAAATGTTGATAATAAAGGGATCCATCCAAATTGAATCAATTTGGTTGAAAGGACATGACGGTATTCTATGACAGAATTAGTCATGTTTATGTTTATCCCTTTAGTTGATTCATCCAAGTTGAAAGACAAAAATAAACCGTCTAAGCTTACACGCTTTTAGTTATAAATCTTTTGAGACAAACTATGTATGTAGCATCGGTTTTATAATTAGAAAATTTCTTGTTGGACATACTGCTCTTTCAAAAAGGTACCGGGAACAGGTCATTATAACACAATGTCAAACTCAAATTTTACTTAGGAGAGGTAAGTACGAGTACAAGATTTTCTAAAAACCAAACTCACCTATGTCTGAACCGAAACCAGCCTCAGTTGCGACGAATCCGTTCTCTTTAGCTAGTTTCATTGCGATTTTATCAGCCAAGATGGAGGAGCACCCGTGAGCGATGTTAGCGAAGGGACCTGTGTGCACTAGCACTGGAGTGCCTTCCAACGACTGCATCAATGTAGGCTCGAATGCATCACGAAGCAGTACCAGCAAAGCGCCAGTCATGCCCTGTGACAAATAATAAAATAAATTCAAATGAGATCAAATCCTCAAAACAAACTATACGAAAGAGACTTGAGATAACTTATTTATTAATAATCATTAACAACCAATCTCAAACTAGCTTCATGCCCTAATAATACAAACAAATCGACTTACTAGACAAATCTCGTAACTTTAAAACTTATTGCTTTTATATTGCTTTTATTTAAATTATTCTTATTGCTTTTATATTAAAAGTAAAAACTATCCAAACAACTATAGTTATAAAAGTAATCAATAATAAGGTGACCAACTATTTTTTGTTCAAAAAGAGTACCCTTCGCAAGTATTTCATAGGTGAAAAAACAGAAGAAAAACGATAAATTTATTTTCGTTTAAAAACATACTTTTCTTTGGAGAGGATTTTTCTTGCTAAATGAGGATGTTCGTCTAATAATGTGCCACATCCGAACAACTTTCATTTTGCATATTAAATTTGACTGTTAAGACGGCAGATAATGCTTTTACAGATAGTTGGGACTTCTCATTGCTCCAATAATCATTCCCTAGTGAAAATATCCTTTCAACAGCAGCATTAGTGCCTGGACAACATAAGGAAATCGATATTATATAGATTATTAGATATTATATACCAGATCATCAGCAGTGACAGGATTTCCACGTTTATCGAGAGCAACCACCATCTTCGCTAGTCGTTCTTTGATGTCATCTACGTCGACGCCAAGGGCCAAGATGGCCATGATTTCTGACGCTACCGATATGTCGAAAGCAGTTTCCCTTGTGAAACCCTTTTCAGTGGGAGATTGACCTATCGTGATCTTGCGCAAGTATCTATCATTCAAATCCACAACTGAAACAATAGTTCTAATTAAAGAAGTACTTCTACATATATTATAGGTATATCAAAAATAAGGGCCCTACATAGTCCAGTCCAATTAGGATTACACCTCGAAGGGAAACGGCAAAAGGCGATTTTTTGTAGAACCATTTATTTTGGCAATCTAAATGTCGTTACGAAAGCCACACGAGGTCATGTTTAAGGTACTGAAGGTAACAAAAAAATATTTTTTTAATATATATATCTCCTTTTTTGTACCTAAATTTTTTTCTAATTTATCATAGACTAACTAAATCAGCTACGTTGTGGGTCAAACCAGCTTCATTCCGTGTCTTTCCGTCGAACCCGTCATTCAAATCCGATTCATTTATTTTGACTCATTTTTTCCCAAGTGACTGGACTAACAGCTATGCTTCAAGATTATTAGGCACGCAGAACATTAATGGTGCACGCTTTTGTGGCCTGCATTTTAGTATGTATTTGTTTATGGAAAAACCAGATGTTTCCACCACTTTCAAGAGGCCGCCATGGGAGTGTTTATAATTTTAGGATTTTATTTATGTTCTATGAACTCTCACAGGCAAATAAAATCGTAATTAAAATAGTGAAGGTTATTGAAACTTTTAAACATTGAACCATGAGGCAGCTATATCGCGAAAACTACTAAACTTACAGAGCATTTGGATTTAAAAAAAGTTATATAATGAAATCTTAATTTACGAACGGCCATTGTATTCCAAATAAAAGTTTTTTGTGTTTGTTATCATAGCGGATTCCTCACTAACACGCTAATGTAATCAATATGGGCGTACGTAACCGGGTTTCCCAAACTGTGGAATGTAAACCGATTCTGACGCCTGGTTATCGTTTCACTCACCTCTGTTCCACATAATTTTTGAAGTATCGATGTCCAGTCTCGCGAATTTCGATTTTTCCTCATCGGTTAATGTATTCGGGTCGGTTTTATCGATGCCTAGACGCTTCAGCCTTCTCAGTTGAATGGGTGAAAACTTCCTCACTCCCTTGATTTTAGGTACAAGACGGTCGAACAGAGGGCCGTCCTTTTGCGTCAGCTCATGGAATATGCGTGCGTCCATTTGCGCAGCGAGCAAATTGTTGGCAGCTGTAACGGCGTGGATGTCGCCTGTAAGGTGAAGGTTGAATTCCTCCATAGGTATGACCTGATTAAAAGAAAAAAAGTCAGTAATTTCAAATGCCATCATTGGCTTATTAAAAAATTAAGATCATTCAATTAGCATTAGCTATAAAGTCACTTTAATCAAATAAATTCTTAAGAAAATATAGAGCTTAAAAAACGTGGTTGCGGACAGTGACGCATAATATTTTTGATGGTATAATATGGACATATCACCAATGTTCAAAAATCCCCCATTATGCTTATGTAAAGCGAGTTTTACTTATTCACATTTATACTGGTTTCCTCACAATGATTCCCTTTGCGACTTGATGGCGTGCGTACATTGTGGCTTGAGGTAGTCACGAGTGACTTTTAGTTATTGATAAATCAAGGTATATGACCTGTGAATAGCCTCCTCCAGCAGCACCTCCTTTGACGCCGAAGGTCGGTCCTTGGCTCGGTTGGCGCATACATGCGAAAGAGTTGCGCCCGCGGTGGGCAGTCAGCGCTTGGACTAGACCCAGGAGTGTAGTACTTTTGCCTTCGCCCAAGGGCGTTGGGGTTATACTGCAATATTTAATGCATTTTGTTTAATACCTCGCGATTTCGTAAGCTTCAGACTCGTAATAAGCTTATGGACATAAGTTACAATAAATTCTAGCATTAGTTAGACGGTACTTTTAAAATATCATGATAGAAACATTTTGTATTACTTTTTAACAATACCATTTTATTGTACTATTTATATACAATAAAAATGACGGCTTCCGTGATTGAGTGTCTTAGCCGGCCGAACTTGCTGGATGGAACCCAGACACTCCGGTTTCGACTCCTGGCATGGTAAATTTCGGAAAGGAGCTTTTTGTTATTTACTATGGTTTGAGTATCTAGGGTAGTCCATTGTATATTATCCATAACACAAGCGTAACTTGCTTAGCTTGAGGATATACAATATGCGTATTTGTTACCGATTATTATTATTTAAAAAAAATCCCTAACCGCTATTGAACTCTTACTTGTACAAACTTATGACGTCATAAGTTAGTACGCTCGTATAAAATTTGTAAGGCTACTAGTTTCGTGAGATAATAAAAAGTATTTTAGTTGATTTGGCTTGGTCATGTTCTCTTAGTTCGGAGGCCAAGAGCCACTTTGCGTCGCTGAGTCAACGGAGTAAGTGATATTATTAACTTATTAGTCTTCTAAAAGAATATCACATGACTCGAATACTAACAGCATATACTACATTATCGTACATTGAAAGATGATCATTTCGTTAAACAACAGTATAGAATTATTTTTAGGAGTGACCATTGCCCCGTAAACAATTTACACGACTAGATGACGCAATCAGCATTTCGTTGTTACAAAATTAAAAGTTTAAAACAACGAAAATTATTAATAAAAAAATGAAAAATAAACATTTCCTAATTTTTCCAACGGGGTTCTATTCTAAAGCCTTTCAAGAATTGCTCCAAGAAAGGAAAAAATCTTCAATTTATAATTTAACAATTATCAAACTTGCAATGTTCATGTTCAAGCAAAAAAAAAACTATTGAATAACTAAATGAAAAATTGTTATAAAAAAATTTTCAAGCAGATTATTGTTCATTCATCTATTCAGTTAGTGCCTGAATTTTTTTCAATTTTTTATTTTCATA